>CAKNYM010051462.1:264214-293442 GCA_932195095.1 Andricus curvator
TCCATCCATCCATCCATCCATCCATCCATCCATCCATCCATCCATCCAAAATACCACAAAAATTGGCTCAGTCTAGTAAAAATAATTCAGTATAGAACAATAACCTTAAAATCTTTTGTCGCTGCTTATTTTAATTATTTATGATGTTATATGTAATCATTATATGCTTTTTCGAAATATACGGAGGAAAATATTAACAGCATCGTGACGTTGGGAGCGGGATGGGTGGTGGGGGTTGAGGGATCTCACGATTTGTCACGCTCGACGGGGGGAGGGTTTTTCTAAACGTCACGTGACAAAGTAAATCAAATGAAATTGCTTTTTTGTTTTATTTTTCGTCAGTTTATTATATCGAGTACGACGAAAAATTAAAAAAAAAATTCCTGATTGTTTTTTCATTTCAATATTATTAATAATAATATTCAAATGAAGCAATTTTTTCTCTTCCAAAAGGAGGAGGGGGGCGTAAACACTTCGGCACATGACCCCTAGGAGGGGGGGTCTTCTTAACTTCACGGTTTATTACGAGGGAGGGGGGGGGGTCAATTTTGACTATTTTTAGCGCCAAGAGATTTATTGACGGCCCCTAAAACATAGCCTTATCAAATTTAAGACATATTCTCATACATTTTCAGTGACTTTCATTAAATAGTAGAAAAAAAGTGAACACTTATGAAAATTAAATTTAATATTATGAGACTGGTCTTTCTGGGTTCCCGAGATATGACTAAAAATTTCTAGGTGTGTCTGCGTCCGACAGTGCTGGTCATCAACTGAAACACGACGCGTGCAAGTATGGAAATTTTTAGTCATATCTTGGGAACCTGTGGAGATTTTCAAAGTGTCATTGGCTTAAATAAAATATAAGATTTCAAACATTACGTCCTGTCAATTTCAGATTCTTTCAAACAAAATTCTCCAGTTACTGCACGAGTTAAAGTTAAGGTACAAAATCTGAGAAATTCTCGGCGATTACAGCTGCGCTCTCGCCGCCGACAGCGGTGATCGCAGACTAAAACTTGACACGGACACGCTTGGTGATTTTTAGTCATATCTTGAGAACCCATTAAGATTTTTTTAAAGTTTCATCGGCTCAAATTAAAGATAAGACCTTAAGCACTATGTGCTTTGAATTTAAGACTTTTTTTTTACAATTTTCATAAGTCAAACCATGAGTTAAAGTTGAAGTAAAAAATTCGAGAAAATGTTTTTTTTTTTGTACCTTCCAACGTGTTATATTCTCTTTGTAGGATAAAAAATATCTCTATCAGGGGTCATTCGACGCGGAATTTTATAAGCTTTTCTACGGTTTTTTGGAAATGTTTCTCGGCTTTTTTGGAACGATGAATCACGTTTCAAAGTCAGCAGTTTGTTTTAGTGCCGCTCACGCTAGCCGTGTAGATAATTTCCGACGGTATTCTATAGATGTCATAACTCTTAGATCAATTGTGGATGCCCTTGAAACAATGTTACCATTCAGGGTCTGGCCACCTTATAATTTGTCCACTTCACTGGTTTTCTGGGTTTCACATTGTCATCATATTATCGCATACGGTTCTGCTGGTTCCAAACACGTAGCTAATGAATGCCTAATAGGTGGTTTGATGTTAGAAATGTGCACTACGTTGTGGATTTTCAAAAGTCAATTACATCGAATAGATCGGATGAGAGATGTTGAATTCTGAAACAATAAAATATTTTAAAAGAAGTGAAGCATCTAGTTTTACAGCCGAATGTGTCGAACACCATGTACATATAGCCGAGTTGGTAATTCTTGAATTATTTACATTGATTTCTAAACACAATTGAACCGTTTTCGGCAAGAACAACTAAGTCGGAAAAGAGCAAATGCATAAAATGCCAGAAAAAAAATAAGTTCAGTATTCTAAGCTATTATGAGTGAATGTGATAGGTTTTTTATTTTTTTTTGCAGAAAAATATCATCTATCGATAAGGTGTGGCAAAAAAATTGAAGTTTAATCGTTTCCATAGGTTTTTATAATAAATAACGTAGAGAGAGTTATGAGTTGTTTTTGCGGAGAACACTTATTAGATAATATAATTGTTAAATTTTCCCAAGAAAATTAAACATCTGGCGCGTAAGTGATGCAGCAAAGTATTAAATAGTCAAATTATTGTTTAACTGTAAGTAACTAGGGCTGTTAGGTATATTGCGGCCCTAATATCGGTTTCATAAATCCTGGACCATGTAAAAATCCTTGAATAACTCAGTAAAAAAATTGCTTAAAAAAGGAAAACCATATTGTGAAGCCTCATTTCATTACACATAAGTACAATATTATCCGAACGCGATGCGTTTATAGCTTTTGATGTCAATTTGCAATAAGGGTAAAAATGTGGTTAAAATCACTTTAGAAAAGTCCTCTTGTGACAAAAGGCAATTTCTTGACGTAAATGGAATTTCCTCTCAAATTTAAAATTGAGACGATTTTTATATATCTCAACAGGAATCCGTTTGCAGTAAAAATTATCCTCATACGACTAACTTCACTTAATCTTGCAGCCAAATAATTCTGTTTGTGCAAAAAATATATTCACGTGGTTCTATACAAAAAAACGGGCAAAAGGACTATGATTCTATTTCAAGACAATTTTTTTTCTGAGTATTTGTGCATATATTTCTGAAAAATTCAAGAATATTTATGATTTTGGTGTCTATAGAAAATAAAAGCAAAGAACATAGAAAAAACTAGGGATTCAATATTGATTTAAGTAATTTTCTTACAAACTCATTTTGATCTTCAATTATGTTCGCTCTCTCCATCAATCTAAAAACTAAAAAACAATTGAATTGCTTCCAATATTTTCATCGATTAATATAAATCAATTAAGGTTTAAATTTGTTTCAGTACATTTTTTTACCGTTTTTTTTCTCAAAATGAAACATGATTTTTTTTCTTTGATTGCAAACTAAATTTCACCAAAGTTATAAGAGGTGCCGAACGAAAACCTCTAACTATTAGAAAAAAGCACTAATTTTTTTTTATTGCATATACACGATATTATATTGTTATACATGTATTTACCAGCAAAAATAAGAAAGACCGCTATAACGAGGCACGGAGTACCAACAATGTTCTGCAACAATGGTAATGATAGAGTAAATGGACTAAAATTACTTTTTTGTCCGACCCCCCTTGAAAACGCGTCATTGCATGCACGTGAGGCAGGCGTAATGTGGCCGCTTCCAGCCCAGTGACGTTCGCACATGCGCACTCCGCCGCCGGGCCAACATGAAACTTTACGCCCGCCTCATAACACGTTACGCCCGCTAAATAACACTTTACGTCCGCTACATGAAACTTTACGCCCGCTACACATCATTCTCTTTATATTTAAAAAAATTGTATTGCCGCACCCCACAGTCTTCCTTCTGCAAATTATGCTATTTCTTTCTT
This sequence comes from Andricus curvator, assembly GCA_932195095.1. Classification (NCBI taxonomy): domain Eukaryota; kingdom Metazoa; phylum Arthropoda; class Insecta; order Hymenoptera; family Cynipidae; genus Andricus; species Andricus curvator. The sequence continues at coordinate 267,634 of CAKNYM010051462.1, forward strand.
TCACTTATAATTAAAAATTGTCAAGTATACCAAACATCCTCTATCTGCTTAACATGCTTGTTTTCAAGAAGGGTAGGATAAAAAGTATGGTGTGTATCAAGGGCATACGGCTATTTTGCCTCGGGCGGCAAGTTCACACTCGTCAAAATAGCCTTCTTTACGCCCTCGATGCACAATATACTATTACCTTCAAAGAAATTGTATCGTTGAATCCCACAGTCTCCCTTCTGCAAAGGACGCTATTTCTTCCTTTCACTTATAATCTAAAATTGTCAAATACACCAAACATCAACTATCTGCTTCATATGCTTGTTTTAAAGGAGGGTAGGACAAAAAGTCTCCTGTGTATCAAGGGCGTACACACTCGTCAAGATAGCCTTCTTTACGCCTTCGATACACCATGTACTATTATTATAGAAAATGAAAAAGAAAGATGCATCATGCCAAATAGTATTATTATGTTTTTAAGTATAATAATTTTTTCTTTGTCATGGAACGAAAAGTAAGATTAAAATAATGTTAAAGAAAATGTTAACGCAGGTATCAAATAAGACAATAAAAATATAAATCTTATTCCTGATATGACCTTCCGCCACTTTTTAAGAAAATTTTGCAACAGTGTATTCTGGTGAAATTCTGCAGAATTACTTCATTCTTTACCTTGGAATTAATTTTAAATTTTTCAAACCTGAACGTTTCATTTTAAAGTATGTACTTCTGTATAAACTTACCACTAGTTAAGTGATTACATAAAACATGGGATAGTCTGTTTTACTCATGCTCCTTACTTGAAAGTCAAAACTAAAATTTGGTAGTTGTAAATTTTCCTTGGAATGTCACGTCCTCAATTTTGGATTCAAAATAATAGACATCATTTTTACGTATCTTGTTCCAAATCCTATTATATTATTGTGCTGGACATATAGTATCTGAAAAGGTAAATTAAAATAGAATTATTTGCTCAATCATTTGTCAAGGATATTATTAACTCTAAATACCAACTGTTTTTCGAAATTGAATAAATATAACCAGAATTTTGGTTATTGTAACGAAACATACTTTATTCATGTGAACCAAGTGAATTTAAAAAAACTGTGTTAATTTAAACAATCATTACATGCACCAGAACTAGGGATTGAGAGCAAACCCGCCAAGCCGCGAAACGCTTCGTAAATATAAGATAAAATAAAATAAAAGCCTTTTTAAAGGTTTGAACAATTTAACACAAGTTGATGATAACTTGAGCACATCAAACAATTTGATAAACCGGTAAGCTAATCCATGTAATTACTAATAAATTTCACGGTAATTATGACTATAATCCAACTAACAAAGTATAAGTCACATTAACGTTTCTTTCAAATAAAAATTTCACTAGGATTTTGTTATGATCGAGCGACATTCTTCACAAGTTGAATAGTTGTAAAACGTAGAAGTGAAAGACGGGGACAAGCTATTCTATGGACATTTTCTTGCTACAAACTATACATTGAAATGAATAATGCAAATTGCCGGTGACATAAATATTAAATGAGGATACAATGTGTCTCCTCTGCAATTTCTCAGAAAACGCTGCAAAAGATACTTAGAATTATTTATAAGCAAAAAGCGACATTACGAGAATGCCATAAACTATTTTAGGATTTTCTATGGATGACTAGAATTATTCAAGAAAATGTCGCATCAGAGGGAAAATGCAGAATTTCATATGAAGAAAGCATCTAACAGTCTTATGAGAATCGCCATAGCTTGTTGATGGTAACAACAAATAACAAAGATAGTAAAAATATTTCTATTTCATCCTATTTATCTATATTTTATTTCTAACTATTAATTATTATAACATCAGGTGAATATCTTCTATAGCTTCGTAACTGATTTGATTTTTAATAGTCAATTATCTAGCTGAATTCATCCAATTAAAAAAAAGTATATTTATAACAATAGTAACATTTGTATCATATGCATGCTTGTTCTCTATATATATTTGATCAGTTTTCACTAATTCATATTTGGAAAAGGCTGTTTAAAAAAACTTATTTATAGAAAGTTAATATACAAAATCGCCCGAAAATGTATATCGGCGAAGTGTCATACACAGTTTTTCAATATTTTGGAATGTGGAGGCCACAAACTTGGAACTCACAATGGAGATTTTGGATTTACCGTATTTACTCTATCTTTATGATTACTATTTATTTCATTCTGATATTTTCTATTTTGATATATCTCGTGCAAGATACTGATGACGTAGTCAACAATATGGAAACAATATCTCAATTTGTTATTTCTTTTGCCATTTGGATAAAAATGATCACCATGATGTTTAAATGTAAAACTATAATCGATTCGAAATATATACTTTTGGATAAAATCTGTCAGCCTCGAGATTTTCACGAGTTAGAAATATTGCGAAACTGCTCAAAAGTCTGCAGGTATATACATTTTTTTCCAATAAAACTTTATATATCAGCAAGGTAAAAAAAATGTTGTTGCAAATTCATATGGTCCAACCCATTCTTTTAAGTCTCACGCTCTTATTTTGTGTTATGCAGTGAAGAAATGTTGCATTGATTTTTTGAAATTAATTGAAAATTTTTAAATGTAGATTCTAGACCCACAAACCATTATCACGCTATCCTAGATGGAAATACACTTGAAAATGCTTGACGGTACTGGTGTGCCGATGCTGGCGCAGTACTGACTGCTAGTACTGGGGCAGTACTGACAAACCACTGGCATACTAAAATGCCCGTGTTGATTAAAAAAAATGTTTAAATCATTTATATATTCCTGGGATGCATTAAGATTATTATTAATACATTTTCACACGATAAATTTGCTTTCAAAAATCATTATGATTGAAAAAAATATATTTCAATTCAATTTTAGAATTAATTTGGTTACCCCGCATTGCTCTATTCTAATGATGCAAGAAAAAAGTTATAAAAAATAAATATTAATATTTTGTGAGTATTTTGCTTGAATATTATGATTGAATTGCTTCAAATGCTCAACAAAACTAATAATCGATGAAAAGTAGATATATTCAATAATTATTATTTCATTTTATTTAACTGTTGAATGAACAAATCATTAGAATATAATTAAATAACATTTTTATCGTGTATGTGTATACATTTATTACAAATATTTACAATTTTATATAAAGGTGGAAATTAGAAGATCTTTTCTACACAAAAGTGAAAAAAAATGTTTTTATGGTAGTTTTAAATCCATAGTTTCTTGTCATGTTGGAACCACTTGGGAACATTTTCATTTATCATTTTTATTACATTATCATATTTAACAGTATCATTTATATGTAAAACATTGCACACACGATTGAAACCCGAAAAAGATTTAAATTTAAAAAAAAAATATTTTAATTTATCATAATGACTCATCGTGAAAGCATTAAATCTATTATTTATAAACCTATTTTCTTCAACTTGACTTTTTAACCAGTGTACTGCCTCGGTCGTATAGCACAGTACCAACATTTTCAGCTCGGAAATTTTGAAAAGCAGTGAGATTTCAGTGGTCTTCTGGATATCTCAACTACTAAAATATCACTGATCCTGAGTCGTTTTTTATTAGTAATCACAATTTCAGTAATTCTGATTTCTTTTACATTCACAAAATGTTTATTTTTTTCTTTGATTTTGAATTTTTTGTTCATTCTAATAGTGTAAAATGACTTTCAAACTCGTTTCAGGATAGAAAAGACAATTAAAGATGTTTTCTGAAACTTGTAATCTCTGCTTTTGTGATACAATCGAAATTTAAAGACCAAATATTGATCTCAAAAAATCGGCAAACATTTTAGTGATTTATTGTATATACTTATAATCATTGTAAAATACTGTTATAGATCGACTACGATTATCGTTCTATTCATGTTTTTCATTTCGGAATTGTTCGTATTAATGACTCCACTTTCGAAGAGAAGCAACTATACACTTCCTTGCAAGGTCTGGATACCTTACAGCCTAGAATCCAGATTTGCATATTTTTTGACATATTTTCACCAAGGAGCTGCTATTACAGTGGCTGTTTTTGTAACAGGTTCAGTTGACAGTTTAGCAATGGCCATGATGCTTCAAATTTGCGCACAACTAGAAATCATCGTCCATCGCCTCCATGCACTTCCTCGATTACAGAAAAAAAATTCTTCGCAGTCCACCTTTTATGAACGTGAGTCGAGGCACATAAAAGATTGCATTGATCATCATATTCACTCAAATAAACTGTGAAAGGAAATCCAATGTCCAAGAAAATTTAATTTATTAAAAAAAATGTATGTTCCAGGCTAGGAGAAAAATTAAACGAGTTATTCGCCTTTGTTACTTTTCTACTTTTCTATCAACGTGAGTCGAGTCTTATAAAAGACTGTGTTGATCTCCATATTTGCACATACATGTAAGCCTCATATTTATTTTGTAATATACCGGATTTTCGTGAATATAATAAAAACAAGTATGAGGAAATTCGAATATACAAATTGTTCAGAAGAATTTGCTCTAGAAAACTGTGCGAGGAAAACCAACATCTAAAAAAACTTAACAATTAAAAAAAAAGTATTTGTCAGATTCGGAGAAAAATTGAACTAGTCATTTGGCCTTGTGTTTTCTGTACAATATATTTGATTAACGATAGTTGTGTGGGCGTTCATTTATCTACTGTCAAAATTCAGTATATATAATACAAGCAGTTGGATTCTAATATTTACCGTCTTCACCGCTCTCGATCAAATATTTCTTTACCATTTTATGGCGAGAAAATGATAAAAAACTTAATTTTGTGAACATCTTTTGATAATATTCTGACCGACATCAAATTCCAATCATTGAAAATAAGAAATATTAAAATAAAGTTTTGCTCTTTCTTCAATTTTACATAGAGCATGCTTATCTCAAAATAAGTTGACCAGACTGATTAGATCAAAACGACAATTACAACGAAAAAAAACCTTAGTTGTTTAGTACTTATCATCATAATAAGAGACACATTTGTTAAACTCTGTATAATTAATTACCCTTGTATTGAAAAGTTTAATAACAAACAAAAAAAAAACAAGTTTTAAAAGAAGAACGTAATACAATTTTTTATTTTCAGAAAATAAAATCGGCTTATTCTGCTTATAATTGATTGAAATCCACTCTTAAAGGGTTAGATAGGTAAATCGCACAAAAAATAAAGCTGCAATCCATTAGTGGTTTGACAGTGAACTAAAACACGGAATAATGCCCAATATGGAGACATATTCATTCACTTTCTGTAAAATAAATGCCAATAACATGAAGTAAAAAAAAAATTGGCTCACTTATAGCATTTTTTCTAATCTCTTTTTTTATTTTCCCCTCCTTGGTAGCCATACCTGATGTCATATAAATGTTCTCAACAAAATTGTGTACATCTCCAAGTAAATAAATGTAGTTTTCGCAATAACTAAATTTCGCCCAAAAAATTTGAAAATTATAGAAATGCAATACATTTTTGTTAGAGAAATCTGGTCGCTGCTTAGTGCGATACAGACACTTTTTTTTAAGTAATCTCTGTAAATTCGATGCAATTCTAACCATCCGTTTGTTAGTTCTCGTTGCTACATTAAAAAAAAGCGAAATACGGCAAAAAGAGGTTCAAAGATTTGGGAAATTTAGAATATCATTACTTCATGAATAATGAAATACAAAAAATATAAAACAAAGCCAAATAGAAAAAAAATGTTTCTCTAGATTTCGACTCCACTGCTCATGTAAGAGAATAAAACAAATCAAATCAATGCTTTATACTTACTATAATATCTAAACAATTTTTAGATCAACAATTAAATTATTCATTTCGTATGGGAATTTAGATTTAAATTTAGCCAAAAAATATGAAATATATCGGAGGTTATAACCAATTATGCAAAACAGTGAAATTTCAAGTTCATTCAATTTGGACCACGTTAAAATACATACTTAGGGTGACTCGTAAGTGTTTTCAAATATGACCGTTTTGGTTAAAATTGATCTCATTTGAAAAATGTAAGGTCAATTGTGAAAATATTTTAACTCTTTATATATATTTTTACTAACCTTGCTGACGAACTTATTTTTTATTTTGGAACTTTTAATTTATATATCACTAAGTTTTGAATTTTGTTTTCTTCTAATGTTAAAGGACGAAGCCTCATTTTTTGAAATAGTGTTTGCAAATACTTGTCTCTAGTTCTCTAGATAGATAGAGAGATGAATAGGTAGATAGATTGATAGATAGATAAACGTTTATTTTTCAGCCTGCTGGCCTTAGAGAATTGACTTGCTTCCACTTCCATTTTTTACAGAATTTTCTTAAAACTAACCCTTGAAAACTAACATCCATCCATACCTTATACCTAAGACCGCACGTTCTTATCGCCTTACCTTCCTCACTCGCATGTCGCTACTTTCTCGCATTTCCAAACTCTGCTTGCGCGGCTAATACCTAATACTTATCCACTATTCAAAATATTTACAGATTGATTAAATCTACTTCCTCTTCTTTTTACAATCTTTCCTTCTCCATTCCTCCTCCTCCTTCCTTCTCTTCTTCACCATCTTACCCAACACTCCCTTCACTCATGCTACTGCCCTTTTGTCCCCCCTTTCATGCATCAATACCTCCATGTTCATCCCACTCCTTTCCAACTCTACGCACTCCTCCAACCAGTGCTTCCTTCCTTCCTCGAGCATCTTTCTCACTTTATCCATCTGCAGTCCATTCGTTCTAAAATACCTTTCCCTTTCAATATCCATCTTCTCACCACCTCTCCTGTTCTCTTTCTCCCACCAACACTCCCTAACCAACTTACTCTTCCCCTCTTCCAAAAATTTCTCCTCATATTTACACGCCCGACTCCCCGCTAGAATCCCTACACTCGTTCTCTCCTTCACCCTCCTGACAATATAATTACGCGTGTTCCTTGCCAACCCTAGTGTCCACTTTACATACCTCTCCTGTGTCCTATTTACCTCTTATTTTCCTTCCAGCCCCACACCTCTACTCCATATAATAGCACACTCATCATTAGTGAGTCACACAATTTCATTCTCCTTCCAAAATCATCTGCGAATAACTTCTTTCTCAACCCCCAGATCTGCCTCATCATCACATTTGCCCTCCTCACTCTCTCTTTTATGCGACCATCAACTCCCTCATTCCTCCGAAACAAGAAGGCCAGGTACAAACAACTCTATCACCTCCTGCACCGCCTTTCCCTTCCACTTCCCCTCCCTTATCCCTGCCCCCTCCTTTTCTCAACACCATAACCTTGAACTTTTCCGCATTCAGCTATTACCTGTTCTCATCCAGGTATCTTCTCAACCTCTTCATCATCTCCTTTAAGATTTCTTGCCAGCAACAAGTCATCTGCATACGCTAGTGACCAAATTCTAACCCCTCCTATCCTGACTCCTCCTAGCACCCCGGCCTCCAGCTTACTTTCCATATCCGCAATTAAAATCGCAAACAGCGTTGGTCTCTAGTTCTCTATAAGTCGCAATATTTTGTTGAAGTTTACAAATTTTTGAAAATTCTTCTTTCTGAAGAATCGACTGACTACTAAAACTTAGTATTCATAAGTATTTCTCACCGTTTTAGGATTGATATACCGGAATTTGAGGATTAAATTTTCTATGATGAAAAACCGGAAACATTATTCTTCGGCACTTTATTCATGTATGGCACTAAGAAAAAATATGTTTATTCAATAAAATCGTTTGGTTGATTAAAAAAAATGAAGTTTGGTTAGGTGAAAAAATTATGTGTACAGTCTCCCAAACTTATTTGCTCAAAATTTCAAAGCTTGAGTACATTAATTTTGTTAATTTTACCAAATAGTTGGTTTATTGCACTGAATCTTTTGTCAATTCAGCCACAAATTTTGGTTTAATCCACTACATTATTTGTATTTAGGTTAATTCAACTAAATATTTTGACGAGTGTGTCAAATAAATTTGTTTTTGTAAAGCTGATATATCTTTTTACTGAAATAATATCCATATCCAATATTTCAAAGTAAGACGGTAAATATTTTCAATGAAATTAAAACATAACTTTTTACATTCTCATTCTAATGAGAAGGTATTGGTTTTATGTAAAATTTGACATAGTCGGTTTTCATCAAATCTCCACGTTTTGAGACCCCCTGAGCTAGAAAAAACGATTTTTACCAAGGTGTCTGTCTGTAGTCTGTCTGTCTGTAGCCACGATAACTTTCGAAAAAATGATCAGATTTGATTGAGCTTTGGCACACTTTTTTATGGCCGAAAAATAGAGAACGAGTTCGTTAACCAGCTATTTTGGATGAAAATCCAAAAAGTGAGCACATTTTGAAAATTTTTGAGACCACTTTTTTTGAAGATTTGAAAATTCTATGTACGGTTATTAGTAGTACGCAAAATGACGAACAAAATATTCTAATGACTTTTCGTAATGAAAAAAAAAATTACTGGAGTTATAGCATTTTCAAAATTCCAAAAAACAATCGAAAATGAACATTTTAAGCCGAAAAACGCACGATATGAAAAAAAGTCAAGAGGAGAAAAACGTTGATTCCTGAACACCCTATAATATTTTCATAACAACTTTTTGAATTTTTTGAAAAATAAAAAATTCAAATTTTGATCGCACAAAAAATTAATGAAAAATCAAAAAAGCCATTTTGCTGTCAAACTATGCAAGATACCAGAAAACATGGTCGCACCAAAATTGTGCATCTAAAAAAGATCTACAAATTTCTTATAATTCACTTTTTGATATGACGCGTAGTTTTTGTTTTATTCGTAAAAAACAGCATTGAAAATAGAAAAATCAAATTTTCAGACGAATATTACCAGCTACGAAAAAATGACCGAAACAAAATTTGTTCATCCAAGGAAGCGGTACAAATTTATTCTGACTCATGTTTCGATAGGATGCGTGGTTTTTGTTTTATTCGTGAAAATAACATTGACAGTAAAAAAAATCAAATTTTTGAAAAAACAATGCAAGGTACGAAAACATATAAATGAAAAAAATTGTGCATTCAAAAAAGACTTACAAACCCGTAATCCATTTTTGTGGTAAGAATATATTCAAAATGAAAAAATTAACTTTTTTGATAAACGGCACAAGCTAAAATAAAATGTTAACTAATAAAATTTTTCGCCTGAATTATATCATTACTTTTCATTTGAAATCAAATACAAATTTAGTAATTTGTATATGAAGAACATATAACACGAAGCACAAAGTGCGCGCTCAGTGTATTTACCAAATCGCACGCCGTAAGTGCGCTCGAACTTTTTTGTTTCTACAATACGGTTCAAATGATTTTCAAATCAAATATCGAACGCGAAGCGCGAGTGTCTGGATGAGAATGTGTTCCTTAAGGTCGATAGAACCTTGATTAAATAAAGTTCCTTTTCAGTCTAAAATAAAAACAAATTTAACAATCACTTAATATGTTGAGGTTTTGATAATTTTATAATATTTGCAAACAAACTTTTTCTTTTCATCGAAGTCGAACACGAAGTTCAAAAATCTAGAGGAGCCGAGCGTAAAGCGCGATGCAAATACGCCCGAGCGCGTAGCGCGAGGTGAATACATAATCGAGCGCGAAGCGCGAGATAAATATATGATCGAGCGCGATGCGCGAGATCCAACAGTCGCGCGCCCCAGGCGCGCTCAAACTTGCGAGCGAAGCGAGCCGCGCGCGAAGCGCGCCATGAGAATGTGCCCGCGAAGCGGGCAGATTTTTAAATCTAGTAATAGTAAAATTGAATCATATATTGGCAACCCTTTACGACACGGACGTATAGGATCAACAACGAAAGTTGTGGATGCTTTACTTAGAAAATGTTTGTGCGCATTTTAATGCACTATATCATTTGTGAGAACATTAAAAGAAAGAGAGAGGAAACGTAATATATATATATATATATATATATATATATATACCATTAAGCTATTTCCCTTTCGGCGAGCCTCTAGGGGTAAGCGTGACACTACCCGATTCGGGTAGTGTTTCTAGGTGGATAGTTAATGCTTATGAAAAAAGTGTTTGGCGGTCTTTCGGAATCTTTAAGGGTCTGCAGATGGTAAAACTTTATGGAAATATCAAATAAAATGTACTTTATATCCGTTGAATTTCCTCTATTATGCATTTATCGGCATTTCAGACATTTTACAGCTTCTCGTTTGCAATGGTACAGCTTACACTTAAGCTAATATATCAATAATGAGGAGACGCAAGTCGCGACCCAGCGCAGTGGCCAGGTCACATGTAGATGTCGTGCCGCAGTAATTACACAAAAGCGATCACGCGAATCTATAAGTGTATACTGTGTATCCAGTGTAGCAACTACCAGTGATCAGCCCCTTTTCAAGGATCCCAGCTTTTGCTGTTGGAATCTCCTGCTCGTAGAGTCTGGATCCGGAAGTAATCTGGGAGTATTTGCATCGATAATGAGACCAAGTCCGATAAAGTATGTTTTAGAGGCAAGAGTATATCGTAGACCTATCAGGGACGTGAAAAAAAAATTTTCAGCTGTAATGTCAAAAAGCTCAAACTTTTTCGATCTATAAATCATTCGTATGAATGTATAACTTTTCTTGAAACGTATTTACATTCATGACTAAATTGATAACTACGCTTTTAATGTAGGTTTGAAGTCGTAACTATACAAATTAATAGCTTATAATCAGGAGAACATTCTACAAAAGAATCAATCGAGTTTTCATCAGGACTTAAAATGGACACACAAGTGCTCTTGGATCCCTGGATATCGGTACAATGTTCACTAGAGTGGCCCAAAAAACGGTTTTCGAGCTAGAGGGCGAAAGACAACTCCCCAAAAGTGCCACCTGGCACTTGCAAATCTCAATATTAAACATGGGAAAATTTTGGATTTTCGGAAAATTGAATTGATACTTCAGCACTTGATCGAAAGTTGCTACATTTTTCAAGGATTGAAGAGGAGTACGTCTATCTACAAACACAACACCTCAAATATGTCCAAAAAATAAAAAAACTACATTTTCACGTATTCTTTGCAGTTGTGCATTTTTTCAAAAACATTTTATGATTATTTGTCTTACGTTCCGAGCTAAAGGCGAGGGTAGGTTGGAAAGGGTTTAGAATAAGGCAGGCTAGTGAGCTGATTATGTCAGGCTGGTCAGAACTGACAAATTATTTGTTTGTGGGTACGTTTGTCACTTGTCAGCTCTATGCGATCTGCGTTAAAGCAGTGATCAAAACAACGAAGTGATAGTTACGATATAGATGATTTTATTGTACAGATAATGGATGAGGTTGACAGTTACATAAATCTAAACTTACATGTACCTTCTTACGACTTGTAGATCGAAGTTGTCAATGTGACTGCCAGGAACGTAAGACGATTTACAAGGGTAGCTCTGGGGTTTATATACGCTGTGTACAAGCCAGAAGTCACGTACCGTGGTAAAAACGTGGTTTGGCACGCGCGGTAACAAAAATGTGGTTTGTCACGTTCTGTGACAAAAATGGGGTATGGCACGCTTGATGATAAAGACGTGGTATAGCCCGCTCCTCTATAAATCAGAGAGATGTCATTTGATACGCGCGACTCTCGATATTGAGTTTCGTATGGCTCACGCGAGTGACTAATAAGTTTCGTCCTCCGAGACGGTCAGTGATCGCGCATCTCTAATTTTGACCTTTCCTGAATAAAGATTCTAAATGCCACTTATCTGTATTTCCATATATCTAGTCAGATGCTGTTGATTACTGCATTGTCTGACTATATACATGTTCTTTCACTTACTATTCAGGTTTTACATTGATGTTGTGATATATATCATTAAAATGATTGCTTTAGCTTAGTCACACGTGTGTACTTATATTCCCTATATTTGAATTTAACTTTGAACTTGTTACTTTTGTAATTGTTAAGATTAAATGTACATTCGCATGATAATGAATATAATTATAATTATCTCATAGCGGTAGAGTCTGCAATTACAGTCTCTCAATGATCGAGCATATGCTAGCTTATCGATGTTCTCTGAGTTCTTATCCTTTCATGGTAAGACTTTAAGTATCTTGTGGTTTCTATCTTACCAATCGGTGTACAGTTACCATAGTTAGGTTCAAACTCAGAGAAGGTCGGTAATGATATTGCTTGTAGTTGATGGAGTTAGCTTGAAAGATGTGGGGTAAGGTAGATTGCGCCTAGTTAGGCGTTACATCAAATTTTGTAAAATTTCGTGATGTAACAATCCTCCCTCATTAGAATCATCATCGTCCTCGATGATTGTTTAATTTGTTCGATAATTTTGTATTGGGGCTCCTTGATGCTATTTTCAGTTAAAATTTTCTTGCTTAAAATTTTTGACCTATGTGGTTTTACGCACTTGATCACAGTTCTACAGAGACTTGTGTGCTATAAAATTTTAGTATGAATAATTACGTGTGTATGCCTTGACTCAACGATGTGGTTCAGTGCGAAATTTAAATTTCCTTCTCTCTTAAGTGCACACCGTAGTTTCAAAGCAGCCAGTTTGCACTTATTAACATTAAGGACTCCCAATTTACTGTTTACATGAGCATATGTATGTAGAATTTGATTAAATTCTACAATTTACTATTTTATGGATTCCAAGATAAGAGGTCATATTACGAGGTGAATTGATTCTCCATTGCGCGTATTTTGTGCTACCTATGATCTTGTCATCGACAATGCTTCTCTTGCAGACGCCACTACCCCGCTCAAGCCTAAATTCACATGATTGCTGCGTGTAGATGACTCGTTCGCCTGTTGCTGTGACAATCATATGAAAGTAGGCCAGAACAAAACAGTAGACACATTCTGCAGGCGGTCTTCTAATACTTATCGCGGTCGGATTACATTTCTCGATCCGGCAGCCATCATGATTAGGGACGTCGCTGTGTGCGGTTGTGGTTTCACTTGCTTATCAGCTTCTCATCCTCCATCTTGTTAAAATTAATGGCGTTCCTTTAAGTCATGGAGGCGGAGTCTCGCTTCTGCACTAGTGTCTCAGTCACTGCGGGCGTTTATATCTAACACAATAGACAGTTATATTAATGTTTTAATTAGATTATTAGTTATTGGTATTATGTAAAGTAATTCTGATGTTAAATTAATATTTAATAGGAATATTTGTTTTTTCTCAGCCCACTTTAACGAATTCTCCCAATTCGTCACATAAATTGCTTAGATAAATTACTCACTTATGCCTTTTCTTATCAATAGAACATAAGATAGAAATTTTGTTTTCTTATGTTTTACTGAAACTTGTTCGTTAAACCCTGGATTCAGAGAATTAATTATATTTAGGGTCCAATAGTGGTTTCATAGCTTGTTATGTAATTGTATAACAACAACAGTTTGCTTTTAAGGATTCTGCAATGTGAATGTAATCTTTATCCATATTATGGAATTTATCATTGATCATAATTAGCAAGGGTACAATTTTGAAATGGTAGGATTTAGGGGAAAGGAGTCAGTTGGTCCGTAAAACTTGAATTTACAGACATTCTTTTATGTATTGTTATCCAGAGTGGTCTTAAGGTGAATCATTGAGGTTAACATGGATTTCAATCGCCATGTTTTTATCGTATTGTAGACGTTCCCTGGCCGGTGAGATCTTGTCACAAAAGGATTAAATTTCATGTGAGGAGCAGCCACGATGAGATGGTGCCATTATCATATGAAGTTAGATGTGTAGTGTTCCTTTGCATAGTTTTGGAGTTTCTTTTTCCGGTGAAAACAGCCTCAAGGAGTCCAATTACTAGGATGATGCAGCATGATGCCATGTTGATATCATGTTCCGGTTCCATATATTTGTTTCTTTAGGTCTAGCGAAGCATTTTGACTGGAAAAGGTGCGACCTGAGTAGTGTAGAACCCTCGTCACTTGAATAGCTGAACGAGTGATTAGTTTTCTGTTTTTCTTGAGAACTTTGCAACTGATTGTGTGTAGGGATTAGGAAAATAGGAAATTCCATGAATCTTGCTTGATCACATGTAATTTTGGTACATCCCAGAATCTAATTGCCAGCATTTGTTATTGCTGTCTAATTTTTGATATTTCGTGTAATTCGGAATTTTGTTACTACTCTTACTTTTATACACGTGTGTATGAGTGTATACAAAGTTACTAGAATTTGATAATATAAAGGCTTAAGTGATTATTTCGATTCTTAGAGATTGTAATCTCTTTCCTTTAATTAAAATGTGGTTTGCTGTGCGAAAATTCGAAAGGATGAGCTAGTGTACTTTTCAGTGCCAATTTGGGTTGAATTTTTTTGTGCGTTTTCGTTATAAACTTCAAAATTTCTATAATTAATTTTTATTTCACACACAAAACAATATGGACCAAGTAAATGCGTTCACTTTTCGAAAATCTGCATGCAACATACAGGTCGGTATAGCAGTTGCTTAAAACTCAAAGTGCTTTTGTTTCTTTAAATCTTGTCAATTATTCGCAGTTGAGGTAATTGATTTAATTGCTTCTTGTAATTAAAGTATAACTTTTCCTAAAATTGGTAGAAATTTAATGTGAGTACAGCTAATCGTAGATTAGAGCTGCTATCTATTTAGCGTAATTGAACTTTTGACTTCAAAGTGAATTATCTTTTCGGTTAACTGGTAGAAGGTATCATGTTTTTAATTTTTAAGAATCGAAAATTGCTACTAAACTGATCTAGATTTCGTGTAAAATGGAATTATCCGAATGATTATGAGAAATTTATATGAAACTTAGAAATCAAGTTCCTAATATCGATTTCATAAGCTTGAGGCATCAATTTTATTACACATTGGTGTTTTAAAGCTAATACCATTTTCAACATTCTTCCTTGACTCCCATTTTCCAGTATCAGGAATCTATTTCTCTGAAGTAGTGATCTCTTATTGAACCAGACACATGTCTTCTTTCAATCGAAAGAATCGAACTTCTGAAATGTATTATTTTAACAAAATATATTTTTTTTTTTGCATTCAAATTAATTTCTTTGAACTTAAGAGGTTCAGCTTGATGCATTCGTTTGATTCAATGAACTCGATCCCCCAAAACAATACCTTTGAATCAATCAATTCGTCAGAAGAAATCTTTTCATTAAAAATTTTTGTGAAAGAATGTATTAAATTTTAGCAGTTTTAGAAATGCATACATTTTGAATTTTTGCAAAGTGTAATAATTTAATTAGATTGGTTCAGAGTCACTTATTCAATTTTTCTTTGGTTATTTTTATATCAAAGAGACAACTGTCTAGTCCAAAAGATCTCTAATTCAGGTAAAATATATATATGTATAGAGGTATAGATATAGAGAGAGATCATACATTTTTACCAATGAAGCATTTCCGTGGGCAAACGTTGGGGTTGTTCCTTCTGTAAAAAAGAGACATGTATTAATAGATTGGTAAGAATGTTGCTGGTACCATGTTTCTAGCCTCTTTGCTATATGTGTTTTGGGATCGTCTTTCGTCTAGGGTCCGTATGCCTATCCTTAAATTCTCCCCCCGCAACTTGTCAAAACAGCTTTGCCTGGCGACTAACTCGCACTCTGCTTGCATCGGAGGTGTATGTCGACGTTTCTAATTCATTACATTGCAATGAAGTTACTATGGCTTGTGAAATTTCTACAATGTTTGAGGGAGATTCTACTTGATCTGGGGTATTTGCATATCCATTTTCCTCATATGTTTCCTCGTTTCCATCCTCTGGAGTTTCGAGTTCATTTAGTTCGTTTTCAGCCTGATTTATAAATGAGTTCATTCTTTGATCGAATTCCTTTTCACCATCTAGTTCAAGTTCCTCGACGGCTTTTATTTAACATTTTTGTTTTGATCCCGTTCCTTTATAATAAGTTATCTGATCCTGCGCGACTTTTGACTCTTTATTGATAAAAGGGATAGGTTTTAATGGGTTCGAATGGGTTACTATATGGTTATGCCAAATTGAAATGTTAACCTTTTCTTGCTGAAGGTATTCTCGTCCTAGAATTCCATGAGTATTCAAAGGAGAATCTGACGAGACTACGTGAAATTTTACTTCAGAGTCTCCTAGGTTCAATTTTATTGTACCTAAGGTAGAAATTAGGTTTTGAGTTACTCCCGTTAATTTCATGAACTTGGTCTCGTTTACTAGTATTTGGTCGTATTTCTTCATGATTTGTACTCTTGTATGACTCTTCTAGTTCTCTATGCTCGTTTGACGCTCTCCTTTCGTCTCGCTCGTCGCGGCGTCTGTTCGGAGAGCGGAGTGCAAGTTTAAATCTATGTGACACTGAAGGTTGATGTCATCATGCTGATAATATGGATTTCGATATTCTGTACTTTGTAACGGAGCTGTCGGAAAGTGGGAGTAGGGATCGTGTGTGCACGGATAGTCGTGTGTAGGCATATGATTATACGGAAAGTTTGGAAATTCTTGTGCGTCTGAATTCCTGTTTGAGTGTTTATCATAAGTTCGATAGCGGTGTTGATAAGGCGGAAAGTGATTATTTTAAAAATGAGGGTTGTTCTCATTTATGAAATCTTTAGATTCGGGCGAATGAGAACGTCTGTGATACGGGCTTGTATGTGTATCGAAAGTTGTCATAAAACGGACGTAGGGGCTAGGACTACAATCCCGTAACCCTGAATAATGAGGTTGATAATGTCTTGAATCATGATCAGAGTGTGAAAGAGTTTGAGGGCTTATTTGCAGTCTTTCTTCGTATTCAAGCGCGACTTTTAGAGCGGAATCTAAGTTCTGGGGATTACGTGCCTCTACTTGGTCTGCTATATTATCAGGTAACCCGCGTATGAAGGCCTCTAGTGCACAAGCGTTTAAGGGGGCTAACAGTTGCTCCACATCGGCATATTTATCTTCAAGTGCTGCTTGCGCTCCTGACTTCAAAAGTATCACGCGATCAAAGAACCCACTGAAATTTTCTTCTCTTCTCATTCTAATCGTAGAAATTTCATGCAAGTACAACGAATACGTTTTTTTTTGTGGGGCGAAACGTTGTTATAGATTCTTGACTGAATCACTAATGGTTGCGAAGTTTTTCCCGTGAATGCTATCTCTAGCCGCACATTTTAATCGGGCTAAAACAGGTATAAGGTATTGTTTCTCGCAATTCGCTAGTACTGACGATTCTCCGTTCAGTATGTCCTGAATGACATCTCTAACAGGAATATTTTTCCCATCATAGATAGGGATGTTTACTTCCCCTTGTAGTACGGCGAAAGACTCGGCCATGAATACCATCATGGCTTCACTGAGTTTGCGATTAATATCGCCGCCAAAAGTGGATCGCCTTGATGCTGAATTTTTGTCGGGCATTTTGTGAAATTTTTCGGTGACTTTATAATTCAATTACAAAACGGGTAGTTTCAATAAGAAGAGATAGCTCAACAATTGTAAAATATCATTTCAAGAAACAACCCTAGAAATTAATTTTGCTGTAGGGTGTGATGTTATAATTGCTTTCGTTTATATACACAGGGTACAAGCCAGAAGTCACCTCACGTGGTAAGAACGTGGTTTAGCACGCGCGTTAACAAAAATGTGGTATGGCCCGTTTTGTGACAAAAATGAAGTATGGCACGCTCGATGATAAAAACGTGGTATAGCACGTTCCTCTGTAAGTCACCGAGATGTCATTTGATACGCGCGACTCTTGATATTGAGTTTCGTATGGCTCACGTGAGTGACTAATAAGTTCCGTCCTCCGCGACGGTCAGTGATCGCGCATCTCTATACTAGACCTTTCACGAATAAAGATTCTAAATGCTACTTATCTGTATTTCCATATATCTAGTCAGACGCTGTTGATTACTTCATTGTCTGACTATATACATGTTCTTCTTCACTTATTATTTAGGTTTTACATCAATGTTGTAAAATATATCATTCGAATTATTGCTGCAGTTTAGACACACATATATAGTAAGTAATTATACCATTAAGCCATTTCCCTTTCAGGGTAGGCGTCACACTACCCGATTCGGGTAGTGTTTCTAGGTGGATAGTTTCTTGTAGTAAATAAATATTACAAGTGTGGGCTCACCACACCCACGATGTGCCAACAGCACGCAGTATTCTCGAATGGTCACCCATCCAAGTACTAACCGCACCCAACGCTGCTTATCTTGAGTGATCTGACGAGAACTGGTTTTTTCAGCGTGGTATGGCTACTTATATTCCCCATATTTGGATTTAACTTTAAACTTGTTACTTTTTAAATTGTTATGATAATAAGTACATTCGGATAATAATGGATATAATTATAATTATCTCATAGCGGTAGAGTCTGCAATTACAGTCTTTCAATGATCCAGCATATGCTAACTTATCGGTATTCTCTCAGTTCTTATCCCTTCATGGTAATACTTTAAGTATCTTGTGGTTTCTATCTTACCGAGTACTTTCAACTTTAAAGATAGAATAATTCAGGTTCAAGTATTTTTTATCTAGAATTATTTTTTAACTTGAATTTTCAAATGAATTATTTGCAGTAGCTGCTTTTGTTTTTACTATCCTTTCAATTTTAGAGCTTCAAAATTCGATCAGACATCACAAATTAATTTAATAATAATTTAGTTGACAATTTAAATATTAGAATTGAAATAAAAAAATTCTAATCTAAATATTCAAATTAGGCTTTTTAAATCTACCTATTCATCAAATGTGTAAAACAAAAAATAAAAAAAATATATTTCTGAGTTAGCCCTGGCGAAAGAGCTTGGCTGAGATTTTTTGACAAGATTCAAGCGATTCGATGGCTCAAATGACTAGGGCGTGCGGCAAATATTTAGGTTAAGAGACAGGTTTAGATAGTTTAGGCAGGGTTCGAATCCTCAGCGGGTGCGATTTTTCAAAGTTTTGAGCGTGTGATTATGTTTGTAAGTGACCGTGTATGCAATTGTATAATTTCGAAAATGAATTAAGTGCAGTGACGAATACATAAGCCAATTTCTTTTTGGTGCAAATTTAGCATTATATTACATTATCTGTCTCGAACTGCTGTACTGAGTAGACCCCGGCTAGGACCGGATATGACCCGGATAAATCTTTCCAAGTGCCCCGCACAAGTCCCGGCTAGGCCCGGATACAAAATTGTAAGCCGATTAGATCTCGGCTAAACCCGGATAAGACCTCGTTAGAATTGTCAAGCACCCCGTAAAGGTCCTAGATAGACACAGATACAAAATTGTATGCCGAGTAGATCCCAGATAGGACCGGAAAAGACCCGGATGGAATTTTCAAGCTACCCGTCTATGTTGCGGATAGACCCGGATACAAAATTGTATGCCGACTAGATCCCGACTACAACCGGATAAGACCCGGATAGAATTTTCAAGCACCCCGTATAAGTCCTGGATAGACCTGGATACGAAATTGTATGACGAATAGATCCCGGATAGGACCGGATGAGACCCGGATAGAATTTACAAGCGACCCGCATAGGTTCCGGATAGATCCGGATAAGAAATTGTATGCCGACTAGATCCCGGCCAAAACCGGATGAGACCCTGATAGAATTTTCAAGCACCCCGTATAGGTCCCGGATAGACCACGATACGAAATTGTATGCCAAGTAGATCCAGGATAGGACCGGATAAGACCCGGATAAATATATGTCCTAGCTTCCCCTGAAAGTCCAGAATAGACCCGGATACAACCTGGGGACAAAACCCGTAATTCACCTTGCATAGGCCCGGATATAGTTCCGAGTCTGTCCGGGTTCTATCCGGAACTGTAAGCAGGACTGTAACGTCCCAAGTAAAAGGCGAGGGTAGTTTGCAAATATGTGAATGAGAAAGACCAGTATTGCTAAGAACGTCAGGTTGGAGAAAAATCAAAAATCAAGAGTCAGGTAAATAGAAAAATATATTTTTCCTTGATTATTGGTAGTTTTCCCGATAAAATAAAATAAAAAATTATAATATTTGTTGCAATAAACGTTTAATTATTTTATAAAAAAATCGATTATTCTAAATACATACTTCTTTTGATAGTAAATTTCTGATTTGCAGCATTTAGTTGTTTGGAAGAAATGTTGTTAGGGCCACAGACTCTCACTGCATAATAAAAAGATGTGATGATCTATATTTCAGACTTGGTTTATTCTCTGAAAAAAAAATACAACTGTTAAAATAATATTATATTATCATAATTATTATTAGACTTCTGAAAAAATGGTGCATTTCATTTGTTGTATTGCAGCTATTAAAATTTTTAAAAGAATGTTTGTATTTTTGTAGGTCAATGGAAGCTATTTTCTTAAAAATTTCCGGAATAAGTAAAACAATGACCGAAATCGTTAAAAAATTTTCCTGGAATTATTCTCAAGAAAATTCCCTAAACACTTGGAAATTTCCCGAAATTGTCATACATTTTTCCTGAAGTTATTTTGAAGAAAATTTACAAAATACTTAACAAATTTAACGTCATCGTTACTAAGTTTTGCTGAGGTTATTTACGGGAAAGTCGGCAAAATATCTTCCGAATTTGCCGAACTTGGTTGGTTATTTTCCCGACATTGTTTCTAGGAAAATTACCAAATTATCGGGTTTACTGCGTTTCGAAAATTTTCGGGAATTTTCTCGAAACAATTTTCACAGTGTATGTAATTTACAATTACTAGGGGTGTGCCAAATTTTTACAAACTTTATATAAATTTACGCAAAATGAAATTAGTTCTCTTAATAGATAAAAACAATAACATTATTCAACGACAAGAAGGATGAAAAGAAAATTGGAGAAAATGTGAATGCAGGTAACAAGTAATAAAATAAAATTCTTATTCCGCCACAAAATTCGCGTTATTTAATTTATTTATAATTATTGTCATATTTGAAATATCAACAACAACAAAAAAAACCCAACGTGAAGTTCGAAAAAAATCAAAGCGTAAGTGAAAGTTAACTGAAAGATATTGCATTTTTTTACCTCGGAATTAATTTTCAATTTTTTAAACATTTGAATAACTTACGTACCTTTCATAAATTCTCCTCAAGCATTGATTTCTAATTATGACAATACGGATTAGAACTGGTGATACTCTGTATTTTTTCTTGATTGTCACTTTGAATGCTTGTCTTGTAATAATTGTAGCATGTTAGCTGGCTCTTATATTTCTTCATAAGAGTAAAGCGAGGAGGGAAGTGCTTTCAACACCATGACTTCCAAGTTTAATCTATGATATGACATTGTGAGAAACCTACCATCTTCTTCTGCGCCGGTCTTTTACATATTTTATGAAGGATTATATTGCAGCTATTATATCGACGTGTCACGTCTATTTTTCCCATGGCGAATAAAATGCGAGGAGAGAAAATGGTCTACGAATAGCCTTACGTGTTTCAAAACACTATATTATGCAAATTGCCGGTGATACGAATATGGATACATTTTATCGTACGAAGACATCTTGTTTATTATGCACAAATCGAATGCTGACTATAGGACAATTTCTTCGCATAATATTGATTTCCTTGAGAAATGCTTTTCTGTTATGTATAACATATAAAACATTTTTGTTCTCTTCTTGCGAACTGATGTAGAGAATAATTTACACACATTTTCAAGAGAGGGGTAAGAAATACTTCAGGAAAAAGTAGCTGTTAATATTACGAGGACTTTCATCGCGGGTAGAGGTCTTTTAGATTTTTAATAAAAAATTAATTGAATTATGATTTTCACTGTTACCTCTTGATTAATTCTACTTCTTACTTTACTGTTTTTTCATTTTCTATTTTTTCTGCTTCTTCTGCATCTTCTTCTTCGAGTACACTGTTACCTGGGTATTTGCGATGCGAGCTTTCAGTTAGTTGCTTTCCAAAACTTCCAGTTTATGTAAGCGAGGACTAGCTAGTAGCAATGAAGAAGAGTTTTATATTAAATATAGGAAAAGTGAATTCTTCATTTCTACTCCCATAAATTCAGATGAATTTTACAGAAAAAGAAATCAGACGAGGAACATATGAGTTAAACATAAAAAAAGTTGAATATAAGATTTAAAGGAGCACCTTAGCGACGACAGAAGTTGCATAATATATTTCTTTTATTACTATGAATCAGAAAAAAAATTATGAAAAAAATTAGAGGTGGCCTTTTTTGAGAAAATTCAAAAACGTTCACGCTTTTTGTATTTTTTACAGAATTTTTCATGTTAGGTTAAGGGCTTCAAGTCATTATTGACAGAACTACAAACTGAAGCAAAGAAATTGAATCCTGCGGGGGAAAACTAGTACGAGGTGAAAAGCAGTACGAACTGAATATTGAGGAAAAGTGGCTGTTTTTTAAACTGAACGTTTTATAGTTTTTTTTATGAGCAGCAATATTAAACATAAGTTTTGGGATTAACCTTCTTACCATCTTGATGCTATTCTTCAATTCGAAAATTAAAAAATGTGCTTTTTACACGGCAAAGCAAATGTGTTCCACTGACAGATTACCATTTTTGAGCAATAAATCGGATCTCAATACACGGAACATTTTGTTCTTGAGAAATTATCGAATTTGTTTCAAAATAACAGATATGAGAAAAATTCAGTGAATGGTAAACAACATTTTGGTAAAACAACTCGAGCCGTTTTAAACTAATTACTGAACTGGTATTAAATATTATAGTTCGGTGAGGTAAAAGTTGAGAATCATAATTACGATTAAGTTAAAGAGAAAACATAGAATGGGGCGATATTTTCTGTACAAAATTCAAGACCTTATGTATTTATTCTGAATGAATTTTTATTATTCTTCAGCAGTGAGAATGATGGTTTTCGTTCGCTTAGAATTTCCGAACTCTCAAATGTTTTGACATACACAGTCGCGGCTGTAATAATTATTTTTTGAGTTCATTAATTGCCAACGGCCATACCACGCTGAAAAACCCAGTTCTCGTCAGATCACTGAAGTTAAGCAGCGTTGGACGCGGTTATTACTTGGATGGGTGACCATTCAAGAATACTGAGTGCTGTTGGCACGTCGTGGGTGTGGTGAGCCCATGGGTGTAGTGTCACGCCTACCCTGAAAAGGAAATGGCTTTATGGTATTAACTGTTCATATAGAATTTAAGAATTTCGACGTTTTATCGTTGAAAATTGAAACATCAAATGCATCAAATATTATGAATAGGCTTAGAACTATACAATTTTTTTAACTGCAAATAAACTTGCACACTATCAGTTGTTAATGTTTTGAAAATACAGGATGGCTGTTTTAATCGAGAATAAAAATTCCGAGTTATCTCACGGTTTTTTTCGGTTAAATAAATTTTCACGGTCATTGAAATTAGGAAATTTGAACTTTCAAACCTGTAAACTTTTTTGATGTGAAGTAATCGAAACTGAACAACAAATAGAAACACTAAAAGTGAAACTCCTTGAATTTCAAACTTTTCAAATCAAAGCTTAACAAATTTTTAATTCAAAATTTTGTTATTCTAACGCTCAGTAATATAAAACTTTGAAATGGGTGTTTTCAACGTTTGTTTAAGTTTGTTTTTAAAAAAATCATTTAAAAATTTTCCAGGAATTTGATGAAAAAATGTATTTTTAGTTTGTTTGGGAATTTTAATGAAAAACTTGTATTTTTTTGAAACCTTTCACAGTGCTTAAAAAGCTTGTATGTTCGAAATCTTTACAAATCTACATTTTGTTTTAGATGCTTTAAAATCTTCTAAAGTTTTAAATTATTTTGTAATTTTTTTCAAAACTTCTAAATATATCATAAAATTACTCAAATTTTTTCTAAATTTATAATTGTTGTGTTTATAATTGTTATAATAAAAAATTTATAATTGTTGTATAATTGTTTTGCTTCAAATCTTTTTAAAGATTCTATTACAATTAAGGGGTATCGAAAAAACAATAATTTAAATTTTTGCTAAATGCTGCCGGCTTTATTTTGAATTTTTAATATGTTTGATATCATTATGCAACAGTGATTATGCAAAAGTCATCATGCAGCAGTGATGCCTGTGTCACTGAATGTTAATATTTTGAAAAATAAACTTATGTACACTTAAATAAGGTTTTTTCCGTAAAAATTCATTTTTCTGTTTGAATTAATTTACATAAAATTATTTTGAAAAATAAAAAATATTTCTGATATGAAATTACGTTCGTTAGATGTGGATATCTAGGTAAAATTATATAATAAACAAAATTTTGCATAACTGAAATTTCTGCTTGATCTGTGATTTATTATGATAACAAAATTTCTACATTTTTGTACTTTATTATATTTTTGTATTTTAAGTACAGTTCTCCATTATTTTAACTTTTGTGAAATATTGTTTTTTTTTTGTACAGATTTGTAATTTTCTACAATAATTTTCGTGAAATTAAAAGTGTTTTTATTGCGAAAACACCAAAATTAAAAAATCTAAAATCCTGTAGTTTTCTGTCATACCGTCTTGATTTTTACAAAAAATTTGAAAGAAAAAGTATCGATCAAAAGTTATAGACATTTTTGAATTGAGGAAACTTATACTCTACATGTACGTTTTTTCACAAAAAAGTACATGTTTCAAGAAAAAATTGCAGTCGTAGAAATGTTGTACTTTCTTCTAAGAATTTATTATTCTACCAGAGACTACATTGTAATACCGTCTCAGAATTGTTACATTACCTCGCTATAAAAAGAGTATGAAATATTATAGAATACTCGTTCTAAAACACGTGTGACATTATTTTGACATAACCGTTTTATCACAACGCCACTTATCTGTTACATTAGGAAATTATTAAATTTCGGTAAAACTTAATTGTAACGACGTATCGTAGCCGTAACATGAAGTAGTTACAGAACGAGTATAGAATAATTATAAAACACAAGTTCTGAAATACGGCTTACATTCTACTGACGTAACAGTACTATTGCACTGTGCATATCTGTTATATTACAGAATTCCAGAACTATACGTATCCTTACAGTAACACTGTTACAGAAGAGGTCAAAATTTATGTTCTGTAATTGTTATGCTACATGATTTTGCTATGTTACACAAACAATTTTAAATTGGCAGCGTTTGAAATTACCTTTAAAACGGGGCTTGGTGGGTCATATGTGGTAAGACGAAACACCTATTTTTTATCTAGAAAAAGCAATATATAGTCAAGAAATAGAAAATACTGGTTGTCCCGATTTACCCTACACCGTCCGGCTTAGCCTTATTTTAAGACAGTTCAAATTAAATTTATTGTTCCATTTCAAAAGCTCAAATTGAAAATCAAATGTATTTAAAATATAATCATCAACTTTAAATTATAAAAAAATGAATAATTTTAGCTTGATACTGGACAATTCCTTATACCTCTTACTCACAATTATAGGTGGGTAAACCTGGAAGTACCACCATGCCCAATCAATGTATGCCCTATGCCAGAATTAAGGTCTCATTTAAGGCTAATTTAATACCCAAAAGCCAAATTTTGGGCTCTGCATTTTTTTTTAAATGCATGGTACTGCCAGCTTTACGTCAAGCTAGCAGTACCATGGTACAAATATTTGTTTAATGAACTTTTTTCTTCCATAGGAATTGAGGGCTCACTTAAGGCTCTTAAATGACCTCCGGCGCAATTTTAAAAAAACAACCCCTATCACAGAAAAACTACCCTAAAAAATAAATATGCACTAATTAAGAAAGTGAGTACATAGGAATTGAGGGCTCATTTTAGGCTCTCCAACGTCCTCAAAATCAATTTTCCAAAACCATCCCTTAACATTCAAAAACTACCCCTTATCCAAAAATACTCACAAAGTGCAAGAAAAAGTATTGCATCAGTTTGGAATATTTT
>CAKNYM010051462.1:298442-330317 GCA_932195095.1 Andricus curvator
TTAGGGTAGTTTTTCTGTGATAGGGGTTGTTTTTAAAAAATTGCGCCGGAGGTCATTTAAGAGCCTTAAATGAGCCCTCAATTCCTGTGGAAGAAAAAAGTTCATTTAACAAATATTTAAAAAAAAAATGCAGAGCCCAAAATTTGGCTTTTGGGTATTAAATTAGCCTTAAATGAGCCCTTAATTCTGGCATAGGACATACATTGATTGGGCATGGTGGTACTTCCAGGTTTACCCACCTCACAATTATGTTATTTTGAACATTTCTTGTGTTTGAAAATGCTGTACATTGTACAATTTTGAAGGTTTTATTTGGAAATATATCTAAATTAATTGAATATTACGAATAATTTTGTATTATCAAACTAGCACACTAAACCTGAAGATATCAATTTGATCTGCAACATAATTACACAGCCTTAGTAGAAAAAGCCCCATCTTTCCCCACCTGAACCACCTGATCACATCTGCCGTGCAAATGAAATACAGCGTATTTGCAGTTCGGATAAGTCATCTGTTACTTTTACGAATCTTTAAAATAGGACTAAAATGGCCTTGATTCTGATGGCATATGTTGAATATCCATTTTGCGGCGTTCAGACTATTGATTTTATCATGATGGATAAAAATGGATATGCACGAGTTTGTGCGTTTTTATGAGAACATAATCCTTTCCTTTCATATTTATTAATCTAAATTATAAGTATAAATATAGCGATGATTTATTATATAAGTATAAATAATATGGTTACTATACGTCACAGGACGTGATAGTATAATAATCAGGAATATAACCACATTCAGAGAAATTCTTTGAGGAACTCTCCGACCCTTGAACTACTAGTGTTCTTCACATTATGATATGTAGTACTATACTTGGACACGCTATCACGCGGACGACATATGTGGCTATCCGCATGAAAAGGACCTTATGCCCGGTTCTAAGCTAGAAGATATTAAAGTATAACACATGTGCTTATGGCAAAAAATGCAAAAATTCTTCATGTAGAGTAATGCTAGAAAGCTGCTTTATTCTGAAATCTTTAGTTTTGGTTTGACTTCTTAGTTATGAACAAGTAATAAGTGAGCCTCATGTGTTTAAAATATGTTTCTCTTTAATGTTTATTTATTATTTGTTGATAATTGAAGAGGCAAAGTAAAGTTAAACATTTCGAAAAAAACCGCATCTTTATAGCACTTATCTGAGAGAAGATACTTATGAACATACTTGAAAACTGAAAATTCACTGAAAATTGTAGTAAATATATATATAATTAAAAGTTTGTCATAAGGACAACCGCGGGATTTCGCCAGGAGCGAGTGCTAATCTAAAAAAGTGCAACCGCTCCCAGCGAAGTCGCGGTAAAATTTCAGCTGTAACAACTTCTAACGATCATGAGATAGGCGGTTGCAGTCTGCGACGGATTCAATGCGATAATCCGGCAAAATTCTCGTGCACCCTCAGGACACGGAGCGACGCAAGGACGACCGCCGGTTGCATCTTCCCCGTAAGCGTCTTAGCATTTTGTTGACAGGCAGGGATGCTTTTGAGTCTATTACCCAGTGAAATCTTGCCACCTCCAAGAGCGCTGATGATCAGAACGATTAGCCTAACAGGATATTTACAGGATAACCGTCGCAACTCCCTCACAAGGTCTTTATACCTCTTCTTCTTTTCATTCTCCTTGGCTATGATGTTTTTGTCAGCTGGTGCCGAAAATTCGATAACGAACATGGTTCGCTTCTCGAAGTCAAGGATAACTATGTCAGGCCTTGAGTGCGCAACATAAACAATTGTCGAGAATATGAAGTTCCAGTATATGCGGCACTTCTCATTTTCGAACATTGACTCTACTTTCCCTGGGAGCGTTTGGCAAACCGGTCTTAGGGCTAAGGCCGTAAGAGTGGCCGAGATGGTAATAAAGTACTGCTACTACCGCATTGTGCCTTTGGATGTACGTCGTTCCCGCATGAGTTGGACAACTAGATATTATGTGTCCTAGATTCTCAAGTTGTGCATGACACGCTCTGCAGCTATCACCGGGAATGCCATTTATCAACATGTGGCGACGGTATGCTGAAGTGGACTGTCTGGACACGCCAAAATAAAATCCTCCGTACCCGACTTCAATTCGTGTGATTTAAGAAAAGCAAACTTTAGCTCCTACGATATCGACTAATCCTTCACATTTTTGTGGACCATGCCGTGCATCCTCTTGTCGAGGAGCTGTTTGCGGAAGTTTTTCTCCTGTGCTTTCTTAATCCGGGCCTTTAGGAGTGAGTACTCGAGATGAATAAGATTGAATGCATTTTGCTCACCCCTGATATTGAAGTCAAGGTCGAGTGTTTCAGCGGCCTCCTCCGCTGCTTTTTACAGAAACTCTCCTTTGCCCACTTTGTCTATTTGCGACTATATGTGCTGTACCCAGAATAATCCTCTTCTGAAGACATTCAAGATTCAGTACGATTTTGGTGTCTGTAGTAACTAAAAACAAAGAACATAGAACAAACTAGGGATTCAATATTGATTCAAGTAATTTTTTTACAAACTCTAGCGATTGAGGGCAAACACCCCAATGAATTTACTTTAATTAAGTTTATTTAAGCT
This sequence comes from Andricus curvator, assembly GCA_932195095.1. Classification (NCBI taxonomy): domain Eukaryota; kingdom Metazoa; phylum Arthropoda; class Insecta; order Hymenoptera; family Cynipidae; genus Andricus; species Andricus curvator. The sequence goes on from CAKNYM010051462.1 coordinate 301,051, forward strand.
CTTTAACCTAATTTAATTTAATTTAAGTAATCATAACTATAATCCAACTAACAAAGAATGAGTAACATTAACGTTTCTTTTAAATAAAAATTTCACTAGGATATTGTCACCTCTACAGCAAGTGACTGTCACTTTCAATCTCTTTCTCGTATATTTTTCAACATAAGAATAAAATTCTTCTATGATCGAGTGACATTTTTCACAAGTTGAATAGTTGTAGAACGTAAGAGTAAAATACGGGGACAAGTTATTCGATGGAAATTTTCTTGATACAAGCTATAAATAGAGAAAAATTATGCAAATTGCCGGTCACTTAAATATTAAATGAGGATACAATGTGTCTCTGCTGCAATTTCTTAGAAAACGATGCGGAAATATATGAAAACGTCCATAGGACATTTTATTATGCACCCTTATCGCATGATTATCGATTTCGCTGCGAAAGATACTTAGAATTATTTATGAGCAAAAAGCGACAATACGAGAATGCCATAAACTATTTTAGGATTTTCTATGGATGACTAGAATTATTCAAGAAAATGTCGCATCAGAGGGAAAATGCAGAATTTCATACGAAGAAAGCATCTAACAGTCTTATGAGAATCGTTATAGCGTGTTGATGGTAACAATAAATTACAAAGAGAGTAAAAATATTTCTATTTCATCCCATTTATGTATATTTTATCTCTCATTATTAATTATCATAACATCAGGTAAATATCTTTTATAGCTGCATGTTGTAATGTGTTACTTCAAAACCGTTTATTAAAATTGTGTAATTCTCATATGAATTCTCGTTAGAATTTATTATCACTGTTTACAACCCGTAACTGATTTGATTTTGAATAGTAAATTATCTAGCTGAATCCATCAAATTAAAGAAAAGTATATTTATAACAATATTAACATTTGTATCATATGCATGCTTGTTCTCTAAATCTGAACCAATGAAAAATTACTGATAAATCATCAAAAAGTTAACCGCCGATTTTTCTGATTATAAGATGTTACATATTTGACCAGTTTTCACTAATTCATATTTGAAAAAGGCTGTTTACAAAAACTTATTTATAGGAACTTAATATACAAAATCGTCCGAAAATGTATATCGGCCAAGTGTCATACACAGTTTTTCAATATTTTGGAATGTGGAGGCCACTAACTTGGAACTCACCATGGAGAATTTGTATTTACCGTATTTACTCTATCTTTATGATTACAATTTTTTTCATTTTTCTGTTTTCTCTTTTGATATATCTCCTGCGAGATACTGGGGACGTTGTCAATAATATGGAAACAATATTTCAATTTGTGATTTCTTTTGCCATTTGGATCAAGATGATCAACATGTTGTTTAAACGTAAAACTATAATCGATTCGAAAGATATACTTTTGGATAAAATCTGTCAGCCTCGAGATTTTCATGAGTTAGAAATATTGCGAAACTGCTCAAAAGTCGGCAGGTATATACATTTTTTTCCAATAAAAATTTATATATAAGCAAGGTAAAAAAAATTTTGTTACAAATTCATATGGTCCAAACCATTTTTTTAAGTCTCACGCTCTTATTTTGTGTCATGTAGTGAAGAAATGTTGCATTGATTTTTTGAAATTAATTAAAAAATTTTAAATGTAGATTCTAGACCCTCTTGAGGCTCTTCACCTGAGGTGATCACTAGAGAGATTGATCAGCAACCTGGGTCGGAGAAGTGTTGCGGAATGAACATGTCATTTGAATAAATAACACGAGAATTCCAGATCAATCTAAAATATCTGTACCTAACACCTATATACCTATCTACCTTATACCTATATACCCACCATACACACTACTATTTTCCAATCGAGCAAGTCACGCCTACCCCGAAAGGGGTATTAATGAAAAAAAAGGGGCTTAATGATATAATAATAATAATAATAATAATTACGCATAATAATTAATAATAATAATAATAATTAGCTCTTTATCAACAAGAAGAAGAGCAACATCCTCCATCGAACATTCCATTCGTTCCAGCAAGACCACCTTTGCAGATAGCCGATAATGCTAACATGAGAAATAGGAGATCTATCCACCAAAAAGTCTTTCTCAGGATGGACAAATTAGCTGAAGCTAATACTGCTCTCCCCGATTTGCTCCCCGAAGATGTTAATCTCTGGAATCTGAACTGCGTTGTTTACGAGAAGGCGGTGTCCTTGCTTAGCGACAGTAGAAGTAACGAAACTTCAGTACGTCTGAGTAAGACTCGCGAGCGTATTGCACAGCTTCAATTCAAAATTGAAACGGCGAGACGGCATGCATCAAATATTCAGTGCGTGATTAGCTACATAACATTAAATAAAAAATTCACTCCAAAAGTTAGGGCACTTGCTCGAAACTTGAGGAAAGCAAATCACACGCTGAACAAGTGTAAACTGTTGACCATCAAGCAGCACTGGACGCAAAAAATAAGATCTCTTTCAACAGCGAAACAGCGCCTTGAACGGCGAGTAAAGTGGATTCAGGAAAATTCCACCTTTTTTACTCATCCTTCCCGTCTGTTCAATAAAACGTCACGTGCCGTTAAAAATCCGCCTAGTCGAGAAGAGATTCAAGTCTTCTGGGAACAAGTATATGGAGATACTTATCAGCTAAATGAAGACGCTTCAGATATATCACTCTTTCGTAACTTTTGCCAAAGGCAAAGGTTACAAGGTCCAGAGGAAGAGTGTCCACTAATTACTGCTGAAGAAGTGAAGAAAGTTATCGCTAGAACTAAGAACTTTTCAGCGCCCGGGCCAGATAAAATCAACAACTTTTGGTGGAAGAAGTTTACTTCTACGCACCAACATCTAGCTCATATATTTACTACTTTCTTAAACGGAGAACAACCAGTCCCGCAGTGGCTAGTGGAAGGACGCACGGTATTGATTCCTAAGACTGGAGATTTGTCAAGTCCAAAGAACTACAGGCCCATAGCTTGTTTAAACACCAGCTACAAGCTATTCACTGGCATCCTCAAAGAGAGGATATTAACATCTATCGAGCCGGTATGGAGTGCAATAGTTGAACAACGTGGATGCAAGAGAGGTCTGGCAGGTTGCAGGGAGAACCTGCTAATAGACAGGTGTATCACCCAGGACTCGATCAGGTATCGACGCAATCTGTCCATGGCTTGGATTGACTACCGTAAGGCATTCGATAACACGAACCATGAGCTACTTATTAAGCTCATTGAATGCATGGAGGTGCATCCAAAAATAGTGAGATGCATAAAAGAGCTTATGCTCTTGTGGCGGACAAGATTTGTCATAACATCTGACAAAAGACAAGTGACTACAAGCTATATCACATATAAGAGGGGAGTCTTCCAAGGAGACTCTCTAAGTCTGATACTTTTCTGCATCTCCCTCTTGCCTCTATCTATTGTGCTCCGAGGCAAAAGCTCTGGATACCTATGTGGCCCGCCGAACAAAAGAGAACATAAGGTCAACCACCTTTTATACATGGACGACCTTAAACTCTTTGCTTCCTCGAAAGAGGACCTTAACATCCTTGTGGAGGCGGTAAATAGGTACTCTAAAGCGATTGGCATGAGCTTCGGACTGGACAAGTGTGCCTGCGTCCACCTACACCAAGGAAGACTAGAAACTACATCATCGGGTCACGATCAGGATGTTCAACTCATCGGCGGAAATACCATTGAACATCTTGGTATTGGAGAAACATATACATATCTTGGAATACCGCAAGCGGAAACCCATGATGTGCTTGCGTTAAAAACGGCCCTAGGAAAAAGGTATCGCCAAATTCTCAGAAAAATTTGGGCTTCCGAATTATCTGGAAAGAATAAGATCCAGGCGACCAATTTGCTGGCCGTTCCTATACTGCTCTACACGTTTGGTGCAGTAAAATGGAACGTCGATGAGTTGAAGCAACTTGACCGAAGCACACGCAAGATGATGACAATTCATCGAAGTCATCATCCTAGATCTTCCGTACCTCGAATATACCTCCCTCGAGATAAAGGGGGTAGAGGCTTGCTGAGCTTAGAGTGTCTTCATCGCAGAACGGTTCTGGCTACAGCCTGCTCAGTTCTAAATAGCACAGATTTTCTTATGCGACTAGTACATCAACATGAAGTCGTCAATGCTGCGGCGTTTCTATATCGTGCCGCAGATAGGGCCGCAGAGGAGCTTGGCCTCCCATTTGATTCCAGCGACACTACACATGGCCTAGCATCACTAACACCTTTGGTGCGCAAAAGTCGTGTACAGGAAGCAGAACATACGCTTCTACTAAGAGAACATGCTGACAAGCCCCTTCATGGTAAATTCTACGGCATTATACGTAGAGAAGAGCTCTCGATGGGTCTGTCCAACATGTTTCTCAAGTCTGCTGGATTAAAATCGGAGACTGAGGGATTTCTTTTTGCCTGTCAAGATGGCGTTATAGACACCTTAGTTTACCGCGAGCGCATAATGAATATACCTGTAGGCGATACCAACTGCCGAGCGTGCAAGCAAGAGCCAGAAACACTTGGACATGTTCTCAGTGGATGCTCAAAATATGCACGATACGGGTACATAGAGAGACACAATGCGGCTCTAAAAGTGTTATATTACCATCTGAGGCACTTCTATGGTGTTGATCTATTGCCCGTCTTGCCATACGCCCAGGGGGAACTCGAGTCCGTTGTGGAGAATGATCAGTGTAAGATCTACTGGAATTTCTCATTCTCGACCACTCAACGTATCAGTGCTACGAAGCCTGATATTGTCCTCCAAGATCTGAAGAACAAGATCATTTACGTGATTGAATTCTCGGCACCAGCCGATGGTAATATCACGGCAAAGGAGGAAGAAAAACGGGCGAAATATCAAGCACTTCTTTTCGAGCTGAGCAGGCTGTACCAAGGCTTTAAAGTCCATCTTGTAGTTCTCATAATCGGCTGTTTCGGAGGTATGAAAGCTTCATTTATTAGCCAACTCAACAAGATTCCGGCTTGCCAGCGTCAGGCTCATTCCATCGCGAACCGGATGCAAAAGGCTGTTCTTCTGGGATCACTTCATCTGGTCCGTCAACACTGTTCCTCATAACATTCTACAAAGATTGGTAGCTCTAAAAAAGTATCCAGAGGTGAAACTTCATCTCCAACTGTCCCGTCTGCCGCGTAAGATCATCCGCGGCTAGAGACCTGACTCCAAGGAACAGTGTTGCCCGATGTTTTCTCGCGTAAATTTCCCGCTCTTGCTTACCTTCTAGGACAGAAGGAGCAGAAGCGGATGACGTACACGTTCCAGTTGCGTCGGGATTGGTTGCTTTTAAAGAACCATGATCGTAGCTTCCGGAGCCTACAACTTCTCACTATAATTACGCACACGATTGAAACCCGAAAAAGCTTCAAATTGAAAAAACATTTTAATTTATTATAATGAATTATCGTGAAAGCATTAAATCTATTATTTATAAACCTATTTTTTTTAACTTGACTTTTTAACCACTGTATTGCCCCGGTCGTATAGCACAGTACCAACATTTTCAGCTTGGAAATTTTAAAAAGCAGTAAGATTTCAGTGGTCTTATGGATATTTCAACTACTAAAATATCACTGATTCTGAGTCGTTTTTTGTTAGTAATCACAATTTCAGCAATTCTTTTTTTTTATATTTACAAAATGTTTATTTTTTTCTTTGATTTTGCCTTTTTAGATCATTTTAATAGTGTCAAATTACTTTTAAACTCGTTTTAGGATAGAACAAACAATTAAAGAGGTTTTCTGAACCGTGAAATCTCTGATTTTGTGATACAGTCGAAATTTAAGGACCAAATATTGATCTCAAAAAATCGGCAAACATTTTAGTGATTTATTGTATATACTTATAATCATTGTAAAATACTGTCATAGGTCGACTACGATTATCGTTCTGTTCATGTTTTTCATTTCGGAATTGTTCGTATTAATGACTCCACTTTCGAAGAGAAGCAACGTTACACTTCCTTGCAAGGTCTGGATTCCTTACAGCCTAGAATCCAGATTTGCATATTTTTTGACATATTTTCACCAAGGAGCTGCTATTACGGTGGCTGTTTTTGTAACAGGTTCAGTTGACAGTTTAGCAATGGCCATGATGCTTCAAATTTGCGCACAACTAGAAATCCTCGTCCATCGCCTCCATGCACTTCCTCGATTACAAAAAAAAAATTCTTCGCAATCCACCATCTATGAACGTGAGTTGAAGCACATAAAAGATTGCATTGATCATCATATTTACATATACAAGTAAGCCAAAATTTATTTGCTACTGTTCAGTATTTTCGTGAATGCAAGGGATACAAGTTTCAGGAAATTCGAATACAGAACTTGTTCAGAAGAATTTACTCAAATAAACTGTGAAAGGAAATCCAATGTCCAAGACAATTTAATTTATTCAAAAAAATGTATGTTCCAGGCTAGGGAAAAAATTAAACGAGTTATTTGGCTTTGTTACTTTTGTGCAATCTTTCGCCTCAATGATATGTTTATGTGCGATCATCTATGCATTGTCAAAATTGAGTATGAATAATCCGAGTGCCTGGAGGCTAATTTTCATCTTACTCACTGGTCTCGTACAGATATTTCTTTACTGTTTTTATGGCGATAAAATGATAGAAAAGGTAATTTTTTGAAAACTCTCCAGTAATATTTCTTGTTCGATGGAATGACGGTTTTTGATCTACTTAGTCGTGGTTGAAGTAATTCCATCAACAAAGAATTATTTCACTACGCTGGTGAACAACATAACATCAAAACTCAATTTTTGAATAATATTTTGAGCCCCATGAAATTTCAATCATTGAAAATAAATAAAAAATCAATTAAAGTATTGCTCTATCTTTCTTCAAATAGAGCATGGCTATTGCCGGAAATGTTTGGCAGATAGATTGGAGCAAAACAACAATTACAACACAAAAAAAACTCATTTCAATAATGATACGTGCTGGAAAACCCATGAAGTTGACTGGTTTATCACTTATCATCATGTCAATAGACACATTTGTCAAAGTTTGTATCTTTGATTTTCGTTTCGTTGAGAAGTTTAATAAAAAAAAATCTGAAAATAAAACATAATAGCCATTTTTACTTTTCAGATAATAAAATCGGCTTATTCTGCTTACAATTTATTGAAAACTACTTCACAGTAGAGTTTGATCGCGCATAATGACACGCACTAGAGTTCTATTGCACATAATGATGCAAAATAGAGTTATATTGATAAGTAAAATAAAATATTGTTTTATGTTTTCATTTTAGTTTAAGGCGGGAAACCATTCATGCATCCTCACCACTACATGGGAAGGTGTTTACTTAAATCCAGATGATAATAATAATTTTAAGAATGTCATTAAATTGGTTGCTGAAAATGAAAAGAGTAGCTCAGAATAATGCAATACTTGTACATGCACGTATTCTTATTGACTGATAAAATTTGAACGCAGACTCCTTTGAAAGTCAAATTCTAGAATTTATTGAATTATATTAAAACTTACCACATGAACAGGATATTGAACGCTTAGAAATTGCAAAATTCAATGCTTACTACAAATCGTGCTTAAACAGCACTCTTAAAATTGAAAAGTACATCCCATTCAACATGCCATCCTACTCCAAATGTATCATAGCGAAAATTAGACTATCCTCTGAACATATTCTATAATTTACAACGAGAGCACAAACTATGATTATTAACCCAGAGCAATACTGCACACTATGTAATCTTCATGAAAAAGATCTTCCACACATATTCTGCAAGGGACCTTTTAAGGTGCCAATTACTCTATACTACCTTCCTCCGATAGATAGTGAAAACCAGCTAAGTTACTTAAATGAAATATTTAAAAGCGCAAATCATAAGATTATTAAGAATATGTCGCACTAAATGATAGAAATGATTAAAATAAGAGCCTTTGGCATCTACGATATGAAATAATTTACAGATTTTATAATTAACATCTGTACATGCTTATTTTTTGTTTATTTTTCACCATATATTGACCTCATTGCTATAGGATCTTGTACTCTGGTGAGCGATTAACATACATACATTCATACACTGCGGACGTGTTCAATATATGAAAATATTATTTCACTTTGTAGCTGCTTTTGCCAGTTGGATCAAGATGATCATCATGATGCTTAAACCTCATCATCGATTCAAAAATATACTTTTGGATAAACGCAGTCAACCTCGAGATTTGTATGCGTTGGAAATAGTATATAGATTTTTTTTTATCAAACATTTATATATCAGCAAGGTCAAAAAATGTTGTCATTAGTGTGGTCCAAACCATTTTTTAAAGCCTCGTTCTGTTTTTGTGTTCTTCAGTGAAAAAATATTCAACTGTTTTTTTTTTAGATTCAATAGACATTTTTAAAGGTAGACTTTACACACACAAAATATTATTATACTGTCTTATACAAAAATTTCAAAATGAAAATTTTATGTTTGAATCTCATACAAAATGATACAAAATGGTCTTGATTAAAACAAGTGAGATTTCATTGTTTATAATAATTAACCAGAGGAGGTTCAGTTGTATCCTAAGCGAAATTCTCAATGATTACTGAGAGAATTCCACTGGTAATCAGTAAAATTGAGTAGAAATCAGTAAGATTTCACTATTAATCAGTGAAAGTTTCACTAAAGTGATATCAGTATATCAGTATATCAGTGATATCTTCTGGCTATTTCAAGCATGAAATCTCACTGATTCATTGTGATAGTGTAAAATATTTTGTAAAACATTGTTGTAGGTCAACTACGATTACCTTCCTATTCATATTTATCATTTCGGTATTGTTGATATCAATGACTTCATTGTCGAAAAGAAGCAACTTTCCACTTCCTTTCAAGGCTTGGATTCCTTACAGCTTAGAATCCAGATTTGCATATTCTTTGACATATTTTCGCCAAGGAGTGACTCTCACGATGGCAGCTTTTATAACAGCTTTAGTTGAGGGTTTGGTGACGCTGATAATGCTCCAAATTTGCGGAGGACTAGAAATCATTATTCATCGCCTGCACTTACTTCCTCGAGTACAGGAAAAAAATGATCCTGAATCCATAATCTATCAAAGTGAGTCGAGGCTCATAAAAGACTGTGTTGATCACCATATTTGCACATACAGGTAAGCCTTATATTTATTTTTTAATATACCGGATTTTCGTGCATATAGTAAAAACAAGTATGAGGAAATTCGAATATACAGCTTGTTTAGAAGAATTTACTCTAGAAAACTATGCGAGAAAAACCATAATCTAAAAAAACTTAACAGTTAAAAAAAAATGTATTTTTCAGTCTCGGAGAAAAATTGAACTAGTCATTTGGCCTTGTGTTTTCTGTACAATATATTTGAATAACGATAGCTGTGTGGGCGTTCATTTATCCACTGTCAAAATTGAGTATATATAATACAAGCAGTTGGATTCCAGTATTTACCGTCTTCACTGCTCTCGATCAAATATTTCTTTACTGTTTTTGTGGCGAGAAAATGATAAAAAACTTAATTTTGTGAACATCTTTTGATAATATATTGACCGACATCAAATTCCAATCATTGAAAATAAGAAATATTGAAATAAAGTTTTGCTGTTTCTTCAATTTTACATAGAGCATGCTTATCGCAAAATAAGTTGACCAGACTGATTAGATCAAAACAACAATTGGAACGAAATTAGTGGTTTGACAGTGACCTAAAACATGGAATAATGCCCGACATGGAGATATATTTATTCACTTTTTGTAAAATAAATGCCAATAACATAAAGTAAAAAAGAATTGGCTCACTTATAGCATTTTTTCTAATTTTTTTTTGTTTCCCCCTCCTTGGTAGCCGTACCTGAGGTCATATAAATGTTCTCAAAAAAATTGTGTACATCTCCAAGTGAGTAAATGTAATTTTCGCACTAACTAAATTTCGCCCAAAAAAGTTGAAAATGATAGAAATGCAATAAATTTTTGTTAAAGAAATCTGGTCGCTGCTTAGTGCGATACAGACACTTTTTTTACGTGATCTCTGTAAATTCGATGCAATTCGAACCATTCGCTTGTTAGTTCTCGTTGCTACATTTGAAAGAAGCAAAATACGACAAAAAGAGGTTCCAAGATATGGGAAATTTAGAATATCATAACTTCATGAAATTTAAATTGGGCTGCATTTTCCGTAATTTTAAAATTTTTTTAATGATACTCAGCTCATAAAACTTATAAAGGATCATGGAATAATGAAATAAAAAAAATATAAAACAAATCTTGACAGAAAAAAAATGTTTCTCTAGATTTAGACTCCGCTGCTCATGTAAGAGAATAAATCAAATCAAATCAATGCTTTATGCTTATTATAATATCAAGAAAATTTTTAGATCAAAAATTAAATTATTCATTTCATATGGGAATTTATATTTAAATTTAGCCAAAAAATATGAAATATATCGGAGCTTATAAACAATTATGCAAAACAGTGAAATCTTCCCTATTTATGCAATGTCTTTTTCCAGAATTTACAAGAGCAATTCATCACGAAATTTCCAGCTGGACATATTTTTCTCTGTTCATGTTCTTTGTATATCGCAAGTTTCTGAAATTTCAAGTTCATTCAATTTGGACCACGTTAAAATACATACTTGAGGTAATTCGTAAGTGTTTTCAAATATGATCGCTTTGGTTAAAATGGATCTCATTTGAAAAATGTAAGGTCAGTTGTAAAAATATTTTAACTCTTTGTATATATTTTTACTAACCTTGCTGACGAACTTATTTTTTATTTTGGAACTTTTAATTTATATATCACTAAGTTTTGAAGTTTGCTTTCTTCTAAAGTTAAAGGACGAAGCCTGATTTTTTGAATTAGAATTTAAAAATACTTGCTTTAGTTCTCTAGATAGATAGATAGATAGATAGATAGATAGATAGATAGATAGATAGATAAACGTTTATTTTTCAGCCTGCTGGCCTTAAAGAATTGACTTGCTTACACTTCCATTTTTTACAGAATTTTCTCAAAACTAACATCCATCCATGCCTTATCTCTCAGACTGCACGTTCTTATCGCCTTACCTTCCTCGCTTCGCATTGCTAAACTCTGCTTCCGCGGCTAATACCTAATACTCATCTACTATTTAAAATATTTACAGAATAATTATATCTACTTCCTCTCCTATTGACAATCTTTCCTTCTCCATTACTTTTCTTCCTTCCTTCTCTTCTTCTCTATCTTACCCAATACTCCCTTCACTCATGGTACTGCCCTTTTGTCCCCCCTTTCTTGCATCAATAGCTCCATGCTTGTCCCACTCCTTTCCGCCTCTGTGCACTTCTCCAATCAGCGCTCCACTCTTGTATCCCGCTTCCCATGCAGTTCACACATCTTCTTCTCCCTAGAGAGCCAGAACCTATTAAAACCCTCCATGCGAGCACATCTCATCCTCACTATAAGCTCCTGTCTTCCTTTCTCTCCTTTCTCACATAAATATTCCGCTCTTGCCGTTGGCATAATCCACACACAGTTCCCGTTCAACCTTGACTCTCTTATTCTCTCTTCCCTTGCTGTCTTCTCTCTCTCCATGCCGTTTTTCTTAACCAACTCATATACCTTCCTTCCTTCCTCGTGCATCCTTCTCACTTCATCCATCGGCAGTCCATTCGCTCTAAAATACCTTTCCCTTTCAACCTCCATCTTCCCACCCCCTCTACTGTTCTCCTTCTCCCACCAACACTCCCTAGCCAGCTTACTTCCCCCCTCTTCCAAAAATTGTCTCCTCATATTTACACGCCCGACTCCCCGCTAGAATTCCTACACTCGTTCTCCCCTTCTCCCTCCTGACAATATAATTAGGCGTGTTCCTTGCCAACTCCATTGTCCACTTTACATACCTCTTTTGTGTCCTATTTACGTCTTCACTTTCCTTCCAGCTCCACACCTCTACTCCATACAATAGCACACTCATCATTAGTGAGTCACACAATTTCATTCTCCTTCCAAAATCATCTGCGAATAACTTCTTTCCCAACCCCCACATCTGCCTCATCATCACATTTGCCACTTCCCCTTCCGTTTCTTATCCCTTTTCCCTTCTTTTCTGAACACCATAACCTTGAATTTTCCCGCATTCAGCTGCAACCTGTTCTTAACCAGGTATCTTCTCAAACTCTTTATCATCTCCTTTAAGGCCTCCTCGCTTCTTGCCCGCAACACTATGTCATCTGCATACGCTAGTGACCAAATTCTAACATCTCCTATCCTGACTCCTCCTACCACCCCGGCCTCCAGCTTACTTTCCATATCCGCAATTAAAATCGCAAAAAGCGTTGGTCTCTAGTTCTTTATAAGTCGCAATATTTTGTTAAAGTTTACAAATTTCCGAAAAGGCTTTTTTCTGAAGAATCGACTGACTACAACAACTTAGTATTTCTTACCATTTTAGGATTAATATACCGGAATTAAGGAATTAAAGGTTCTAGGATGAAAAATCGGAAACGCTATTCTTCGGCACTTTATTCATGCATTGCACTAAGAAAAAATATGTTTATTCAATAAAATCGTTTGGTTGATTAAAAAAAAATTAAGTTTGCTTGGGTGAAAAAATTATGTGTACAGCCTACCAAACTTATTTTCTCAAAATTTCAAAGCTTGAATACATTAATTTTGTTAATTTTACCAAATACTTGGTTTATTGCACTGAATCTTTTGTCAATTTAGCCACAAATGTGGGTTCAATCCACTACATTATTTGTGTTTAGGTTAATTCAACTAAATATTTTGACGAGTGTCTCAAATAAATTTCTTTTTGTAAAACTGATACATCTTTTTACTGAAATAATATCCATATCCAATATTTCAAAGTAAGACGGTAAATATTTTCAATGAAATTAAAACATAACTTTTTAAATCTGGTAATAGTGAAATTGAATCCTCTAGTGGCAACACTTCACAACACGGGCGTAGAGGATCAACAACGAAAGTTGTGGATGCTTTACTCAGCAAATGTTTGTGTGCATTTTAATGCACTATCTAATTTGTGAAAACATTAAAAGAACGAGAGAAGAAACGTTATGCTTATGAAAAAAGTGTATGGCCGTCTTTAGGAATCTTTAACGGTCCGCAGATGGTAAAAATTTGTGGAAATATCAAATAAAATGTACTTTATATCCGTTGACTTTCCTCTATGATGCATTTATCTGCATTTCAGACATTTTACAGCTTCTCCTTCACCTTGCAATAGTACAGCTTACACTGAAGCTAATATATCAATAATGAGGAGACGCAAGTCGCGACCCAGCGCGTAGATGTCGCGCCGCAGTAATTACACAAAGGCAATCACGCAAATCTATAAGATTGAACGAGCTTGAGCAAATCAACTGGCGAGCAATTCCCTTCGGGGGAAGTGGTGTCTACTGTGTATCCAGTGTAGCAACTACCAGTGATCAGCCCCTTTCCAAGGATCCCAACTTTTGCTGTTGAATTCTCCTTCCCGAGGAGTCTAGATTCACTTCGTTCTGATAAGCAGCGACTTCTGAGAAACCCATGAGTAAATGGTTTGGGAACCCTTGTACGTAGTCGATCGGAATTAGTCGGCTGCATCAAGCGTAATTCCGATCTCCAATCCTTCAACCTATCCGAGATGTACGCTTATACGGCTACCTACCCTTATATTCCTCTGTGGGGTTGGTTTAAGGGGTTCTAGATCATTGTTAGGATGTATTGTGATATCTGATTCTTTGATATGTGATTTTGACATGATGACATATGTAATTTTTGATATGTTGCGAATCGTACTTTGTCGAATTCGCGAGTATTTTGCGGATTGAAATTTATCGTTCTCATGCGTGACTAGTTAGGGCAATAGATTAGAATTGTATCAAAATTCGAAGACTCAGCTCACGAGTTTTTCGGCGATAGAAACAATTACCCCTAGGTCCTAATAGCTAGAATCTCAATTCAAATAATCTCTAAATTTGTAGATTTGAATCGCGAATTCTCAAACACTGAATTTATCGTTTTTTAACGTAGATAGCAAAGACATTGAATGAACTTATATTAAAGTCATTGACTTGGATCACGAATTCTCCACGATAGAAATAGTTATTCTTATGCCTTGACAGCTAAGAGATTAAAATACAAATATAATGAGTTCGTTGACTAGATTCGCGAACTCTCTTTAACCAAAAATCGGTCACGAATTTTCCTTAGATAGAAATCATCATTCTTATGCTACGGTAGCTAGGATGATAAAATAAACTGTTTTAGTTCGTCGACTTCATTCGTGAATACAGCTTATACAGCGTATACAGCTTACACGTTAATTAAACTCATATTAGAGCTCGTTGACTAAACTCAATAATTATTTTCCAATAAGAACCGTTGCTCTTATGCAGTTAGCTAGGATGATGAGACTGTACTGATTAACTTTTCAATGACTAAACATTAAACTAGAGGCTTATGTTACTTAGCTTAGGCTACTCTTGAGCATGCACTTAACGTAAGCGAGGAGGCGGCCCTTCAAACGACTTTGGAAATTCATAATTTCCCTATGAAACCCAATGAAGACCTTTTTACGAACATCGACTCGATAGCTAAGGCTCTTGACATTCCGTTTATGAGGGAAGATGTGGTCAAAATATACCGAATTATGAAGGCACCTGCGCGCACAAAATCCTTCAACCCGCCCATCATTGTCGCGAAACTCGGCAATCAACAACTGCGAGATAAATTCATTGAGAGGTCTTTAGAGACTTCTCTACTGAAAACCTCGACTGGGTGAGCAAAGATAAACACCCTGTTTATCTACGTGAGGCCCTGTCACCTTTGAACCTGAAAATCTACGCCATTGCCTTGGGTCTCAGAAGAGAAAAATTAATCAAATATCTTTGGATTGCGGGCGGAAAAATTTTTTGTCGCAGAGAGGATGGATCTCCGCGAATTTACCTGGCTAATTTGCAGACCGTCGAGGGACTTAAATAGCAACTACTGCTTCCTAGCATCATCCTACGTATATATGTCCGTAAATATAACATAACTTGTCAATTAGACCGATTTTCAACTCATTTACCATACTCAATAATTTTTTCAATTAAAAACTTGAATTTAATAACACAAAGGTTTCTTAGTTATTCTAACTGTTCTAATGAAATTTATTATGTTCTACAAAAGCATCTGTTAAATCAAAGTGATCCTGACTATATTGTATTTCATTTTTTATCTGAAAGATCTATTATTGTATCGACTGCACGAGATTATATAAAACATGCTAAGATTGTTTCTCGCTCTATTTAGGAGATTTATCCTTCTACGGTATACTTAAATTTTCGTGCTTCAGTACCACTGAAGATTCTTTTAGATTTATATCTACACTGTCACTTCATCAAATATTTGACTCTGTTTAACCCTATTTGTGATTACTTAATTTGGGCTCTGTTGGTTATGGATCATGTTATTTCTATTACTAATATCTTTTCCTATGTGCTACCATTCTTTCAGGTAACTTGTAACTTAAAACTAACCATTTTACATTTTCAATGGATATCTTAAATAATTGGCATGTTAACTATATAATGCTTATTTCTTTTATAATTTTCACCTTTATATGTGCCTTATTCCCTGTTTGCATCTGTAATCATGTGAACTGGATTTTGTTGGTTAGCACATATCAGACCCTTCTATATATAACTATACTTGAACGTTTCTTATCACTGTCAAATTGGAAACCTTAAATATTTGTCACGTTAACGCTCAGTGTTTACCTGCCCATTTCCACGAATTCAAACATCATTTTATGTCCTGTTTCTACCATATCATAGCCGTGTCTGAGACCTGGCTTACGCCTAACATTCCATCTAGCCTCATAGCACTTGATCATTACACACTTTTCCACAGAGATAGAGATGAGAGAAGAGGGGGTGAGCTCTGTCTCTACATTGATGACAGCTTAAGGGGTGTACAGGTTGGAATGAGTCCTCCTGCCAATTACCCTATTGCTGAATACCTTTTTATCAAGGTATCTTCGTCTCATGACAGCATGTTGGTGGGTTGTGATTTACATACCTCCTAATGCCTCCTATTGTAGGGAACTTGAGACTGATATTTTTGACCTCATACCAAATTATAATAACATTGTACTTACTGGTGACTTAAACACAAATCTTAATGCCACTAACAATTTAACTAACTATTTAAAATCAGTAGTGTTCTCCGTCGGATTATCTATAGTTCCACATAATACCATGCACCACGCCGATCATTCTAGTACATGGATTGACATGATGATTGTTGATGATCTAGAAAAGGTATTTTCTTCTACTCAACACTCAATCTCATTCCTCTCAAACCACGACCTTATCAGCATGCAATACCAGTTCTCATTTGATCCTACCTCTAGTATATCCCCTCTGTCTATACGAAATCTCAAAAATATAAATGAAGCCGAATTTCTCGAGCACCTCTCCACTTATGATTGGAAAAGAATTTTAATTGAAAAAGATATAAATAAAAACGAAGTCCACTCCTTGGATTACATCTTATATCAAAGACTTGATGAAAGAAAGAGAGAAAAAACGTAGATTGGCTAAAAGAACAAAAAATAGTATTATTCAAGCCGAATTTCGTAAACTGAGAAACTTAGTTCAAACAAAAATCAGGGATTCATACAATCAATATAATTACAATTCTATTAAAAACAGGAATAAAAATGAAAACATCTGGTTTCTCTTAAGACGACTTGGACTTATTCCTCCGAAACACTTTGTAAATCACTTCACCTCTCAAATATGGCTGTGAAATGGTTTGAATCCTATCTTACTAATCGTTCTGAAAGAGTACAAATCAGCAATGGCGAGCGTTCTGACTGTGGGGAGGTTGAGAGTGGTGTCCCTCAAGGTTCCACGCTTGCACCTTCTCTATTTAATATTTATACATCTGAACTTGGTCGTGAAATTCGACACTGCAACTATCACAAATATGCTGATGATTTCAAGCTTTACCTCTCCGGGCCTATTGCCACTCTTAAAAGCTTACTTCAAAGGGTACAGGAGGATATTGATTTGGTGGTGCAGTGGGCCTTGACAAACGGTCTCACTCTTAACCCTGCTAAAACTAAGGCTATAATCACAGGAACTTCTTCCTCCTCTTCACTTGCAACAATTGCAACCTTGCCTCCTCTCTTGATCGATGGGCGTCTCATCCCCTTTGTGGATTCTGTGAAAGATTTGGGCTATATTCTTAATCGCTCTCTTACATGGAATGAACACGTTGTGGATATCTCAAGGAAAACCTTGAGAGTCCTCCAAAAGCTTAACAGGAATAAGGAATCACTTCCTACTTTAACGCGTATCCTCCTAGTTAAAAGCCTGATCCTTCCTTTCTTTGACTACGGCTGTGTGGTATATGACGATATTACTGACGAGCTAAATGCCAAGCTTGAGCGTACGCTTAATGCTTGCATTAGGTTCATCTATAACATCCCCAAAAGTAAACATATTACTCAGTATAGAGAAAGAGCAGGACTCCTTAACGTCGCCAAAAGAAGACAATTTTTTATGGGTAATTTACTTTATAGCCTATTCACTAATGAAGCTCCGCACTATCTTCTCAACCTCTTCCATTGCATTGACAAAGATCAACCAACACATTCCAAACTCCGTAAAAGGAAAACGGTATTAAAAATTCAGCCACACCGTACGTGTAAAATGCGAAGGTTGTTTGTTATTCGTGGTGCTTGCCTTTGGAACAAACTACCTACAACCATTAGAAATGCACCTTCATAATTTCATTTTAGCAAACTCCTTTTCAGTTACTTATTCAACACATCAAATCCCACCCTCGAAATCACACATTGGTAACACTTAAATTCATAATTAAATATATATGAGTATGTGTACGAATGCGTATTTACTTTTAAGTATGTATATTTGCGTATGTATATTTATAGTAACCTTGATATCCCGGATCCAGTTTTTTGTATTATAGTTTAATTCTTAAACTTTGTTAATATCTATTTTTGATTTCAATCGTCAAATCGATCGCCGTCACATTTTAATTGTCATATGTATCACCTGTTCCTTATAGGGCTATTTAGCCCTAGGAACTTTTCATAAATAAATAAAAATAAAAATACAAATATATAAGCGACTAGAGTTACACATGTACAATATATGAGGGTCCATACCGCCTTCATAATTGATAGTAGATTAAGGTTTACGTCTCTATTATTAAAGCAATGTGTTCAATTAATTATGTATTCAATTTTTATTATCCCTCGTGTTCATTTATTTTCAGTTTAATCTTGATAAAGATAAGAGCGAAAATCATATTAATAGATAAAAAGAACTTTTCAACCTATATAAAACACAAAATGCCCAACTATCCAATTGAGTTATAAAATCGAATCAAAACGTTGCACAATGGGCTGTTTTAACCATTTGCGGAGAATATGACCAATACAAAAGTTTTAGCAGTACACACATTAAACGAGACTGGATGAGACTGAAGTTTGCGGAAGTTCGTGCTGACAGGTGGTGCTCGTACTCTTGTTGTTATTTTTGTGATTTTACTTTTAACATATATCCAAGAGCCTGAATAATAAATAGCTACAAAAGATAGTAAGACTGTGTACATATTTACATAAAGGTTAATGATCTTATGAGCTGCTGACTAAAATCAAAATCTCCTGCGAGAGAGTGAGTCACCTAACCTCAAATTTAGATTTGCTATAATGAATACTTTATTTTTTTCAGATTCTCATTCTTATTCATATATTTATATATTTTTCATTATTATTTATTGAAAAAAACTTTAAAATCTCTTACTCTCCTAAGTATATTAGTTCTGTTTGTTGCAATGAACTTTCTGAAGTTTTTAGAAATTCTACACAATATAATATTGTTTTATTATTTTATTCAATAGCCCTTCCTGCTTAAAATGCCAGATAGGACCCGATAGAAGCCTGACACGACCCATATAGAAACCAGATAAGTCTTCTACACGGGTCTATTCGGGTTCTATACGTAGAATTATTTTTAATCCGTAAATTTTACGGATCTATACGGGTTCTATCAGGGAGACCTGACCAATCCTGTATTTTAGTAAAGACCTCAGTGACCATCTATCCGGGTCTATCCGGTATCTATCCGGGACACCAAACCAGAAATTTTTTTGTCTGAGTCAAAAGGATTACTACCCGGGGCTATCCGGGAAATGTGGCACACAAAAACAAAAATTCATTTCTCTATGTTCAGAAGAAGCGTCTATCCGGGCGTATCCGGCATCTGACCGGAATTTTTTGCATCGACAGATTATGAAGTCCCGCAATGTACGCTTACCCTGGTCTATCCTGGACCTATCCGGGACATGGAACCAGAATAAAGTATGTTTTATTGGGACTATCGGGGACCTATCTGGGACGTGGACCCAGAAATTTATTTCCTGTAATGTCAAAAAGTGTGTCTATCTTGGCGTATCCGGGATGTGACCGGTAGTATTTGCATCAAGAAATTAAGCAAGTCCTGCAATGTCCATTTAACCGGGTCTATCCGAGCCCTATCCAAGACATGAAACCAGGATGGGATTTCCTGTGAAGTCGAAAAGGTCGTCCGTTCGGGTCTATCGGGGATCAACCTGGGATTCGATTTCTATGGTTGCATCTAGCTCTGCAGCGACAACTCGAGTTGTCATAGACTCGATAAATTAATGATATGAATTGTAATTTCAGAATCGCGTGTGATTGGAAAAACTGATTTGAAATAAAATTTTGGAACAAATGTTGTAGCTAGTTCTTCTGTTTGATGGATTGAAGTTATAATTTTAACTTTTATTTTTTTTTATTAAATGAATTTGTAATGAGTGAACCTATTGTAGGAGTTTCATTCACGGGTGATCAATCCGTAAAAGAAAGATTCTTACAATATATTTGAGCCCGTTTTTTGTCAAATGATAAGAAAAGGCAATTTAATAAGGTAAAGTATTGTAGCTTGCCTTTTGAGAACCTTGGTATTAAACCATAGTTTGAAGTTGTCTTTAACTTTTATCGATTTGCACTTTTAATTTATTTCAAATCGATAAAAGCATTTAAAATTCTAAGAGGGTTCGAATTTTCCGAATTAATTAATTTATACTATTTTGTTACCGTTTTCGACTCGACTGGACATACGATTGTGAATAATTTCGAAGAATTTTGGTATTTAAAACCGAAAGTGTAAATTTTGATTAGAAGTTTAAATTCACGGGACGTTGAATAACAATTTGAAATTATTCTTTGTTTTGAACACTGAGTTTAAATTTTGATTAAAGCACTGAATTTATTCGAAAGTGACAATCCGACCGCTGCCACCAAATCAGATGTTACGTCCCGAGCTAAAGGCGAGAGTAGTTTGGAAAGGGGTTAGAATGAGGGAGGCTAGTGAGCTGATTATGTCAGGCTGGTAAGAACTGACCAATTATTTGTTTGTGGGTACGTTTGTCACTTGTCAGCTCTATGCGAACTGCGTTAAACGAGTGAACAAAACAACGAAAATATAGTTACACTTGCGTCTCTATAATCGGAGAACAACGGCAAGCTCCGTTCGCAGAGTTGGTTTGGGTAATAGCGAAGGAATTCACGATCACAATGAACCCGCAGAGCAATACACGGTCCTATATCAGCTACCGAGTCTACTCTTGAGTCCTGTTTTCACGGATGTATAACACTGCGGACTTTACCCGGAAATAGACTCATACGATGACCGAAACGGAAGAGACTTAGTTCACAACTTGATGATTCGTTACTTAGTTCACGAAGAGTTGAAAGTACGCGACTTGTACAGAGCGACTTTCAGATCGAATTTTTTCAGTGTGACTGCCAGGAACGTAAGACGATTGACAAGGGTGGCTCTGGGGGTTTATATATGTTGGGTAAAAACCAGAAGTCAAGTACCGTGGTGGAAACGTCATTTGGCACGCACGGTAACAAAACTGTTGTATGGCACGTTCTGTGACAAAAATGGGGTATAGCACGCTCGATGAAAAAAACGTGGTATGGCACGTTCCTCTATAAATCGGCGAGATGTCATTTGATACGCGCAACTCTCGATATTGAGTTTCGTATGGCGTCAGACGTTCTTGATTAGTGCATTGGCTGACTATATACATGTTCTATCACTTACTATTTAGGTTTTACATTAATGTTGATAGTTTTTACTTTATCGCCAGTAGTGCAATTATCACAGTTAGACTCAAGATCGGATGAATTCCGCTAATGCACTTGATGAGTAATTTTCTCTTGGTTTTCCTCAAAGTAAGCTGGGTTGCGTCTAGTTAGGCGTTAGGTCAAAAACTAAAAAGCTGCGGAGGTAACAGTCCTCCCTTCTTAAAATCATCATCGCCCTCAATAACTTAAATTTTTGCTTTAGGTAAACAAGTGACAATTGTTCATCTTTTCCGGTAAATTATTGTTACAAAAATATGTATAATGTAACAAAATCTCGAAATAATAATCAAAGGATTTAATGTTTGTAATTATTGTTTGAATTATTGAACAATTGATTTTAATTTACCTCATCAATTTTTATTGGTTTCCAAGTTGCAGTGCTCGTCAAGTTGGCCATTCTAGGTGCTTGTGGTGTTCAGGCTCTTCAAGACAGCTTTTTTTCATTGTTGGTTTGAAAAAGTCATCTCTCCTTAAGATTTTTACCAGGTGCATTGTATTTCAATTATGAAACATGTAGGTTGATTGTAAGAATTCTTATAGCATAGCAATCAAAACATACAATTTTTATAGAGCCGAGTGACAGAAAGTTATTACTTTTCTCAACTCACGTAATAAGTTTCCTCGATTCATCAAATATTATCCATGATTAATTTATTGATTCTTTATCAAATGGTTTAAAGCTCACTTTCGCCGTTTACATTATTATACAACTTACTATTCAGGTGCTTAACCTGAATTTAAGGATTCTGAAATGTTGATACCTTTATTCATATCGTATGGAGTTTTGTGATTGGTCATAATCTGCTTAAGGTAGAATTTGAAAAAGGTAGGATTTCTGGGGAAAAGAGTCGGTCGGTTAAGATTGGATTATACGTTATTCTGTTATGTTGATTTATGGATGGTAAAGTGGCTTCCCTGATCGCCATTTTCTTTCGAGTGTTGTTATCTCGCTGCAGGCCTTCTTATACAGGTGGGATGAATATTGATAATATTGATATCTTCGTAGAAAATATCGATACATATCGATAACTTATTTTTACTGATATTTCCCATCCCTAGCCACTGATTGATTACCGGAAAGCTTTCGATTTCACCTCCCATAGACTTATCAGCTGTCTGTTGAAAAGCTTGAAGGTTCATCCACACAGAGTGAGATGCATAGAATGATAAGCTTATGCTTAGAAAAGGGTTCGTTCATCACAAATGCTTGGTTCATGTATAAAATGATCCACATGTATACTTGGTGCCAAAGTATGATTGATTTTTTTTGCAGCAGATGTGAAGCTGAGAGGGATAATAAGAGATACAAGAGTTGTGAGAGGTTCTGAATGTGAAACGAAAAAAGAAACCCCTTAGTTTTCCAAATTTACCCATGTCAAGGATGGAGGAGAAAGAGAACTAAGAAGGCGATACAGATATCAGTCAAAATAAAGAATTTGCGGGAAACAGAAGTGACAAAAGAAGATCGTAATAAGACAAACGAACGCTTAGATAGGGTGAACTGTAAGACGGAAATATGCCACAAAAAAGTAGAAGGCGCATGGAAAATATTACGAGATAGAATCGTCACTAGTGCATCCAAAGTCTGTGGTACTGCGGTTGTAGGAAGAATGAATGAAGATTATTAGAGTGACAAGAACAGAAAAGTAAGAATACTCGTTGAAGAAACCAAGGGTAAAATCAGAGCGAAAGAAGATAACAAAAATGCAAAACGATTTTGAACGAACTAAGAAATTATTTTGGAAATAAGTCAAGAAGATTAGGATAGGAAATACTAGTATAGAGTTATTAGGAATCGACAATATCGTTTGCGAAATGCTTTGGGGTACAGAAAAGATAAAGGACTGCACGAATTACTTTTTTCAGAAATTGTATGAAGGGGAAGCTATAGGTTACAATTAAGAAATTAAAAAATGACGAAGCTCTCGGTATTGATGGTATTACTGCTGAAATGCTTAAGAACGGTAATGATAATTTATCTGTAAGGCTAAGCGAGTTCATGCATAAATGTGCTGAGCATTGGGAAGAAGCAAATTCTATTTTCTAACAAAACTATGCCAGATACAAAAAAAGGGTAAAAAAAAAATAAATTAGTTTAGAAGCATCTATAGCTTTGCCTGAAACTATTTTTTTGATGAGACGCATAGCTTTTATTTTAACCTTGGAAAATGTGATAAATGAAAAATTCAATTTTTTGGCTAAACTATGCAAGACAATTTAAAATAATATTAGTAATAGCCAAAATGGTTTATCATTAAAAATGTTATTGAGAAGGAAATTTTTATTTTTCGGCTGAACTATACAAGATACAAGAAAGTTTTAAAAAAATATATTTGCCTAAAAAATATCTACAAACAGACCAGTAGTTTTCGTTTTAATCGTGAAAAATAAAATTAGAAATGAGAAATTAAAATTTTTGGAACAACGCCACATGGCTGCCTGGCTGTCCTACGATTTGCCCACTCCACTGATTTTCTGGCTTTCACATTTTCATCAAGTTATTCTACATGGTCCTGGTGGTTCCAAACAAGTAGCTAATGGATGTTCAATAGTTGGTTTGACGTTAGAAATGTGTTTACAGTTGGAGATCTTTAAACATAGATTTCATCGAATACATCGGATGAGAGATGCTGAATTCTGAAACAAGAAAATATTCTCAAAAAGTGATGCATCTGTGGTTATAGCCAAATGCATTAAAACCATTTACATATCGACGCCTCCATTTCGTACCGCTCCACGTCGCGTTTGGTCGCTGTATAACTTCAGGTCCTATGCTTATACACGGGATCTGAAGTGTTACACGGACCAAATGTGACGTGGAGCTGTATGGAATGGAGGCGTAGGTATAGTCGAATTAATAGTTCCTACATTATTCACGTTGACTTATAATGAAAATTAGGCCGCCCTTTTCAAGAACATCTGAGATCAAAAAGGTGCGAATGGAGAAAACGCCAAAAGAAAAATGAATTTATTATTTCAAGGTGTTATGAGTAAAACACGTACATCGCAAATTATTTTTGTCTCATTTTTTTATATTGGAGGCACAAAATAAGTACGT
Source organism: Andricus curvator (assembly GCA_932195095.1). Lineage (NCBI taxonomy): Eukaryota > Metazoa > Arthropoda > Insecta > Hymenoptera > Cynipidae > Andricus > Andricus curvator. The sequence goes on from CAKNYM010051462.1 coordinate 325,304, forward strand.
GAGACTCACAGCGGGTTTCTGAGTATCGATATCCTGCTTCACCCTTTGCTTCATAAAGTGTACCAGATGTCTATGTTTTTTACTGTGAGGCCTTTTGTTTTCTTCAACTTTCGAACGTCAGGTGGAAATTACTGCGTGACCTTGACCAGCCAAGGAAAAAAACTATAGAAAACTATGTGCTATAGAGTTTCTTTGATAAAATGAACGATACCAAAGTCATTAATATTTTCAAATTTTTCACAAATTGACGCATAAATAAAAGTTTGAAGTGACTATTCAATTTTTTGCGAAAGTATTTATACATTTTTTAACAAAATATGATTAAGCAGAGGGAATCAAGTTATAAAAGGTGCTTTTAAGATTATTTCCTTTTTTGAAGCGATTTTTTTATTGCCAGTGAAATCTTTATTAAAATCAGATGTAATTGTACTGTTAAGTTGGTCAGAAGTATTGAACATAGATTTAATAATAATTTTGTCAATATTTGTGAAAACTTATCGTTTTTGTAGGAAAAATGTCTATTGTGTACGAAAACCTTTCAAATAATTTAGAAAATATGAAAACTCTAGAACATTTTGGAGATTTGTCCACTTGTGTATAAATTCGGAAAAAGTCGGAAAAAAAAAATAAAATTTTGCTCCATTATTGGCAGTTTCCCCGATTGTCACAGATTGTCACTGCATAATAAAAAGATGTGGTGATCTATATTTCAGACTTGGTTTATTCCGTGAAAATGAAAAATATATACAACTGTTAGAATAATATTATATTGAATTATAATAATTATTACATTAAACTTCTGAACAAATGGTGCATTTGATTTTTTGTATTGCAGCTATTCAAATTTTTTACACAATTTTTGTATTTTTGTAGGTCAATGGAAGCTATTTTCTTAAAAATTTCCGTAATAACTGAAACATTGACCGAAATCGTTAGAAAATTTTCCTGGAATTATTCTCATGAAAATTCCCTAAACACTTGAAAATTTCCCGAAATCGTCACACATTTTTCCTGAAGTTATTTTGGAGAAAATTCACAAAATACTTAACAAATTTACCCTCATCGTTACTAAATTTTCCATTGTTCCATTGTTTCTGGAAAAATGACCGAATTATCGGGTTTACTGCGTTTCGAAAATTTTCGGGAATTTTCCCGAAATAATTTTTACAGTGTATGTAATTTACAATTACTAGGGGTGTGCCAAATTTTTACAAACTTCATATAAATTTACGCAAAATCAAATTATTTCTCTTCAATAGCTAGAAACAGTAACATTATTCAACGAGAAGAAGGATGAAAAGAAAATTGAAGAAAATGTTAATGCAGGTAACAAATAATAAAATAAAATTCTCACTCCGCCACAAAATTGGCGTTATTTGATTTATTTATAATTATTGTGATAATTGAAATGTAAAAAAACAACGGACGTGAATTTCGAAAAAATGAAAGCCTAAGTGAAAGTTAAGTGAAAGATATTGAATTTTTTACCTTCGAATTAGTTTTCAATTCTTCAAACATTTGAAGAACTTACGTACCTTTCGTAAATTTACCTCAAGCATTTATTGCTAATTATTACAATATGAATTAAAACTTGTAATACTCTGTATTTTTTCTTGCTTGTCACTTTGAATGCTTGTATTATAATAATTCTAACATGTTAGCTGGCTCTTATATTTATTCATAAGAGTAAAGCGAGGAGGAAAGTGCTTTCAACACCATGACTTCCAAGTTCAATCTATGGTATGACATTGTGAGAAACCTGCCATCTTCTTCTGCGCCGGTCTTTTACATATTTTATGAAGGGTTATATTGTAGCTATTATATCGATGTGTCACGTCTATTCTTCCCGTGAAAAATAAAATACGAGGAAAGAAAACGGTCTACGAATAGCCTTACGTGTTTCAAAACACTATATTATGCAAATTGCCGGTGATACGAATATGGATACATTTTATCGTACGAAGACATCTTGTTTATTATACACAAATCGAATCCTGACTATAGGACAATTTCTTCGCATAATATTGATTTCCTTGATAAATGCTTTTCTGTTATGTATAACATATGAAACATTTTTGTTCACTTCTTGCGAACTGATGTAGAGAATAATTTACACAAATTTTTAAGAGAGGGGTAAGAAATAATTCAAGAAAAAGTAGCTGTTAATATAACGAGAACTTTCATCGTGGGTAGAGGTCTTTTAGATTTTTAATAAAAAATTAGTTAAATTATGATTTTCAATGTCAACTCTTGATTAATTTTACTTCTTACTTTACTGTTTTTTCTTTGTATATTTTTTCTGCTTCTTCTGCATCTTCTTCTTCGAGTACACTGTTACTGGGGTATTTGCGAAGCGAGCTTTCATTTAGTTGCTTTTTAAAAATTCCAGTTTATGTAAGCGAGGACTAGCTAGTAGCAATGAAGAAGAATTTTATATTGAATACAGGAAAAGTGAATTCTTCATTTCTATTCCCATGAATTCAGATGAATTTTACAGAAAAAGAAATCAGGCGAGGAAGATATGAGTGTAACACAAATAAAAATTGAATATAAGATTTAAAGGAGCACCTTAGCTACTACCACAACGAAAATTGAATCCTGCGCGTAAAACCAGTACAAGATGAATACCAGTACGAACTGAATATTGAAGAAAAGTGCCTGTTTTTTAAACTGAAAGTTTTATAGTTTTTTTATGAGCAGCAATTTCAAAAACAAGTTTTTCGATTAGCCTTTTTACCACCCAGATGCTATTTTTCAATTGGAAAATTAAAAAATGTGCTTTTGACACGGCAAAGCAAATGTGTTCCACTGACAGATTACCATTTTTGAGAAATAAAACGGCTCTCAATACACGGAAAAATATTTTTCTTGACAAATTATCGAATTTGTTCTGAAATTACAGATATGAGAAAAATTCAGTGAATGGTAAACAACATTTTGGGGAAAAAACAACTCGAGCTATTTCAAACTAATTACTGAACTGATAATAAATATGGAAGACCTTATTTATTTATTCTGAATGAATCTTCATTATTCTTCGGTAGTGAGAATGATGGTTCTCGTTCGCTTAGAATTTCCGAACTCTCAAATGTTTTGAAATACACAGTCGTGGCTGTAATAATTATTTTTTGAGTTTATTAACTGTTTATATAGAATTCAAGAATTTCGACGTTTTAACGTGTGAAATTAAAACATCTAATGCATCAATTATTATAAATAGGTTTAAAAGTATACCAATTTTTAAACAGCCATTGTCATTGAAATTACGAAATTCAAACTGTTAAAGCTGGAAACTTTTTTTATTTGAAGTAATCGAAACTGAACTACAAATGGAAACACTAAACTTGTAACTCCTTGAATTTCAAACTTTCAAAATCAAAGCTTAACCCTTACGTACACGCTTACATTGACTTCACATTAGTACACGCTAGCGGCACTCAGTGCCGCACTTCCATTTCTGCCGCCTGTCGACTGCCTGTTGTTCCATCAAATTATGCTATGGCTCTAAAACGAGTGGGTAACATCAATAGAATATACAGCCGTGCTTAAGTAATGTTTAATCTCCCAAAATCTTGAAATTTTCTAAAACAAAACATAATTCGTGAAAATAGAAATTCACATTTCTCTCAGTATATTGCACCCAACGCAGACTACAGGGGTGCCTTCCCCACGAGACGTTGGAAAGGGGTAGAGGTTTGACCAACATTATTTCTGTGACGAGTCAAAGGGATGCCCTACCGCCTCAAAGAGACATTGGAAAGGGGTAGGGGTTTGACCAACATTATTTCTGTGACGAGTCAAAGGGTTGCCTTCCCGCCCCACGAAAAGTTGGAAAGGGGCAGGGGTTTGACCAACATTATTTCTGTGACTAGTTCAAGAGGTGCATTCCTGCCCCCAGGAGATGTTGGAAATGGTTAGCGGGGTGTCCAACATTATTTCTGTGACCAGTCACAGGGGTTTCTTTTCACCTCCCGAAAGACATTGGAAAGGGGTAGGGGTATGAACTACATTATTTCTGTGACTAGTCACAGGGGTGTCTTCCCGCCAATATGAGATGTTGGAAAGGGGTAGGGTTTGACAAACATTATTTCTTTGACCAGAGAAAGTGATGCCTTTCCGCCTCCATGAGACGTTGGAAAGGGGTAAGGGTTTGGCTAACAATATTTCTGGAACCAGTCAAAGGGGTACCTTTTGCCGGTACCAGCAGAGAACATTTCTGCCGGTAGCGGCAGTCCATTCACTCCGATAGTTCAAATACAGCAGAAGGGACAATAAAAATGCAATAAAGGAAGTGGCTACGGTAGAAAAAAAGTGAGAAATTGAATAGCGTGAGAAAGAAAAATGATTGGGAATACTCACATTTCCACACGCTGGCGGTACGCCGCGCCGTGCCGCAACGAGGGACAGGTCCGTCCACTCAGCGCCGCCACCAAGGAGAAATGAAAAATGGAATACGCCATATTTTTTTGCTTTTTTTTTGCAAATTTTATGCTCAAAAAAAAAATTTTTTTGCTCATCAAACTTCCGAAATAAGGGTGGCGGCGCTAGCACGACATCCCCTCAGCGCCGCCACCTATGAAAACTGACTAAAAATTATTATAATGAAATAAATAATTAGGGTAGATTTTTTTGCTTTTTTTTTGCTCTAAGAAAACATATAATACGTGTTCCAAAAAACTACCCCTAAGTCATACATACCCACCCCTCGTGACCAAAAATGATATGAAAGTGTAAAAACAACCTTGAACAACGTAAAGATGATTCAGAACTCTGAATGAATTATTTAAGACTTAAAAATTTACCCCTTTTATCATTTCCAACCAAAAACTACCCTTCCACGTAAATTTATGTAGCGGAACTCACATATACTTATAAAACGCATCAAAAAGAATAATTTTCATAAAACACAGTTGGCTGGAATTTTTTGCTCCTTTTTTGCGCTCTTAAGACATATAATACGTGTTTTTAAAAAACTACCCCTAAGTCATACATACCCACCCTCGTGACCAAAAAT
>CAKNYM010051462.1:330327-342732 GCA_932195095.1 Andricus curvator
CGTGACCAAAAATGTTCTGAAAGTGTAAAGACAACCTTGAACAACGTAAAGATGATTCAGAACTCTGAATGAATTATTTAAGACTTAAAAATTTACCCCTTTTATAATTTCCAACCAAAAACTACCCTTCCACGTAAATTTATGTAGCGGAACTCACATATACTTAGAAAACGGATCAAAAAGAATAATTTTCATAAAACCCTGTTAGGGGAGACTTATTTTTTTTTTGCTCTGCGATGGGCAATATAAAATGTCATAAAAAAAATACCCCTGAGTGAAACGTATGAACATCTCGTAACTGAAAATTTCCTGAAAATATGAAAATATGTTCAAACAATATAAAGATGGTTCAGACCTTTGAGTTGACTAATTCCTTGTTGGAAATTCATGAGTTCTGTAACCTACCCCGTAAGTATTAATTAACGTTTGCGTTGAATTTAATTATGTTAAAAAAAAACTGTACAATCTACTGAAGTTTCAGTGCCCTAGACAATACTTTTCTACACCAGTGTGTACATCATTACAGGTAAGAATTTTTTATATACTATATTTAGCTGCAAATATTTATTCAAATGTTGAAACTATCGTTAATTATTATATTGAAGTTGAAGCAGAATTCAAACTTCGAGAGTTTTAGATTATTGAAGTACTTGAATAATAGATTCCCGATATTTTTCTCCACGAAATTAAAGTGTCGGAATTTATAAATTAAAAGTTTTTAATTTCTGAAAAGATATTTTCCCTTTGCTCCGGTGGGTATCGAACCTCACGTCTTGTGATTGCCGGTCGGGTGCTTTAAGTACTAGGCTACTAGAGACATCGAAGGCAGATACTTTTTTTATATATACGCTTTTCATAGCAAGTAGTTATGTTTTGAATACAATTTAAATTAGACGGAATCTGTATTATCATCGAAAAAATGAAAAGCGTGTATCTGAAGAAAGTATCTGCCTTCGATCTGACTAGTAGCTTAGTGGTTAAAGCACCCGAGCTGCAATCGGGAGACGTAAGGTTCGATTCCCCCGGAGCGAAGGAGAAGGATCTTTTTTCAAAAATTAAAAATTTTTAATTTATAAATTTGGAACTCCATATAGTCTGAAAAGACGTTAAGAATTTCTCTTATTTAAGGAGTTACCTTAGATCGATATGGCTCATTTCCATTTTCACAGTAAGTGAATGATATCTACACATGATCGATCGATTCCTTCTAAAGTATCGGATTTTGTTGCTAGTCAAATTTCAAGTTACAGATAATTTTTCTACGCGATTAATAGATTCCCAATTTTTTGCTCCTTGAAATTGAAGTACTAGATTTTTTTCCTCTTCGAATTCAAAGTTCAAAAATTATTCGGCTACACGAATAATAGATTCCATTTTTTTGCTATTCGAAAATAACAGTTTTTTTCGAATATTATCGTTTTTGATGCGTTTCATATAAGTATATGTAAGTTCCCCTAGATAAATTCACGTGGAAGGGTAGCTTTCGGGGGAAATTATGGAAGGGCTCTAGATCATCTTTACGTTGCTTAACGTTGTTTTGACACTTTTAGAACATTGTTGATCACGAGGGGCAGATATGTATAACTTAGGGGTAGTTTTTTAAAAACACGTATTATATGTCTTAAAAGCGCAAAAAAGGAGCAAAAAATTCCAGCCAACTGTGTTTCATGAAAATTATTCTTTTTGATGCGTTTTATAAGTATATGTGAGTTCCGCTACATAAATTCACGTGGAAGGGTAGTTTTTGGTTGGAAATTATAAAAGGGGTAAATTTTTAAGTCTTAAATAATTCATTCAGAGTTCTGAATCATATTTACGTTGTTCAAGGTTGTTTTTACACTTTCATATCATTTTTGATCACGAGGGGTGGGTATGTATGACTTAGGGGTAGTTTTTTGGGACACGTATTATATGTAATCGGAGAGCCAAAAAAGAGCAAAAAATTCCCGCCAACTTTGTTTTATGAATATCATTGTTTTTGATGCGTTTTATAAGTATATGTGAGTTGCGCTACATAAATTTACGTAGAGGGGTAGTTTTTAGGTGTAATTATGGAAGGGGTGAATTTAAAAGTTTTGAATAATAAATAATTTAGAGTTCTGAATCATCTTTACGTTGTTCAAGGTTGTCTTTACACTTTCAGAACATTTTTGGTCACGAGGGGTGGGTATGTATGACTTAGGGGTAGTTTTTTGGGACACGTATTATATGTCATCGGAGAGCCAAAAAATAGCAAAAAATGCCCGCCAACTTTGTTTTATGAATATCATTGTTTTTGATGCTTTTTATAAGTATATGTGAGTTGCGCTACATAAATTTACGTAGAGGGGTAGTTTTTAGGTGAAATTATAGAAGGGGTGAATTTTAAAGTTTTGAATAATAAATAATTTAGAGTTCTGAATAATCTTTACGTTGTTGAAGGTTGTCTTTACACTTTCAGAACATTTTTGGTCACGAGGGGTGGGTATGTATGACTTAGGGGTAGTTTTTTGGGACACGTATTATATGTCATCGGAGAGCCTTAAAATAGCAAAAAATTCCCGCCAACTGTGTTTTCTGAATATTATTGTTTTTGATGCGTTTTATAAGTATATGTGAGTTGCGCTACATAAATTTACGTAGAGGGGTAGTTTTTAGGTGAAATTATGGAAGGGGTGAATTTTAAAGTTTTGAATAATAAATAATTTAGAGTTCTGAATAATCTTTACGTTGTTCAAGGTTGTCTTTACACTTTCAGAACGTTTTTGGTCACGAGGGTGTGTATGTATGACTTAGGGGTAGTTTTTTGGAACACGTATTATGTATTTTCTTAGAGCAAAAAAAAAGCAAAAAAATCTACCCTAATCGTTTATTTCATTATAATAATTTTTAGTCAGTTTTCATAGGTGGCGGCGCTGAGGGGATGTCGTGCTAGCGCCGCCACCCTTATTTCGGAAGTTTGAAGAGCAAAAAATTTTTCTTTTGAGCATAAAATTTGCAAAAAAAAAGCAAAAAAATATGGCGTATTCCATTTTTCATTTTTCCTTGGTGGCGGCGCTAAGTGGTCGGACCTACGAGGGACCCTCTCACTTTGACATGCTGTGGAATACGGAAAGCAGGCTTCTGGAAACCCGCATAGCTTCCATGCTCCTCGGCGTTAGTTGGAAAAAGAATACCTGTGGCACTCGGGTCGCCCAAGGTGCTATGAACGCGCGTATTCAAGTTTTTCAAAAAGTGCGGTACGGAGTGCCGCTTAGCGTTACTTAAGGGTTAACAAATTTTTAATTTAAATTTTTGTTATTCAAACGCTTAATAATATAAACCTATAAAATGGGAGTTTTTAATCTTTTCTTAAGTTTGTTTAAAAAAATCATTTGATAAATTTCCAAGAATTTAATGAAAAAATTTATTTTTAGTTCTTTTTTGAGAATTTGAATGAAATAATTTTTTATTTTTTAAACCTTTCACAATGCTTATGAAGCTTGTAAATTTGGTGTTCAAAATCATTAAAAATCTACATTTTGTTTTAGATGTTTTAAAATCTTTTCAAGTTTTAAATTATTTTGTCATTTTTCTCAAAACTTCTAAATATATCTTAAAATTACTCAAATTTTTTCTAAATTAATAATTGTTCAATTATTGTGTATTAGTGTAATTTTTGTTTATATGTTTGATATCATTATGGAGATAATCACCTTTGATTCGATACGGAACTGAAGTTAGGTGTGTTTCTGACAATTAATATAATTTATCAAAATCCATCGCTTTTATTATTAATGCAACAGTGATAACTGTGTCACTGAATGTTAATACTTTGAAAAATGAACTTATGTACACCTAAATAAGGTTTTTTCGTAAAAATTCATTTTCCTGTTTGAATGAATTTACATACAATTATTTTGGAAAATCAAAAATATTTCTGATTTCAAATTTTATTATAAACAAAATTTTGCATAACTGAAATTTCTGCTTGATCTCTGATTTATTACAATAACAAAATTTCTTGGAAAAATGTAATATTTTATTTTAATTGTAGTTTCTTATAGAAACTCATATATTCGACAGTAAAGTACAAGTCGAAACGTTGATGCGGATTCTAAAAGTATTGCTTGTACAGATTTCTATTTTTTCTCAAATTTGTACATTTCTACAATAGAATACTAGTATTTACAACATAATTTTTAATACAGTTTTTCAGTATTTTAACTTTTGTGAAATATTGTATTTTTGTTGTAAAGATTTTTTATTTTCTACAATGATTTTGGTAAAATTAAAAGTGTTTTTATCGCGTTAAACACCAAAATTAAAAAATGTAAAAACCTGTAGTTTTCTGTAATACCTTCTTGATTTCTACCAAAAACTCTTTAAAAAAGTAACAATCAAAAGTTATACACATTTTTGAATTGCAGAAACTTATACTTTACATGTACATTCTTTCACAAAAGAGTACATGTTTAAAAAAAAACTACAGTTGTCGAAATGTTTTACTTTCTTCTAAGAAGTTTTTCCACCAGGGACTACATTGTAATACCGTCTCAGAATTGTTATGTTACTTCGTTATAAAAAGAGTATGAAAATTTATAGAACACTCGGTCTAAAACACGTGTGACATTATTTTGACATAACCATTTTATCACAACGCCACGTATCTGTTACATTAGGAAATTATTAAATTTCGATAAAACTTAATTGTAACGACGTGTCATTTCCGTTACATGAAGTAGTTACAGAACGAGTATAGAATAATTATAAGTCAAGATTTATGTTCTGTAATTGTTATGCTACATGATTTTGCTATGTTAACACAAATAATTTTAAATTGGCAGCCTTTTAAATAACCGTAAAACGGGGCTTGGTGGGCCATGTGTGGTAAGGCGAGACACCTATTTTTTATCTAGAAAAAGCAATATATAGTCAAGAAATAGAAAATTCTGGTTGTCCCGATTGACCCTACAACGTCCGGCTTAGCATTATTTTACGATAGTTTGAATTGAATCTATTGTTCCATTTCAAAAGCTCAAATTGAAAATTAAATTTATTTGAAACAATTCTCATCAACTTTAAATTATAAAGAAATGAATAATTTTAGCTTGCAGCGACTTCTAAGAAACCCCTGAGTATGAATGTAAAGGGTAGATTTTGTTTGGGAACCCTTGTACGTAGTCGATCGGAATTAGTCTGCTGCATCAAGCGTAATTCCGATCTCCAATCCTTCATCCTATCCGAGCCTATATATGGCTACCTACCCTTACATTCCTATATGGGGTTGGTTTTAGGGGCTCCAGCTCATTGTTAGGATGTATTATTATATGTGATTCTTTGATATGTGATTTTTCGGAATAAAATTTTTCGTTCTCATGCGTTACTAGTTAGGGCAATAGATTGGAATTGTATCGAAATTCGATGACTAAGCTTACGAGTTTTTCGGCGATAGAAATTACTATACTTAGGTCCTAATAGCTAGAATCTCAATTTAAATAATCTATATATTCGTAGATTTGAATCGCGAATTCTCAAAGACTGAATTGATCGGTTTTGAGTGTAGATAGCACAGACATTGAATGAACTTATATTAAAGTCGTTGATAGGTTCACGAATTCTTCACGATAGCAATATTTATTCTTATGCCTTGACAGCTAAGAGATTAAAATAAAAATATACGTAGTTCGTTGACTAGATTCGCGAACTCTCTTTAACCATAAATATTTCTCTTTTGCGTTAACTAAACTTGTATAAAATTTCGTTGACTCGGTTCACGAATTTTCCCTAGATAGAAATCATCATTATTATGCTTCGGTAGCTAGGATGATAAAATGAACTGTTTTAGTTCGTCGACTTCATTCGCGAATAAGCGCATACAGCGTATATAGTTAAGACGTTAATGAAACTCATATGAAAGTTCGTTGACTAAAGTCAAGAATTATTTTCAATGAAAACCGTTGCTCTTATGCAGTGAGCGAGGATGATAAAATTGTATTGATTAACTTCTCAATCAGTTTAGTGATTGTCCATCGTTCGTAGTTAACCAGCTAGGGCGATATACCGGTATTAAGGATTAGTCATCCTCATCAGTAAAAAGACTGAAAACTATTTTGTACGGAAGAGACTGAACATCAAACTAGAGGCTTATCGTAACTTTTAACGTTGAAATATATAAGCGAGTAGAGTTATACATGTACAATATATTAGAGTCCATACCGCCTTCATAATTGATAGGAGATTAAGGTCTATGTCTCTATTAATAAAACAATATGTTTGATTAATTATTGTCTTAAACTTTTTTCATTGCTCGTGCCTCTTTATTTTCAGCTTAGGCTTGATTAAGATAAAAGCGAAAATCAAGTTGTCGCAGTACACGCATTAAAGGAGACTGGATGAGACTGAAGTTTGCGGAAGTTCGGGCTGACAAGTGGTGATCGTGCTCTTGTTCTTATTTCTATGATTTTACTTTTAACATATATCAAAAAGCCCGAATAATAAATAGCTACATAAGATTGTAAGACTGTGTACATATTCACATAAAAGTTTATGATCTTATGAGCTGCTGACTAAAATCAAAATCTCCTGCGAGAGAGTGAGCTACCTAACCTCAAATTTAGATTTGCTATTATGTATAATTTTTTTTTCTCAGATTATTATTCATATATATATATTTTTTATTATTATTTATTGAAAAAAACTCTAAAATCTCTTACTTTCCTAAGAATATTAGTTCTGTTTGTTGCAATAAACTTTCTGAAGTTTTTAGAAATTCTGCACTATATAATATTGTTTTTTTTTGTAAATAGCCCTCCCTGCTTCAAATGCCAGATAGGACCCGATAGAAGCCAGACACGACCCTGCTAGAAACCAAATAAGTCTTCTACACGGGTCTATCCGGGTTCTGTACGTAGAATTATTTTCAATCCAAACATTTTACGGATCTGTATTTTAGTAAAGTCCAAAGTGACCATATATTCGGGTCTACTCGGTATCTGTCCGGGACGCGGAACCAGAAATTTTGTATGTCTAATTCAAAAAGATCATCTACCCGGGTCTATCCGGAACCTATTTGGGACACAAAAACAATAATTAATTTTCTCGAAGTTCAAATGAATTGTCTATCCGGGCGTATCCGGGATCTGACAGGTATTTTTTGCATCGACAAATCATAAAGTCCCGCAATGTGCGCTTGACCTGGTCTATCCTGGACCTATTCGGGACATGGAAACAGAATTTTATTTCCTGTGAATTCAAAAAGGTTGAATGTCCGAGTCTATACGGAACTAATCTGGGAGTATTTGCATCAATAAAGAGACCTAGTCCGATAAAGTATGTTTTAAAGGCAAGGATCTTTCGGAGACCTATCCGGGACGTGTAACAAGAAATTTCAGCTTTAATTTCAAAAAGCTCAAACTTTTTCGCTATATATATCATTCGTATGAATGTATAACTTTTCTTGAAACGTATTTACATTCATAAATAATTCAATAATTACACTTTGAATGTAGGTGTAAAGTCGTAACTATACGGATTGATAGCTTATAATCAGGAGAACATTCTACACAAGAATCAATCGAGTTTTCATCAGGACTTAAAATGGACCTGAAATAAAACCAGATCATCATTGTTATGTTATTGTATCATTGTTCATTTTCAGCATTTTCTGCCGGCTTTTTAATAAAATAAATACTAATAGACAATTTAAATATTCCTTATGACATGTTGAACAATTTTTAATTGTTTGAATAAATGTAACTTATTCAAACAATTATTTTTTTTCAAAAAGTGTGAAAAATAATCGTATTTACTGAATGAAATGTAATAATTAATCATTCTTTGGAGACGTGCATTTTTTAAAAGACATTTTGTGATTATTTGTCTTACTTCCCGAGCTAGAGGCGAGCGTAGGTTGGAAAGGGGTTAGAATGAGGGAGGTTAGTGAGCTTAGTCAGGAGTTAGTCAGGCTGGTAAGAAATGACCAATAATTTGTTTGTGGGTACGTGTGTCAATTGTCAGCTCTATGCGAACTGCGTTAAATCAGTGATCAAAACAACGAAAAGATATTTACGGTAGTAGACGATTTATTGTAAAGATAATGTTTAATATTGACAGTTACATAAATCTAAACTTACATGTACCTTCTCACTAGTATAAGAGCAAGAGAGAGAGAGAGAGAGTAGTAGTTTGTCGCTTGCGTCTTTAGAATCGGAGAACAATGGCAAGATCCTCTCGCAGAGTTGGTTTGGGTAATAGCGAAGGAATTGACGATCATAATTAACCCCTAGAGCAATAAACGGTCCTATATCAGCTACCGAATCCACTTTTCAGTTCTGTTTTCACGGATGTATAACACTGCGGACTTTACCCAGAAATAGACTCATACGACAACCGAAAGCGAAGGGACTTAGTTCACAACTTGATGATTCGTTACTTAGTTCACGAAGGGTTAAAAGTACGCGACTTGTACAGAGAGACTTGTAGACCGAATTTGTCAGTGTGACTGCCAGGAACGTAAGACGATTGACAAGGGTGGCTCTGGGGTTTATATACGCCGGGTAAAAGCCAGAAGTCACGTACCGTGGTAAAAACGTAGTTTGGCACGCGCGGTAACAAAAATGTGGTATGTCATGTTCTGTGACAAAAATGGGGTATGGCACGCTCGATGATAAAAACGTGGTATAGCACGCTCCTCTATAAATTAGCGAGATGTCATTTGATACGCGCTACTCTCGATATTGAGTTTCGTATGGCTCACGCGAGTGACTAATAAGTTCCGCCCTCCGCGACGGTCAGTGATCGCGCATCTCTAATTTGGACCTTTCATGAATAAATATTCTACATGCTACTTATGTGTATTTCCATATAACTAGTCAGACGCTGTTGATTACTGCATTGGCTGACTATATGTATGTTCTTTCACTTACTATTCAGGTTTTACATTAATGTTGTAAAATACATCATTAAAATTATTGCTTTAGCTTAGTCACACGTGTGTACTTATATTCCCTACATTTGGATTTAACTTTAAACTTGTTACTTGTTAAATTGTTAAGATTCTAAGTACATTCGCATGATAATGGATATAATTATAATTATCTCATAGCCGTAGAGTCTGGAATTACAGTCTCTCAATGATCGAGCATATGCTAGCTTATCGATATTCTCTGAGGTCTTATCCTTTCATGGTAACACTTTAAGTATCTTGTGGTTTCTATCTTACCAATCGTAGTGCAGTTACCATAGTTAGGTTCAAACTCAGAGAAGATCGGTAATGCTATTGCCTGTAGTTGATGGAGTTAGCCGGAAAGATGTGGGGTAAGGTAGATTGCGCCTAGTTAGGCGTTACATCAAATTTTGTAAAATTTCAGGATGTAACAGTCCTCCCTCATTAGAATCATCATCGTCCTCGATGATTTTTTAATCAGTTTGAACGCAGCCATTTTGCACTTATGAACATTAAGGACTCCCAATTTACAGTTTACATGAGCTATGTATGTAGAATTTGATTAAATTCTACAATTTACAATTTTATTGATTCCAAGATAAGAGGCCATTTTACGAGGTGGAATGATTCTCCATTGCGCATATTTTGTGCGACCTATGATCTTGTAATCGACAATGCTTCTCTTGCAGACGCCACTACCACGCTCCAGCCTACGTTCACATGATTGCTGCGTGCAGATGACTCGTTCGCCTGTTGCTGTGACAATCATATGAAACGCTCAGAGCAAAAGCGAACGAAAAAAAAATGTACGCAGAAGCGAAGTAAAAACGCGCGAGAGCAAAAACGATCTAAAAATTGGCGAGAGGAAAAGCGAGCCAAGAATGGTCGGCTTTACACCGACGAGCGGAAAATGAGTTTCGCGCGCGTAGAACTGTTGGTGGGAGAGAAACTTTCGCCCCGGAGATCGCGTTAAAGAAGGGTTGCCAACTTAAAAAATGCATGTACTACAGCTGATGGAAACTCTCGGTAACGTAGGTCATCAAAGGCAATGATGCACATAAGCCTAAGATTCAGACGGGTTTGCTTTAATTTGAATGATGTAATAATTTTAAAAGTGTTTGTTGAACCAAAATACGTATTTGGTGCTGCCTTTCAAAAAGGGGATTCGGTTGATTACTGACTGGAGTCGTAAGTACTTGTTTCTCATATAAATATTCATAGAAGCAACAAGACAGTAAATCTTTTAGGTTAATTATTATTAATATTAAAGTTTTCATATTTTATATAAATATTAGAATTTATTATCGATCTCTTTTGACAGATTTTGAAAAACGATGAAGGATTTATATTTCCGAATGGCACTTTTTGCCTACATGCAAAATTTATTAGTCCTGTCAACACTATTCTTTCAACTGAATATGAATCTTATGTGGGCTTTCATAAGAGAAATATTAATTTTGGAGGATTTTGCAATGGAAGATTTAATCATCTTCTTAACTCTTCAGTTCTATCAGATTTACGCACGCCAAAAACGAACTATTTGGATGAAAAATAGGTATATAGGATGGTGGGAGGAAATCGTTCCACGATTTGCGATTGATGATTGGATTGAAAATTTTCGAATGTCTAAAGAAACTTTCCAATATATATGCGATCAATTGGAGCCTGCTTTAAGGCCGAAGTTTAATCCATTAATGCCCAGAGAACCAATTAGTGTTCAGAAACAAGTAGCCATTGCAATTTTCTCGTACGCAAGTTGTTGCGAATATCGGGTCGTTGCACATCTTTTTGGAGTTCATCATTCGACAGTTTGGAAATGTATCCATCGAGTGACAACGGCTATTAACACAATATTGATGCCCATTTGGATACGTTTACCAGATGAAGAAGAATGTGAGGAAATCTCTAAGCATTTTGAAAAAATTACAGATATGCCTAATTTTATTGGTGCTATTGACGGAAGTCATATGCCTATTCTTCCTCCGTCAGATGGGTATAGAGATTTTATTAATAGAAAAGGATGGGCTTCTTACGTTCTTCAAGGTTTCGTTGATCACAAATTAATGTATGTATCTGAAATAATAACTTGTATTAATGCTTTTTGAAAAGAATAACGCATCAATTATTCACAATGTTTAAATATTTTTTCCAGATTTCGGAACATAAACGTCGAATCACCTGGCTCAAATCATGACGCAAATGTATTCAAAAATTCTTCATTATTTATGAATTATGAACAACTTATTTGTCAGGTATATCAATTTTTTTTACATATTCACAAAATGAATTATAAACGAATATATTCATTATCATAAAATGTAGCAATTTAAATTTTTTAAACACTAAATTTGAATCTTCGGGAACTTTGTAATGGGCATAAATTTTATTTTTTGTAGGTTAAGAAAGTAATAAATGGTGTAAGAGTCCCATTTTTGATAATGGGTGATCCTGCTTATCCCTTACTTCCCTGGTTAATGAAGGGATTCTCTAGGAGTGGTAGTAGAACACCAATTGAAGAATCATTCAACGCTTACATGAATTCAGGTCGAGTAAAAATTGAAATAGCGTTTGGCAGACTAAAAAGCCGATGGCGACGAATAATGAAAAGATCAGAATGCCACTACACGTTTGTTCCCGAATTAGTCGCTGCTTGCTGCACATTACATAATATCTTGGAGACACGTAAGGAGAGATATGAAAAAAAGTGGGAGCAACGACTAAAAAGCAACGAAATGCTATATCCTCAACCTGAGATTGATGAAGGAGAGGACACGGAGGATGGAAAAGTAATCCGGAGTGTGTTAGTCGATATTGTTTCGAGGTTACCAATGAGAAGAACGCTCTATTAAATCAAGCTTGATTTAACTTCAAACCAAAATGAAACTACATATGGAGGCATTTATTCTTAAAATTTGCAATTTTAAAAGATTCAAGTTTAGAATTCCAAATTGCTTCATTTCTTTCCGATACCGTTATAGTTTTCTCTCTATTTAATTTCAAATTGTTTAATCTTAAAATTGTTCTGTACACATAATTTGAAAGTCTTCAAATTCGGAGGAGATTTAATACTCAAAATTTATTAATTTATTATTAAAAATCATTTACCATTAACACGTTTTAGCATAGTTTCTTACATTTTTTACTAAGGAGAACTTATAACTGTATTAAATTTCAACTGAAAATAATATTGTAGTAAGTTAAGCTCCATTTTGACTCTCAAGGCATTGTTTTAAAACTTCGATAAATACAAAAGCTAATTGGCGCTAAAAATACCTCTTACGATCTAGCACTATAAAAAAAATACTGATGTATTTTGTTGTCTGTGTACGTTCTTAACATTTGTTTTATTTAAAATAAAGGTTTTGATTTTAAATAAACCTAAGAAACAGAATAATATACTTTTTTATAACACATTAATATTTTATATCAATATTTCAGAAAGTTATTGCTAAAGAAAAAAAACTGTTATATCAGTTTGCGTAGTATAAACTTCAATGCGA
>CAKNYM010051462.1:367732-395617 GCA_932195095.1 Andricus curvator
AATTTTAAACTAAAAAAGATAAACTTACAAACCAAAAATATAATATTTCAATTTGCAGTTAGAAAAAAGTAAATTAAAAAACAAACGAGTTTTTAGCAAAATTAATTAATTTTCAATTAAAAATATACATTTTTAAGTGAAAGTGAAATAGTTATATCTTCAGTTAAAAAAATTAATTTTCATCTCAATAGAAACGAATGTTCAACCAGAGAATTTGATTTTTAATCGAAATGATGAATTTTCAACCAAAAATATGAAATTTTGTTCAAATAGTGGATGAATCTTCAACTAAAAAAAAATTTAACCAAATAGATGCATTTTAAACTAAAAAGATTAATTTTTTACCAAAAATAAAGTAGGATAATTTTCAGTCAGTAAAATAAATTTTCAACCTAAAAGATGAAATTTCAACTAATGAGAGATGAATTTTTAACAAAGTACATGAATTTTTAACCAAATATTTGAATTTTTAAAGGAATTTCCAACCAAAAATATGAATTAGTCACCAAGAAGTTTAAATATTCTACCACATAATTCGAATTTTCAATAAAATAAAGAATTTTAAAACAAATATTTGAATTTTCAACTTCAGAAAATAAATTTTGAACTAAACGTGTACGAGTTCAGTTTTCAGTTAAAACAATTAATTTTTAGCTAGAAAACATAATTTTCAACAAATAAATGAATTTTTAACAAAGTAGTTCCACTTTCAACTAAGTAGTTGAATTTTCTACCAAAAAAGATGAATTGTCAACGAAAAACGTGATATAATATATTTCAACCACAAAAAGGATTTTAATTTTATACCTAAAATAGTTGAATTCAACCAAAAAAGATGAATTTTCTACAAAATGGTTTGAATACTCAAACAAAACAGGTTAATTTTCAAACAAATAGTTGCGATTTTTAACCAAAATAATAAAATTAATTCCAATTTCAATTTATCGAAAATTCCCTAACTTCGTCAGGTTTTTCCTGACATTCCTTCACTTTCTGGAATTACCTGACCTGTAGCAACTCTGTAATTAAAAAAAAATCTATGTTTATTTCACTCTAGACTGTTTTTGTAAGAATATATGTATTAATTATGATATATATTCGTTCAAACAATAAATGCTTTAAATTCTCTTTAATGCTCTATAAATGCTCTGTTCGATCTTAAATGCTGAGCATATTCTCGAGAGAATTTGCTCAACATAAATTCTTGGGCATTTAAGAACTCTATTCTTCTCGCCAATTTTTAGATCGTTTTTGCTCTCGCGCGTTTTTACTTCGCTTCTGCGTACATTTTTTGTTTCTTTCGCTTTTGCTCTGAGCGTTTCATATAAAAGTAGGCCAGAACAAAACGGTAGACACGTGGTTCGAGATGCCATACTATGGGTGTGGTGTTTTATTCTGCAGGCGGTCTTCTATTCCTTTTCGCGGTCGGATCATATTTCTCGAGCCGGCAGTTGCCGGCGGTTCTGGTTTCACTTGCTTATCAGCTACTCATCATCCATCTTGTTCGAATGAGTGGCGTTCCTTTTAGTCCTGGAGGCGGAGTCTCGCTTCTGAACTAGTGTCTCACTCACTGCAGGCGTTTATATCTAACAAAATAGGAAGTTATATTAATGTTTTAATTGGATTATTAAATATTGGTATTAATTAGAGTAATTTTGATGTCACCTCTCCTAAAATTAACATTTTATTGAATTTTTTTTTCCTTAGCCCACCTTAACAAATTCTCTCAATTTGTCACATAAATTGCTTAGATAAATTACTCACTTGTGCCTTTTCTTATCAAGAGTACATAAGATAGAACTTTTGTTTTCTTGATTCTTGATTGAGTGTAAGGATTAGGAAAATAAGAAATTTCATCAATCTTGCTTGATCACATGTAATTTTGGTACCTCCCAGAATCTAATTACCAGCATTTGTTCTTGCTGTCTAATTTTTGAAATTCCGTGTAATTCGGAATTTTGTTTACTACTCTTACTCTTATACACGTGTGTATGAGCGTATACAAAGTTACTAGAATTTAATAATATAAAGGTTTAAGTGATTATTTCGAATCTTAGAGATTGTAATCTCTTTTCTTTAATTAAAATGTGGTTTGCTTTGGGAAAAATCGAAAGGATGAGCTAGTGTACTTTTCAGTGCCAATTAAGGTGAGTTTTTTTGTGCGTTTTCGTTATAAACTACAAAATTTCTATAATTAATTTTTATTTCACACACAAAACTATATGGACCAAGTCAATGCGTTCACTTTTCGAAAATCTGCATGCAACATACCGGTCGGTATAGCAGTTGCTTAAAACTCAAAGTGCTTTTCTTACTATAAATCTGGTCAATTATTCGCAGTTGAGGTAACTGATTCGATTGCCTCTTGTAATTAAAGTGTAACTTTTTCTGAAAGTGGTATAAATTTAATGTGAGTACAGTTAATCGTAGATTAGAGCTGCTATTTATTTAGCGTAATTGAACTTTTTACTTCAAAGTGAATTATCTTTTCGGTTAACTGGTAGGAGGTATCATGTTTTCAATTTTTAAGAATCGAAAATTGCTACTAAACTTATCTAGATTTTGTGTTACATGGAATTATCCGAATGATTATTAGAAATTTATATGAAACTTAGAAATCTCGTTCCTCATATCGATTTCATAAGCTTGAGGCATCAATTTTATTACACATTGGTGTTTTAAAGCTAATACCATTTTCAGCATTGTTCCTTGAGTCCCGTTGTTCAGTATCAAGAATCTGTTTCTCTAAAGTAGTGATCCCTTATTGAACCAGACACATGTTTTCTATTAATTGAAAGAATCAAACTCCTCAAATGTATCATTTTAACAGAATAATTTTTTTTTTCACATTCAAATTAATTTCTTTGAACTTAAAAGGTCCAGCTTGATGCATTTGTTCGATTCAATGAGATCGATTCCCCGAAACAATGAGTGCGCCTTTGAATCAATCAATTTTTCAGAATAAATCGTTTTATTAAAAATTTTTGTAAGAGAATGTTTTAAATTTCAGCTGTTTCAGAAATGCATAAATTTTGAATTTTTGGAAACTGTAATAATCTAATTAGATTGGTTCAGATTCACTTATTCAATTTTTCTTTAGTTATTCTTACATCAAAGAGACAACTGTCTAGTCCAAAAGATCTCTAATTTAGATGAAATATTTATATGTATAGAGGTATAAAGATAGAAAAAGATGATACATTTTTACCAATGCAGCATTTCCTTGGGGAAACGTTGGGGTTGTTCCTTCTGTACAGAAGAGACATGTATTAATAGGTTGGTAGGAATGTTGATGGTACCATGTTTCTAGCCTTATCGTTATGAGTGTTTCGGGATCGTCTTTCGTCTAGGGTCCGTATGCCTATCCTTAAACTCTCCCCCTGCAACTTGTCAAAACAGCTACGCCTGGCGCCTAACTCGCACTCTGCTTGCATCAGAGGTATGTCGAGGTTTGTAATTTATCACCGTTTTTAGGGTTTCTGAATTAGCTATTTTTTCGGTTGATTGTTGCAATTTTCCTCAGTTGTTTCCTCGTTTCCATCCTTTGGAGTTTCTAGTTCATTTAGTTCGTTTTCAGCCTGATTTATAAATAAGTTCATTCTTTGATCGAATTCCTTTTCACTATCTAGTTCAATTTCCTCGACGGCTTTCATTTAACATTTTTGTTTTGATTACGTTCCTTTATAATCAGTTGTCTGATCCTGCATCCTCCATGGGTATTCAAAGGAATATCTGACGAGACTACGTGAAATTTTACTTCAGAGTGTCCTAGGTTCAATTTTATTGTACCTAAGGTAGAAATTAGGTTTTGAGTTACTCCCGTTATTTTCATGAACTCGGTCTCGTTTACTAGTAGTTATTCGTTTAACGAGTCTAGCTTTATTACATTAATATCGGCTCCCGTGTCAACTGAAAATTATGCTTTTGTTTTAATGAAATCAGGAGATGAAAATTCTACTGCTCGGTATTTCAATTTAAACTTTGGATCGATATTTGGTCGCATTCCTTCATGATTTGTACTCTTGTATGACGCTTCTAGTTCTCTATGCTTGTTTGACGTTCTCCTTTCGTCTTGCTCGTCCCGGCGTCTGTTCGGCGAGCGGAATGCGAGTTTAAATCTATGTGGAACTGAGGGTTGGTCTCATCATGCTGATAATATGGATTTCAATATCCTGTACTTTGTAACGGAGCTTTCGGAAAATGGGGATAGGTATCGTGTGTGCACAGATAGTCGTGTGTTGGCTTATGATAATACGGAAAGTTTGAAAATTCTTGTGCCTCTAATTTTCTGTTTGAATTTTTATCATAAGTTTGATAGCGGTGTTGATCAGGCGGAAAGTGATTTTTTGAAAAATGAGGGTTGTTCTCATTTATGAAATCTGAACATTCGGGCGAATGAGAACGTCTGCGATACGGGCTTTCATGTGTATCGAACGTTGTCATAAAACAGACGTAGGGGCTAGGAATACGGTCCCTTGACCCTAAATAATGAGGTTGATAATGTCTTGAATCACGATCAGAGTGTGAAAGAGTTTGAGGGCTTATTTGCAGTCTTGCTTCGTATTTAAGTGCGACTTTTAGAGCGGAATCTAAGTTCTGAGGATTACGTGCCTCTACTTGGCCTGCTATATTATCAGGTAACCCGCGTTTGAAGGCCTCTAGTGTGCAATCGTTTAAGGGGGCTAATAGTTGCTCCACATTGGCATATTTATCTTCAAGTGCAGCTTGCGCTGCTGACTTCAAAAGTATCACGCGATCAAAGAACACACTGACATTTTCTTCTCTTCGCATTCTAATCGTCGGAATTTCATGCAAGTACAAAGAATATGTTTTTCGTGGAGCCAAACGTTGTTATAGATTCTTGACTAAATCACTAATGGTTGCGAAGTTTTTCCCGTGAATGCTTCTCTAGCCGTACCTTTTAATCGGGCTAAAACAGCTCTAAGGTATTGTTTCTCGCAATTCGCTGGTACTGAAGATTCTCCGTTTATTATGTCCTGAATGACCGCCAAAAATGGATTGACTTGATGCTGAATTTTCGTCGGGCATTTTGTGAAATTTTTCGGTGACTTTATAATTCAATTACAAAACGGGTAGTTTTTCAATAAGAAGAGATAGCTCAACAATTGTGAAATATCCAATTCAAGAAACAACCCTAGGAATGAATTTTGTTGTAGGTCGTGATGTTATAATTGCTTTTGTTTATGTGAAATAACGTTCGTTGCTATGCAAGTGGATTGTCTGACTATAATCGCACGTTGATTACTGAATCTGTCGTTCAGTAGAAAAAGCGGTAAAAGTTAGACATTTGCGCTTAGACAAAGAACGAATAAAAGAGTTTGGATAAATCTATTTTCGCCGTTGCTCGAGGAATGTTTTCGATGGTAGATGTGTATGAATTCTTTTCAATACATGTGTGAGTGTTTGGAAACGTTGCTATAAATTAGATAAACGGTAATTGATGTGAATTATAATTTCAGAATCGCTAGTGTTTGAAAACACTGATTTTAAATTAAAATTTGAAAGAATGTTGTAGCTAATTTTTCTGCACTGAAAAAAAGATTAGTTGGGACAACTACTAAAATTGTTGGGGCAACTATTTTAGTTAGTAAATAATGGTACTGCTATTTAGTTAGTAGTGAGAACTATTTTTGTTGAACTTACTAATATAGTTTGTCATGTCTACGAACAAATTTGTAGGTATAACTATTTTGTTTTTGTCACAGGGACTAATTAAAATATCTGTCATTATTCTATCGAAATATGAATTAAAAAGATCACAGTGGGCACCCGGGCATATTTTTTTTTGGGACATCTTAGGGACGCTGATGTCAGTTCAGTTGATAAGACGTTCTAAAAAAATATGTCCCTATGCCCACTGGGATCTTTCCAATTACAGATGCACTTTGTAGGTTAGGATTTCCAGTAAAACTTAAAACTCCATTGATTTTTCAATTTCTTATACATGCCTTCAAATGCTTTGATATAATCCGCGAAGCCTAAACTTTGCAACACTTCTGATACTTTCATCAATAAATGATGAACGAGAAATCAAGTGAGCAACGAGTTATGACGGCCATGTCTAAACGTTCTCCCTCGTTTTACCGCAGGTATGTTGGTACCTTTGTCGCATTCTCAATCGTACCAACCACGGTAGCAAATAAAATAGTTAAGCCACCTACTTTAATTTGTCAGAAAAATCAATTAGTAGTACAGATAACTAATTTATTAGTAACTCTGACTACTACAACGTTACTAATGTAAACTAGTCACGAGTATTACAAACGGTTTCCTAAACCGACTACTTGCTTAGTTGGTGTTACTAACTGAACAGTTTGTAAGAACCAATGAATGCTTTACTAATAAAAAGGTAGTAGCCCCAACTATTCATTTTTCTCAGTGTGTTTGATGGATTGAAGTTATAATTTTAACTTTTTTGTATTTTGATTTTATATTAACTGAATTTGTAATGAGTAAATCTATTGTAGGAGTTCCATTCACGGGTGATCAAACCGTAAAAGAAAGATTCTTGCAATGGATTCAAAGTCGTTTTTTGTAAAATTATAAGAAAAGTCAATCAATGAGGTAAAGTATTGTAACTCGTTTGTTACTGTTTTTGACTCGACTGGAATTACTATTGTGAATAATTTCGAAGAAATTTGGTATTTAAAACCGAAAGTGTAAATTTTGAGGAGAAATTTAAATTCACGGGATGTTGAATAACAATTTTGAATTATTCGTTGTTTTTAAACCTTCACTTGTACAATCTTGCTACAAAGAATGCATACATGGTCAATTCCGGGTCTTACGTAGCACGTGAAGTATACCAACGCCTAACTTTTGGAAATGGCTATCTTAATAATACACTGACGTTACATTTTGAGGTTTATTCAAAAGAAACGCTGAGTTTACATTTTGATAAAAGCACTGAATTTAATCGAAAGTGACAATCCCACCGCTGCCACCAAATCAGCTGTTACGTCCCGAGCTAAAGGCGAGGGTGGGTTGGAAAGGGGTTAGAATGAGGGAGGCTAGTGAGCTGATAATGTCAGGCTCGTGAGACCTGACCAATTATTTGTTTGTGGGTACGTTTGTCACTTATCAGCTCTATGCGAACTGCGTTAAACGAGTGAACAAAACAACGAAAATATAGTTACGCTCGCGTCTCTATAATCGTGGGACCACCGCAAAATCCTCTCGCAGAGTTGGTTTGGGTGATAGCGAAGGAATTCACGATCACAATTAGCCCGCAGAGGAATACACGGTCCTATATCAGCTACCGAATCCACTCTTGAGTTTTTTTTCACGGATGTATAACACTGCGGACTTCACCCGGAAATACGAGTAGACTCATACGACGACCGAAACCGAAGTGACTTAGTTCACAACTTGATGATTCGTTACTTAGATCACGAACAGTTAAAAGTACGCGACTTGTACAGAGCGACTTGTAGCTCGAAGTTGTCAGTGTGACTGCCAGGAACGTAAGACGATTGACAAGGGTGGCTTCAAGTTTTATATACGCTCGTTACAAGCCAGAAGTCAAATACATTGGTCGAAACGTGATTTGGCACTCGCGGTAACAAAAATGTTGTATGGCTCACGCGAGTGACTAATAAGTTCCGCCCTCCGCGACGGTCAGTGATCGCGCATCTCTAATCTGGACCTTTCATGAATATAGATTGTACATGCTACTTATTTGTATTTCCATATATCTAGTCAGAAGCTGTTGATTACTGTATTGTCTGACTATATGCATGTTCTTTCACTTACTATTCAGGTTTTACATTAATGTTGTAAAATATATCATTGAAATTATTGCTTTAGCTTAGTCACACGTGTGTACTTATATTCCCCATATTTTGATTTATCTTTAAACTTGTTACTTTTTAAATTGTTAAGATTATAAGTTCATTCGTATGATAATGGATATAATTATAATTATCTCATAGCGGTAGGGTCTGCCATTACAGTCTCTCAATGATCGAGCATATGCTAACTTATCGGTATTCTTTGAGTTATTATTCCTTCATGGTAATACTTTAAGTATATTGTGGTTTCTATCTTAACGACCGTAGTGCAGTTACCATAGTTAGGTTTAAACTCAGAGAAGATCGGTAATGCTATTGCTTGTAGTTGATGAAGTTAGCCTGCAAGATGTGGGGTAAGGTAGGTTGCGCCTAGTTACGCGTTACATCAAATTTGGTAAATTTCGGGATGTAACATTTGAACAATTAATTGTAGGTTAATTTCAAAATTTCCAAAATCGAGCCAAAGATATCCACTTTTTTCTCAAATTGGTATCCTATGCTACTTATTGTTGAATACTTACATAACTTTGATATTTTTCATCTGATGTTCAACAAATTTATATTTGATTAAAAATGTTTATTTGCTCAAGCAGGTTTTTTTCGAAAACTTTAAAAAAATAATATAAAATGGAACACATAAAATTATTTTTTGGACTTCATAGTGTACAGAAAGAATAGATTGATGATTTTTCAATTATTCAAACAAATTGAATTTGATTCACTAATTATTTTTCCGGACAAATATTTCTAAAATCGTATTTTCTGAATTAAACATAATATTAAATGATTTTGAGGAGTGGTGAATTCTGCTAACAACTTTACATCATTGTTTAAACAATTAATTATTGTCTAATTTAAAATTTCCTTCAAGTTAAATACGGATAGTTAACATCGATTTTGGGAAATTTTGAAAATAAACAATATATACTACTTTAAATAATCACATTTTTTTTAATGTACCGCTACAAACAATGACTAACTATTACCAGTATTCGAACAATTGAAAATGGTTTAATTAGTTATGGGGGATATTTAGAAAGTCCATTAGTAATTATTTTTATTAAAAAGGAAGGCAGAAAATACTAAAAATTAACAATAATACGTAAAAATGTAATTTTCTTTTTGAATTTTTGGGTCATAGTTGGGGCCTTTTTGGTGGGGGGAGATTGGGTTTGAATTCAAAGCTATTTGTATGGTTTTATTTTCTAGACACTCCCCTTAAATTCCTGAAAAAGTTTGGCAACTTTCGATGAAACCCTGAAGTATGAGTTCAATTTTTTGAAAATCCAAAACATTGCCATGTTAAATATAGTGCCATGTTGAATATAGTGCCCAGTGGTGAAAAAATGTTGCAATGCATTTTCCGAAATGCAATACTTTCCTTCAAATTCTAAAGCTTAACAGTTTGATCAGAAATCACAAATTAATTCAATAATTTAATTGAAAATTCAAATATTAGAATTTGAATTAAAAATTTTTAAATTTAAATATTCAAATTAGGCTTTGTAAATCCACCTATTCATCAAATTTGTAAAACAAAAAATACAAATAAAATATTCCTCAGTTAACCCTGGCGAAAAAGCTTGGCGACGATCTGGCGACCCGTATAGGTCCCGGATAGATCCGGATACGAAATTGTATGCCGACTAGATCCCGGCTGAAACCGGACGAGACCCGGATAGAATTTTCAAGCAAACCGTATATGTCCCGGATAGACCCAGATCCGAAATTGTATGCCAAGTAGATCCTGGATACGACTGGATAAGACCCAGATAAATATATGTCCTAGCTTCCCGTGAAAGTCCCGGATAGACCCGGATACAACGCGGGGACAAAACCCGTAGTTCACCCCAGATAGGCCCGGATATATTTCCGAGTCTGTCCGGGTTTTTCCGGAACTTTAAGCAGGGCTGTAACGTCCCAAGTAAAATGCGAGGGTAGTTTGCAAATATGTGAATGAGAGAGACCAGTATTGCTGAGAACGTCAAGTTGGTAAAGCCTGACTAATTATTATCTGCCGTGGGTACGTTATCACTAGTAATCCAATGGGAATAGGGTCAGTATAGTGTTCGAAATAAATGAGGTGTAGCTCGGATTATATAATGTGTATTCAAGAAAAAGAATAGATAAATAGCTAATTGATACATTACCAAAAAAGGCGACGAAATTCTACTGGGTGTTTCTGTTATGAATTTGTATTATACGAGTTAATTAAAATCAAATTCAATAATGAGTTTCTTCGCGAAAGATTAACCAGCGAACTTTACTTGGAAAGTGACTCGTACGACGACAGCATGTCTCAGCCGAAGGGACTTGGTTCAAAATTCAATGCTTTGTTAATTATTTCACGGTAAGTTAAAAGTACACGAATTATTGAGAGCGGTTCTTCGTTAAGAAATATTTCACAGTGATGCAGAATCGCGACTTAGTCAAAGCGGTTCGTACTTCGAAGATCAACTTGTCAGTGTGACTGCGTGGAACGTAAAAACGACTGACATGGCTGATTCTGGGGTTTATATAGTTCTTGATCTCCATGCTAAGAATGGGGTGGCGAGTTCGTGCCGAAAGTCACCTATAAAATTGTATCCGGAGCACGTTTTGATTTTCTGTAGGGAGCGCGAGTACATATCTCACAGGCTGTACGAATTAATAAATTTATGTATCGAGATGGGGGAAGTCCTAGACGAGTGGAGAAGAGCGATTATCGTACCAATATACAAAAGGAAGGAAGATAAAAGCAACTGCAATAATTACAGAGGTATAAGCTCATTGAGTACCGTGAGTAAAATATACTCAAAAATACTTATCCGCAGGGTAATGAAAATAACAGAATAAAATATATGGGAAGTCCAAAGTGGATACATGCTAGGAAGATCATGTACGGATCAAATATTTAGCGTAAGAAAGATCACAGAAAAAAGTTTGAAAGTAGAAAAGAAAGTTTTTTGTGCCTTTGATGACCTAGAAAAATCATTTGACAAGGTGGATAAAAGTAAACTTTGGGAAGTCCTCAAAGAGTACGGAGTCAATGGAAGGCTCCTACAAGCAATAGAAACAATACATGCAGGCATGAAACCTCTGCGTACAATTTTCGGGAAAACACTGATGGACAAAGTGAGAAACGAAATAATCCTCCACGAATGTGGTGCAAAAGACACAATTGTTGACATATGGGAAGAAAATCAGTTAAGATGGTTCGGACATGTTGAAAGAATGAAAGATGATCGTCTAGCGAAACAAGTGTATAAAGGTAAAGTAAATGGCAGTATGCCCAGAGGCAGACCACGGAAAGAATGGTTCGAATGTGTGAATGAGACCTTAATCCGAAAAGACATAAGAAGCCATAGAAACAGGAGGGCTTCAATGAAAAAAATGCATGGACGTGAAGGAAGCTAAAGAAGTATGCCAGGACAGAAAAGTATGGCGACAAATAGTTCATGAAAAAAATGTCAGTAGAGTGAATGACGCCTGAAACAAGAGACCTTGGATACTGATGGGCCCGAGTGGGGAACCTCACATAACAACCTTGTGAAGCTCTCCACTTGGGGTAATCGCTAGAGAGATTAATCAGCATGCGTTAGATGAAAATGATGTTCCCTTCTGCACAATAGAAAAAAAGTATTAGTATTTCAATTATGAAACATGTAGGTTGATTATAGGAATTCTAATAGTAAATCAATCAAAACATACTATCCGTGATTATATCCATGATTAATTTATTGATCCTTTATTAAATGGGTTAAACCTCACTTTCGCCGTTTCTAGCAAGAGCACACAACAACAAAATTTTGGCTTATGTTTTACTGAAATATGGTGGTTAAACTCTTTATTATGTTTGCGTTAGAAGAATAAGTATATTGAGGTTCCAATATTAATATTATTATACAACTTACTATTTAGGTGATTAAAAACAATAATTTACATATAAGGATTCTGAAATGTTGATGATACCTTTATTAATATCGTATGGAGTTTTTTGATTGGTGATAATCTGCTTAAGGGAGAATTTGAAAAAGGTAGGATTCCTGGGGAAAAGAGTCGGTCGGTCAGTAGAAAATTGGAATCTAGAGATCTTCTAATATCACCATCAAGATGTAGGTTAAGAGTGCATTATAGGTTATTCTGTTATGTTGATTTATGGATGGTAAAGTGGCTTCCCTAATCGCCATTTTCTTTCGAGTGTTGTTATTTCGCTGCAGGCCTTCTTATACAGGTGGAATAAATATTGATAATATGGATTTCTTTGTAGAAAATATCGATACATATCGATAACTTATTTTTACTGATATTTCCAATCCCTAGCCACTGATTGATTACCGGAAAGCTTTCGATCGCACCTTCCATAGAACTTATCGTCTGTCTGTTGAAAAGCTTGAAGGTTCATCCACACATAGTGAGATGCATAGAAAGCTAAGCTTATGCTTAGAAAAGGGCTTGTTCATCCCAAATGCTTGGTTTAGGTATAACATGATCCACATGTATACTTGGTGTGGAGGTGAAAGCCAAAGTATGACTGATTTTTTTGTAGCAAATGTGAAGCTGAGAGGGCTAGTAAGAGATACAAGAGTTGTGAGAAGTTCTGAATGTCGAACGAATAATTACCCCTTAGTTTCCAAAATTTACCCATGTCAAGGATGGAGGAGAAAGATAACTAAAAAGGCGATGCAGACATCCGTCAAAATAAAGAATTTGCGGAAAACAGAAGTGAAAAAAGAAGATCGTAATAAGACAAATGAACGCTTAGATAGGGTAAACTGTAGGACGGAAATATGCCACAAAAAAGTAGAAGGCGCATGGAAAATATTACGGGATAGCATCGTCAACCAGGAGAAGAAAACGTATTTGAGAAAGCTTAACGTTACTTGTCTTAGCAATGCCGAGAGAATTAGATTAGAACATGATTACGGGGATAAGAATCGAAAAGTAAGAATACTAGTTAAAGAAACCAAGGGTAAAATCCGAGCGGAAGAAGATAGGAAAAATGCGAAACAATTTTGAAGGAAATAAGAAATTATTTTGGTAATAGGTCAAGAATATTAGGATAGGAAATACTACTGTAGAGTAATTCGGAATCGATAATAGCGTTTGCGAAATGCTATGAGGTACAGACAAGATAAAGGACTGCACAAATGACTTTTTTCAGAAATTGTATGAAGGTGAAGCTATAGGTTATTATTAAGAAATTAAAGAATGACAAAGCTGTTGGTATTGATGGTATTACTGATGAAATGCTTAAGAACTGTAATGATAATTCATCTGTAAGGCTAAGCCAGTTCATGCATAAATGTGCTCAGAATGGGGAAGAAGAAACTATGCAAGATACTTTAAAATAATGTTAATAATAGCCAAAATGGTTTATCGTGAAAAATGTTATTAGAAAGGAAATTTTTATTTTTTGGCTGAACTATACAAGATACAAGAAAGTGCATACAAAATATACTTGTCTCAAAAATATCTACAAACTTGCTGGACACTATTTTTTGATTCGACGAATAGTTTTCGTTTTCATCGTGAAAAGTGAAATTAGAAATGAGAAATTAAAATTTTTGGAACAACGCCACATGGCTGCCTGGCTGTCCTACAATTTTCCCACTCCACTGATTTTCTGACTTTCACATTTTCATCAAATTATTCTACACGGTCCTGGTGGTTCCAAACAAGTAGCCAATGGATGTTTGATAGTTGGTTTGACGTCAGAAATGTGTTAACAGTTGGAGATTTTTAAACATAGATGTCATCGAATACATCGGATGAGAGATGCTGAATTCTGAAACAATAAAATATGCTCAAAAAGTGATGCATCGGTGGTTATAGCCAAATGCATTGAAACCATTTACATCTCGACACCTCCATTCCGTACCGCTCCACGTCGCGTTTGGTCGCTGTATAACTTCAGGTCCTATGCTTATACACGGGATCTGAAGTGTTACATGGACCAAATGTGAAGTGGAGCGGTATGGAAAGGAGGCGTCGGTATAGTTGAATTAGTGGTTCCTACATTATTCACCTTGACTTATAATGAAAATTAGGCCGCCCTTTTCAAGAACATCTTAGATCAATAAAGTGCGAATGGAGAAAACGCCAGAAGAAAAATAAATTTATTATTCTCAGGTGTTATGAGTGAAACACGTACATCGCAAATTATTTTTGTCTCATTTTTTTTTATATTGGAGGCACAAAATAAGTACGTGAGACTCACAGCGGGTTTCTGAGTATCGATATCCTGCTTCATCATTTGTCTCATAGAGTGAAACGATAAAAAATGATGTACTATACCGTCTTATTGATAAAATGAGCGACACCAATGTCATAAATATTTTCGAATTTTTCACAAATATACGCATAAATAAAAGTTTGAGGTAACTATTCGATTTTTTGCAAAAGTTTTGCAAATTCTTTATTGAAATCAGATGTAATTGTACTGTTAAGTTGTTCAGAAGAATTGAACATAGATTTAAAAATAATTTTTTGAATATTTGTGAAAACTTATCGTTTTTGTAGGAAAAATGTCTATTGTGTTCGAAAACTTCAAATAATTCAGAAGATATGGAAACTCTAGAATATTTTGAAAGTTTTTCCATTTGTGTATAAATTCGGAAATAGTCGGAAATGGAAAAATACATTTTTCCTTGATTATCGGTAGTTTTTCCGATAAAATAAAATTAATAGTTTAAATATTTGTTGCAATAAACGTTTATTTTATTTTATTTTTTTATTTTATTTTATGAAAAAATCGATTATTCTAAATACATACTTCTTTCGATACTAAATTTCTGATTTGCAGCATTTAGTATTTTGGAACAAATGCCGTTAGGGCCACAGATTGTCCCTGCATAATAAAAAGATGTAATGATCTATATTTCAGACTTGGTTTATTCCGAAAAAATAAAAAAATATATATAAAACTGTTAAAGTAATATTATAATCAATTATAATGATTATTACATTAAAATTCTGAAAAAATAGTGCATTTAATTTCTTGTATTGCAGCTATTCAAATTTTTCACACAATTTTTGTATTTTTGTAGGTCAATGGAAGCTATTTTCTTAAAAATTCCCGTAATAACTAAAACATTGACCAAAATCGTTAGAAAATTTTCCTGGAATTATTCCCTTAGGTTATTTGTAGGAAAGTCGACAAAATATCTTGCAAATTTACCAAACTTGGTTGGTTATTTTCCCGACATTATTTCTAGGAAAATGACTGAATTGTCGGGTTTACTGCATTTCGAAAATTTTCGGGAATCTTCCCGAAATAATTTTCACAGTATATGTAATTTACAATTACTAGGGGTGTGCCAAATTTTGACAAACTTTATATAAATTTACGCAAAATGAAATTATTTCTCTTCAATAGATAGAAACAATAAGATTATTATTCAACGAAAAGAAGGATGGAAAGAAAATTGAAGAAAATGTTAATGCAGGTAACAAATAATAAAATAAAATTCTTATTCCGCCACAAAATTGGCGTTATTTGATTTATTTATAATTATTGTGATAACTGAAATGTAAAAAAAATAGAACGGACGTGAATTTCGAAAAAAGGAAAGCCTAAGTGAAAGTTAAGTGAAAGATATTGAATTTTTTACCTTGTAATTAATTTTCAATTTTTCAAAGATTTGAATAACTTACGTACCTTTCGCAAATTTACCTCAAGCATTTATTGCTAATTATTACAATATGAATTAAAACTTGTAATACTCTGTATTTTTTCTTTCTTGTCACTTTGAATGCTTGTATTATAATAATTCTAACATTTTAGCTGGCTCTTATATATCTTCATAAGAGTAAAGCGAGGAGGGAAGTGCTTTCAACACCATGACTTCCAAGTTCAATCTATGATATGACATTGTGAGAAACCTACCATCTTCTTCTGCGCCGGTCTTTTACATATTTTATGAAGGGTTATATTGTAGCTATTATATCGATGTGTTACGTCTATTCTTCCAATGAAAAATAAAATGCGAGGAGAGAAAACGGTCTACAAATAGCTTTACGTGTTTCAAAACACTATATTATGCAAATTGCCGGTGAAACGAATATGGATACATTTTATCGTACGAAGACATCTTGTTTATTATGCACAAATCGAATCCTGACTATAGGACAATTTCTTCGCATAATATTGATTTCCTTGAGAAATGCTTTTGTGTTATGTATAACATATGAAACATTTTTTTTCTTTTCTTGCGAACTGATGTAGAGAATAATTTACACAAATTTTCAAGAGAGGGGTAGAAAATAATTCAAGAAAAAGTAGCTGTTAATATAACGAAAACTTTCATCGTGGGTAGAGGTCTTTTAGATTTTTAATAAAAAATTGATTAAATTATGATTTTCACTGTTACCTCTTGATTAATTTTACTTCTTACTTTACTGTTTTTTCTTGTTCTATTTTTTCTACTTATTCTGCATCTTCTTCTTCGAGTAAACTGTTACCTGCGTATTGGCGATGCGAGCTTTCATTTAGTTGCTTTTCAAAAATTCCAGTTTATGTAAACGAGGACTAGCTAGTAGCAATGAAGAAGAGTTTTATAGATAAACGTTTATTTTTTAGCCTACTGGCCTTAAAAAATTGACTTGCTTACACTTCCATTTTTTTACAGAATTTTCTAAAAACTAACCCTTAAAACTAACATCTTTCCACACCTTATCTCTAACGCCGCTCGCTCTTATCGCATTGCCTTCCTCGCTTCGCCTCGCCTCGCCCGCATGTCCCTACTTTCTTGCTTGCCTCGCATTACCAAACTCTGCCTCCGCGACTAATACCTAATACTTATCTACTATTTACACTATTTACATTTACTTATATTTACTTCCTCCTCTATTTACCATCTTTCCTTCTCCATTCATCTTCCTCCTTCCTTCTCTTCTTCTCCATCTTACCCAATACTCCTTTCACCCATGCTACTGCCCTTTTGTCCCCCCTTTCATGCATCAATACCTCCATGCTTATCCCACTCCTTTCCACCTCCACGCACTCCTCCAACCAGTGCTCCACTCTTGCCTCCCCCTTCCCACATAGTTCACACATCCTCTTTTCCCTAGCGAGCCAGAACCTATTGAAACCCTCCATGCAAACACATCTCATCCTCGCTATAAGCTCCTGACTTCCTTTCTCTCCTTTCTCACACAAATATTGCGCTCTCGCCCTTGGCACAATCCACACATAGTTCCCATTGAACCTTGTCTCTCTTATTCTCTCTTCCCCTGCTGTCTTCTCTCTCTCCATGCTGTTTTTCTTAACCAACTCATATACCTTCCTTCCTTCCTCATGCATCCTTCTCAATTCATCCATATGCAGTACATTCGTTCTAAAATTACTTTCTCTTTCAACATCCATCTTCCCACCCGCTCTCCTGTTCTCCTTCTCCCACCAACACTCCCTAACCAGCTTACTTCCCCCCTCTTCCAAAAATTTCTCCTCATATTTACACGCTCGACTCCCCGCTAGAATCCCTACACTCGTTCTCCCCGTCTCCCTCCTGACAATATGATTAGGCGTGTTCCTTGCCAACCCCAGTGTCCACTTTACATATCTCTCCTGTATCCTATTTACCTCTTCGCTTTCCTTCCACCCCCACACCTCTACTCCGTACAATAGCACACTCATCACTAGTGAGTCAAACAATTTCATTCTCCTTCCAAAATCATCTGCGAATAACTTCTTTCCCAACCCCCACACCTGTCTCATCACCACATTTGCCCTCCTCACTCTCTCTTTTATGTGACCATCCACTCCGCCATTCCTCCGAAACAAGAAGCCCAGGTACACAAACTCTTTCACCGCCTGCACCGCCTTTCCCTTCCACTTCCACTCCCCTCCCTTATCCCTTCCACCTCCTTTTCTGAAAACCATAACCTTGGACTTTTCCGCATTCAGTTCTAACCTGTTCTTATCCAGGTATCTTCTCAACCTCTTCATCATTTCCTTTAAGGCCTCCTCGCTTTTTGCCAACAACACTATGTCATCTGCATACGCTAGCGACCAAATTCTAACCCCTCCTATCCTGACTCCTCCTACCACTCCGGCCTCTAGCTTACTTTCCATATCCACAATTAAAATCGCAAAAAGCGTCGGGCTAAGCGGACACCCTTGTCTTAACCCCCTATCCATCCAGAATCCCTCCGAAATCCCCTGTCCCCCTCCTACCTTATCTTTGGTTTCCTCATATATCTCCCTTACCCTCTCGATCAGGCCTCTCTCCACTCCCCTCTCCTCCATCGCCTCCCACAACCTCCCCCTATCCACCGACGGAAACGCGCCTTTCAGATCCACAAAAAACGCGTACACTCTCGACCCCTTCTTCGCTAATTCTCTATCCACCACGTGCTGCAGAACGTAGATATTGTCGATAGTACTCCTACCTGCCCTAAAGCCCGCCTGCGTCTCTGGCAATATTCCTTTCCCCTCGACATCCTTCCGCAGCCTCTCCGCTACTAACATCGCGTATACTTTATACGCCGTATTCATTAGCGTAATCCCCCTATAATTTTCCTGCCTATCCTTATCTCCTTTCTTATACAGATGCACTATTAATCCTTCTCTCCACCCTCGTGGGAATCCCTCCCCCTCCATACTTTCTTCACTACCTCCTTCAGCCTCTCCCTAACCTCTTGTGTACTAAACAGCCATGCTTCGTTCTCTAGTCCATCCAGCCCTGCTGATTTTGACCTTTTTAACTTCCTTAT
The DNA here is from genome assembly GCA_932195095.1 of Andricus curvator. NCBI lineage: Eukaryota > Metazoa > Arthropoda > Insecta > Hymenoptera > Cynipidae > Andricus > Andricus curvator. Next base: position 386,239 of record CAKNYM010051462.1, read on the forward strand.
CTGTTTTTCTATCTCCTCGTCATTCAGCTCCTCCATCTCTGTCTCCTCCGTTCTTCTACTCCCATCATCTCTCTTCCTTGAATCTGAGCCCTGAAATGATTCTTTAAAAAACTCCCTCCACTCCTCACTCCCTATCTTGTCGCTTATCCCTACTCTACGCTTCCTAAACCTATTTATTATCTTCCAGACGTCCCCTTCTGTCTTCACATTTCCTAACTCCTCCTCCAGCTCTTTCTCCTTTCCCTGTTCCTTCTTCTTACACATCAATCTAAACCCCTTCCTCATTTCTACGTACTCCTCCCTTTTCGCAGTACCCTCTTTCCACTTCTTATACTTCCTCTTCACCTTTCTTTTCATCTTTTTACATTCCCTATCCCACCACGGCTTCACCATTCCTTTCTTCTTCTTTTTGAATACCTTCTTTTGCATGCACCCTTTCACTTTCTCTTTTAAATCCTCCTATATCTCTTCCACCGTCTCCCCTTCGAAGCGTACCTTCCCTAACTGCTCCTTATATTTCTCTATCGCCTCCCTCGTCCAGCTAACCCTCTCCTCCGTCGACACTTCTTTCCCACCTTGCCTTCCGCCGTTCTCACCCCTTATCCACAACCCTAATGGCTGATGGTCTGATTCTTCCCTCCCTTCTACTGCGAATCTCTCCATCTCCTCCCACCCTTGCATATTCATTACTACATAATCATTGCCATACCATTTGCCACCGCCCAGCCTCTATCCTCCATCCAGTCCCTTAGAATCTCCCCCTCCTTATTTATTAACCTATCCTTCGAATTCCTTTCGAAGCTCTCCCCTTCCCTGTAAAGCCCCCTTCCCTCCCCATCCTCGCGTTAAAGTACCCACCCAGTACCACCATACCCTCTTCTATTTCACCTAACAGGTCTTACACCCTTCCTTTAATTCTTTCCATCCCATCCTTATTGTACACTGTCACAAACTTACACATTACCCCTCCTATCTTTACTTTCCTCATTTGCACTCCCTCCCCCTCTTCCTCTCCGCGGGCTTCTTCCTCTAATCCATCTCTAACCCCCGTTATAATTCCCCCACTAGCCCTTCCTTTCTTCTTCACTCTGACCGCCTCCTGGAGTCTCCACCTATACCCCCTTGGCAGCTTTGGCTCTATTCTATCCCATTCCTTTCTTTCCATCCACGTCTCTACCAGCCCCGCTACATCAAATTCCTGGATATACCTCCAGAACTCCTCATCCTTCTTCTTTACCCCTGCTAAGTTCCAGTAAAGCACCTTCACAACTTCTCTACCCTGCATTACCCCCCCCCCCACTTTCTACGAAACAAATTCCCCTGCACTTCCTCCAACACCTCTTTTTCCTCGTCCCACACCCACATTTTCTCATCTATTTTTATTTTCCGATATCCTACCTTCGCCGATCTCCCTTCACTCCTCTCCCTCCTAGCCCTGTCGTACAGCATTCTCTGTACATCCCTTTCCTCTCTCGTCAAATTGTGAACGATGAAAAGTTCCTTACCCTTTATCCTATTTTTATTTCGCATTACCCCCAACTTTTCTTCCCAGCTATCCAACTCCACAACCGCCACTTCTTTCTCCTTTCTCCCCTCCAACTCAACTTTCCCTACCCTGCCTTTATTCCACCCTATGCTCTGTAGCAGCGCTTCCACGCCCTCCCTTTCTTCCCCGCTCTTCATCTTCAACCCTCTATCACAATATTATTTCTCCTGTCTGCCTTCTCCTTTCTCTCCATTCTCAACTCCATTGCCTTTATTCTTTCCCTATCCGCCCTCTCCTCCTTTTCATTCCAACGCTCTCCCACATTCTCTTCTATCATATTCCCTACCCTCTCCCAAATACCTTTAATCTCGCCCCCCATACACCCGTCTCCTATTTCCCGTCTTCCTATTTCCCTCTCTAACCCATCTACTCTCTCTCTCAGCTCTTTCACCCACTTTTCCCATTTCTCATCTCTGATTCGCAAGTCCTCCCTCATGCCTTCCATCTGCTCCTTGGTCCCCCTTACGTCCTTCCTCAGCCCCCCGATCTCGCCTAACAACATCCCGAGAGCCTCCTTTTCCAACATCCCCTCCATTTTTTTGGGGGGTGACCCAGGTGTTATCCCGCTTTTTTTAAACGGGCTCTCGACCTCGCTTTTCTCCGGACTCTCTTGGCTGTCTCTCTTCCTTTTCAAGAGATCCTCCCCGTCACTTGCGCTTGACGCTCTCTCCCTTACCTTCTCGCTTCCTTCGTTGTCACCGTCCCGATTTCTCCCTCTCCCCGACGCACCGCTCGACACCGGGCGACGCGTTGTTGGCCGTAGTGGCTTGTGGAAAATTCCCTCCCCGTCGGTTTCACTACCAGCACTGCCAGTACTCTCGCTGCCCATCTCCCGCTCTACTGCCGGTAACTGGGACCTATCCATGCAGTACCTGCCGCAACCGACAGATGTCTCTGGAAAATGTTGGCGTCTTTCGCCGCCAAATTTTCCTTTTTTTCCCGTTTTTTTTTTTTTTTTCAATTCCTCAGTCCCTGCAGACCCCCCTTTCTCTCCCTTAGCATCCCCTAACTTTGCGAGAACCACCCTTGACCCCTCGAAAGCCCAAGACTCCTGACCACGAACTCCCCCGATTACTTGCCAACCTAACCTCACTTTCCCTATCCAGCTAGATACCACCTCCCACCCACGCTGAAACTCACTTTTTATCTCCCCAACTCACCCCACACAACCCTACTCACCTCCTCGGCTTCCACCCTCACACTCCTCTCACACCTTCCACACAAATTCCGTAAAATTCTCTCTCCACCTGTCACTCAACACGTTCTCACTTCCGCCACCAACATGCAAGTCCAAGAAGAGTTTTATATTAAATACAGGAAAAGTGAATTCTTCATTTGTACTCTCATGAATCCAGGTGAATTTTACAGAAAAAGAAATCAGACGAGGAAGATATAAGTTAAACACTAATAAAAATTTAATATAAGATTTAAAGGAGCACCTTAGCGACGGCAGAACTTGCATAATATCTTTCTTATATGAATCAGAAAAAAAAATCAAGAAAAAAATTAAAGGTGGCCTTTTTGAGAAAATTGAAAAGCGTACGCGCTAATTGTATTTTTTACAGAATTTTTCAAGTTTGGTTGAGGGCTTTGAGTAATTACTGACAGGACTACAAACTGCCGCAAAGAAAATTGAATCCTGCGAGGAAAGCCAGTACGAGGTGAAGAACAGTTCGAACTGAATATTGAGGAAAAGTGGCTGCTTTTTAAACTGAACGTTTTATAGTTTTTTATGAGCAGCAATATTAAAAACAAGTTTTGCGATTAACCTTTTTACCACCCAGATGCTATTTTTCAATTGGAAAATTAAAAAATGTACTTTTGACACGGAAAAGAAAATGTGTTCCACTGACAGATTACCATTTTTTTTGCGAAATAAAACGGCTCTCAATACACGGAAAAATATTTTTCTTGAGAAATTATCGAATTTGTTCCGAAATAACAGGTATGAGAAAAATTCAGTGAATGGTAAACAACTTTTTGGTAAAACAACTCGCGCTATTGTGAACTAATTACTGAACTGATAATGAATATGGAAGATCCTTTTTATTTATCCTGAATGAATTTTTATTATTCTTCAGCTGTGAGAATGATGGTTCTCGTTCGCTTAGAATTTCCGAACTCTCAAATGTTGTGAAATACACAGTCGTGGCTGTAATAATTATTTTTTGAGTTTATTAACTGCTCATATAGAATTCAAGAATTTTGACGCTTTAACGTTTAAAATTGAAACATCAAATGCATCAATTATTATGAATGGGTTTAGAAGTATACAATTTTTTAAGCTGCCATTGTTACTGAAATTAGCAAATTCGAACTCTTAAAGGTAGAAACTTTTTTTATTGGAAGTAATCGAAACTGAACTACAAATGCAAATACTAAACGTGTAACTCCTTGAATTTCAAACTTTTAAAATCAAAGCTTAACAAATTTGCAAGTCAAAATTTTGTTATTCAAACGCTCAATAATATAAACCTATAAAATGGGAGTTTTTAACGTTTGTTTAAGTTTTTTTAAAAATATCATTTTAAAATTTTCCAGCGGTTTATTGAAAAATTTTATTTTTAGTTTTTTCGAGAATTTTAATGAAAAAATTGTATTTTTTTAGACCTTCCACAATGCTTATAAAGCTTGTAAATTTGGTGTTCGAAATCTTTAAAAATCTACATTTGGTTTTAGATGTTTTAACATCTTTTCAAGTTTTAAATTATTTTGTAATTCTTTTCAAAACTTATAAATATATCTTAAAATTACTCAAATTTTTTCTAAATTAATAATTGTACAATTGTTGTGTATTAATAGAATTTTTGTTTCAAATCTTTTTAAATATTCTATCGAATGCTGCCGGCCTTATTTTGAATTTTTAATATGATTGATACCATTATGAAGATAATCACCTTTGACTTGATACGGAACTGAACTTAGGTGTGTTTCTGACAATAATTGATATAATTTATCGAAATCCATCGCTTTTATTATTAATGTAACAGTGATGACTGTGTCATTGAATGTTAATGTTTTGAAAAATAAACCTATGTAAAACCTAAATAAGGTTTTTTCGTAAAAATTAATTTTCCTATTTGAATTAATTTACAAACAATTATTTCAAAAAATAAAAAATATTTCTGATTTCAAATTACGTTCGTTAGATGTAGATACCTGAGTAAAATTTTATTATAAACAAAATTTTGCATAACTGAAATTTATGCTTGATCTGTGATTTATTATAATAGAAAATTTCTTGGAAGAAGTTTAATATTTTATTTTAATTGTTGTTTCTTGTAGAAACTCATATATTCAACAGTAAAGTAAAAGTTATAATTTTAAATACAGTTTTCCAGTATTTTAACTCTTGTGAAATATTGTATTTTTTTGTGAATATTTGTTATTTTCTACAATAATTTTCCTAAAATTAAAAGTATTTTTATAACGTTAAGCACAAAAATTAAAAAATGGAAAATCCTGTAGTTCTCTGTAGTACCTTCTTGATTTTTACAAGAAATTCAAAAAAAAAGGTATCAATCAAAAGTTATACACATTTTTGTATTGCGGAAATTTATACTTTACATGTTCATTTTTTCACAAAAGAATACATGTTTTAAGAAAAAACTACAGTTTTCGAAATGTTTTACTTTCTTCTAAGAAGTTTTTCCACCAGGGACTACATTGTAATACCGTCTCAGAATTGTTATGTTACCTCGCTATAAAAAGAGTATGAAAAATTATAGAACACTCGGTCTAAAACACGTGTGACATTATTTTGACATAATCATTTTATCACAACGCCACGTATCTGTTACATTAGGAAATTATTCCATTTCGATAAAACCTAATTGTAACAACGTGTCATAGTCGTTACATGAAGTAGTTACAGAACGAGTATAGAATAATTATAAAACACATGTTCTGAAATACGGCTTACATTCTAGTGACGTAACAGTACTATTGCACTCTGGTATATCTGTCATATTACAGAATTCCAGAACTGTACGTATTCTTACAGTAACACTGTTACAGAAGAGGTCAAGATTTATGTTCTGTAATTGTTATGCTGCATGATTTTGCTATGTTAACACAAACAATTTTAAATTGGCAGCGTTTGAAATCACTGTAAAACGGGGCTTGGTGGGCCACGTGTGGTAAGGCAGGACACCTATTTTTTATCTAGAAAAAGCAATATATAGTCAAAAAATAGAAAATTCTGGTTTTCCCGATTTAGCATACACCGTCCGGCTTAGCCTTATTTTATGATAGTTTGAATTGAATCTATTGTTCCATTTCAAAAGCTCAAATTGAAAATTAAATGTATTTGAAATAATTTCCATCAACTTTAAATTATAAAGAAATGAATAATTTTAGCTTGATACTGGACAATTCTACATACCTCTCACTTGAAATTATGTAATTTTGAACGTTTCTTTTTTTTTTGAAAATGCTGTACATTGTACAATTTTGAAGGTTTTATTTGAAAATAGTATCTAAATTAATTGAATATTACGAATAATTTTGTCTTATTAAACTATCACATTAAACCTGAAGATATCAATTTGATCTGCAACAGAATGACACAGCCCTAGTAGAAAGAGCCCCATCTTTCTCCACCTGAACCACCTGATAACATTTGCCGTGAAAATGAAGTAAAGAGTTTTTGCAGTTTGGATAAGTAATCTGCCACTCTTACGAATCTTTAAAATAGGACTAAAATGTCTACTTACTAAAAAGTAATAGGTGACTTATCCGAACTGCAGATACGCTTTATTGCATTCGCACATGTTATGTCGAAGTTTTTTAAAAGTTGTATTATTACTTTGACTAATTTTTTAACGGGAATTAGCGGGGTGCCCCATATGGATTACTAAAATCTTTCAAATTTCACATACGTATAATAATAGACAGCTTTTCACATTTAAATCACATCTGGTGGTCCGTAAGGAATTGAACATTATGATGATTATGATGTGTATTGTTACGTCCTGAAGGGAACAAACTTACCTGGTTAAAAATAATGAGTCAAAAAGGCTTTCTCGTTTTGGAACGAAATCTAGAATTCAAAATAGGGATGAGAATAACTTCCGAAGATTGAGATAACCACGCAATATTCTACAAATAAATAAGAATATAATTGTATATAGGAAATTCAAGTATATTAAATATAGGAAATTACAAAGCTAAAGAGAGGTAGCTGATTCTAATGAAAAAAAAGATAATGATTTCTCAATTTAGTTTGATTTTATTTTGCTGCAATTGCTTTTCAATTTTTAGTGCACTGGAGACTCTCAGGTAGTGGAAACTCCTCTTCCAGACCTCCATCTTGAAATAAAGGAATATCGTAATGACGAGATTTTAAAGATATTTAAATATTATGAGTTATACACTCATTGATTTAGACTAACCTAATATATATTCCAGATGTTCACTTTTGAAACTGGGCGAGTATCTTTATTGAGGATTCACTGGATAATTTCAAGATTCCTTGACAAACTGGTTTTCAGATTCAGTTAGATTGTCCTCTAGCTGACTGGGAAAGATAGTGGTACTGGTCCAGGTGTTTATTGGTTTAGTACAGGCGACGTCGATTGTCCTCCTGGTGATTCACCGTTGTGATGGTTGACAACGAGGATTTACCAAAGGAGTCTATTAGTGGGCAGGGAGGCTCAGGTCTCCTGCTGGTACTCAAGGGTAATCATGGTTTACAATGGAATTGCCAAAAGGATGTTGTGCGTTTAGTTTCAATTTATTCAAAGGGATTTGAAATTCCAATCGACTTCAGTTCGATTGAATTTCTGAAGCAGAACACTAACCGATTTTAATTTTATTTTTTGAAATTTTTATTTTGACTACTTGGAAATGATTTCCAAATAACCTAAGTTTATCTGTTATTTTAATATTTAACTGGAGAATGTGCTCTAAGGCAGAGCTTCTGCACGATTTGAAGTTTGTAGATGGACTGACTTTCTTTGAGCAGGGCTTCTGCCCGATTTAAAAGGAGATAGACAGATTTTATGATTCTGATCCTGGGTTTATATATGTCGGATTCCATTGTCATAAGAACCAAAAACTTGAGAACAAAAAATTTGACGATGAGGGAACGTAACAATCGAAATGAATTTATATCCAGGTGTCTAGATGTGAAGGCGTATTACCCGGGGGTGCTGTTTCTTGAGTCCAAGGAACTGGTCATTGTGCCACCCTCTTAAATGTTTCGTGACTGATTTTTATGAGCTGAGTTCCGAGATTTCTACACGAGAAGTCATTGTATTTCAACGGTGTATAGAAAAGTCAAGATTTCCAAACTGCGTGGTTAGTACTGCGGATTTCAGACTATTGTTTTTATCATGATGGATAAAAATGAATATGCACGAGTTTGTGCGTTTTTATAAGAACATAATCCTTTCCTTTCATAATTATAAATATAAATTATAAGTTTAAATATAGCGATGATTAATTATATGAGTATAAATAATATGGTTACTATACGTCACAAAACCTGACAGTATAATAATCAGAAATATAACCATATTCAGAGAAATTATTTGCAGAACTTTCCGACCCTTGAACTACTAGTGTTTTTCACATTATGATAGTACTATACTTGGACACGATCGATCACATATGTTGTTCGACGGCCACATATGTCGCACGCATGAAAAGGACCTTCTGCCCGGTTCTAAGCTAGAAGATATTGAAGTATAACACACGTGCTTATGGAAAAAAAATCAAAAAATCATCCATGTGAAATACATTACTGACCTTATGCTTTCGATTTTCAGGTTTGCTGCAGAAGTACCCTTAGAAATGTCGTAGTGCGAGAGATGTTGGCAATAATGTGAGACAAAAGAGGAGTGGGCTCATGGTGTTGCCCTGAATGACACCTCGAAAGCTTTCCGGTAATAAATCCAGGCCATCGATAGGAAGCGCTGGTAGGATGCTGCGTCTTTGCAGACACATCTATCGATAAGCAGGTTCTCCCGACATCCTGCTACGCTTTTTTTTGAGCCGCGTTGTTCGTACATTTCTCGCCACATAGGTCCAATCGTCCGAACAATCCTATCATTTAGGATAGCTGTAAAGATCTCATACAGTGTGTTCAGGCAAGTGATTGGTCTGTAATTCTTCGTATCAGCTAAGTTGCCCATCTTCGGAAGGAGTACTGTGCGCTCTTCTATCAGCCACTCCGGAATAGGCTCTTCCAAATTTAGATATAAGGCGAAAACGCGGACGAGATGCTCCTGGGTTGAATAAAACTTCTTCCACCAGGCGGTCTTGATACAACCTGCCCTGGAGTGGAATAATTCTTCATGCTTCTTAATACTTTTTTCACCTGCTCGGTAGTGATAGGTGGGCATTCTTACTCAGGTGTTGAGAGGGCATGGTACAGCTCCTTGAAGCTATTTATGTTCTTTGAGCCTTCTTTAAGTGGATGTTGGACTTCGAAGACTTCTCTCCAAAATGCCACGAGCTCCTCTCCTTTGGGCGAATGGTCGACAGTAATTGGAGGACCTTGGAAGAGTCGAGATGGTTCAGAGAAAAACTGTTTGTTTTCTCTGACCAACCTCATCCTCCGCTTTGGACTTCTCGTATCTTTAGATAGTACCCGAATTCTGTCAACAATATGCTGCCTGATGGTCAGCAGCTTTGAATTGATAAGAGTGTGATAACGGATCCGCAGTTCACGCGCGACCTGTCGAACCTTGGCGGTGAAATTCTTGATAGATGTTATGTTGTAAATCACACACTGAATGCGGGACGCGTACTGTCCTACCCAGGCTATCTTTGAGGTGAGTTGATGTATATGTTAGGCTCCGAACCCGAAAACGCCCAATGGGCGTTTAA
>CAKNYM010051462.1:400617-524015 GCA_932195095.1 Andricus curvator
AGCGCTCTCACCTAGTTCGGGGCATTTAGAAATGCCCACTCCTAGGTACGTGCGGTTTAAACGCCCATTGGGCGTTTTCGGGTTCGGAGCCTAACATATACATCTTTGGTCTTATGATCAGCCGTTGGGTTTCTTCCACGGTTTGCATCCGCCAAAACTCTCGCTGCATTATAGACACCACAATTAATTGTTCAGAGGTCAGATTCTTCGAAAAAATCTCCACAAAGCTTGTCATCTAGTTTAGCTAGATATTTCGCTTTAAAGAAACCTGGATGTTGATGTTTCTCTGGATCCTGAAGCAGCGCTCTTCCTCTATTGGATGCCTGCCCGCGGTTGGTCTCAGTGTCGCCTCTCTCTCTCTCTCTGTTGCCGGCTTTTTCTGGCTGCGGTAGAGTAGGCGCTCCGCATACATAGCCCCTTTTTTCGGAGTTGTTCGGCATGGTTTCGCAGACGTTGAGTCGAAAAGTGCGAGAGCTCTGGGTGTTTCTAGCACCACAGAGCATGCTGTCGTGCTATGTAACCTACTCGTTCAGGGGTCATACTAGTGTCGTAGCACTCTAGCAGTCACTGACTCCGTCTTGATTGGCTGCCTCAACTCTAGGGTAGTCGGCATTGTTGTTTGACCCATTGTCGGGAGCATTGTAGGTTCGATTGTTTTAAGCCGCACTTACTACACCTATGTTTGGTGTTATCATTGTTGTTCCCACGAGTAGATAGGCAGAGGGTTCGTCCATCTTTGTAGAGTCCCGCATGCAAGGATAAGGCTGCATACTCTGAGAGGTCGCCCGGTTTCCCAGAGTCACTGTTCGAGACACCGCACTCAGGTGCCATTCAGCTTTCGGCACGGTTACGACTGCTTATTAATTTCTGTAACCATATTCAGCAGAAACCCTCGGTACAGAGACCCTCTATCCGCAACCCGCAGGATTTCGCCGGGAGCGGGTGCTAATCTGAAACATTAAACCCGCTCCCAGCGAAATCGCGGTAAAGTTTCAGCTGCAACCACGTCTCACGACCGTGAGATAGGTGGTTACAGTCTGCGACGAATTCAATACGATGCTCCGGAAAAAGCCTAGTGCCCCCTGAGGACACGAAGCGACCCAAGGACGACCGCCTTCTGGGTTTTCCCCGCAAGTGTCTCAGCATTTTTTTGACACGCAGGGATGTTTTTCAGGCCATTAAACAGTGGAACCTTGGCACCTCCAAAAGCGCCGATGATCAAGACGCTTAGCTTAATAGTATATTCCGGGTATAACCGTCGCAACTCCCTTCTAAGGTCTTTATACCTCTCTTTCTTTTCTTTCTCCTTGGTTAGGACGTTTTTGTCAGCTGGTGCCGAAAATTCGATAACAAACGTGGTTCGTTTTTCGAGGTCAAGGAGAACTATGTCAGGCCTCGAGTGCGCAACAGAAACAATTGTCGAGAATATGAAGTTCCAGTATATGCGGAACTTCTCATTTTGAATAATTGACTCTATTTCCCTAGGAGCGTTTAGAGGAGCGGGGTTTGGGCTAATGCCGTGAAAGCGACAGAGGTGGTGATGAAGCACTCTTGTTAGTGCCGCATTGTGCCTTTGGATGTAGGTCGTTCCCGCATGAGTTGAACAACTAGATAGTATGTGTCCTAGATGCTCATAGTGTGCATGGCATGCTCCGCAGCTATCATCAAGGTTGTCTTGGCTCAAAATGTGGCGACGGTATGCTAGAGTAGAAACGATACCGTTTTGACATGTAAAAATGAAACCCTCCGTGCTTGACTTCAATCCGGGTGATTTAAAGAAAGCAAACGTTAGCTTATACGACATCGACTGGTCCTCCACATTTCTGTAGACACGCTTGGTGATTTTTGTCACATATACTTAGGCACTATGTGGAGTAAATTTCAGATTTTTGTTACAATTTTCATAGGTCATGTCATGAGTCAAAGTCAAAGTACAAACTTCGATACAGTTTTGAATTGTTTTTCAAAACTTCTCACGTGTTATATTCTCTTCAAAGGATCAACAATATCTCTGTTAGGGGTCATTTGACGCGACATTTCATAATTTTAGGAATGATTCATCACGTTTCAAACTCAGCGGTTATTTTTAGTACCGTTCAAGCTAGCCATGTACATGATTTTCGACAGTAGTCTATAGGTCTCATAACGCTTAGATCAACTGTGGATGCCCTTGAAACGATGTTACCATTCAGGGCCTGGCCACCTTATAATTTGTCCACTTCACTGGCTTTCTACGTTTCACATGGTCATTAAGTTATTGCACACGCTTCTGCTGTTTCCAAAGCCAATGAATGTCCAATAGGTGGTTTGATGTTAGAAATGTGTACACCTGTGGGGATTTTCAAACATCGATTACATCGAATAGATCGGATGAGAGATGCTGAATTCTGAAACAATAAAATATTTTAAAAGAAGTGTTGCATCTATCGTTACAGCTGAATGCATTAAACACCATGTACATATAGTCGAGTTAGTGAATCTTAAATTATTTATATTGATTTATAATCACAATTGGATCGTTTTCAGCAAGAATAATATCATCTCTCGATAACGTGTAGCAGAAAAATTAAAGTTCAATCGTTCCCATAGTTTCTCATAATAAATAACGTAGAGAGAGTGATAAGTTGCTTTTGCGGGGACGCTTATTAAAGACTATAATTGTTTCATTTCCTAAAAAACATTAAACATGTTGAGCGTAAGTGATACAGGAAAGTAATAAATAGCCAAATTATTGTTTAATTGTTAGTAACCAGGCAGTTAGGATGTTTCTTGACGTAAATTGAATTTCCTCTCAAATTTAAGATTAAGAGGATTCTATCTATCTCAACAGGAATCCTCTTGCAGCAAGAATTATGCTCATACGATTACCTTCACCTAATCTTGCAGCCCAATAATTCTGTTTCTGCAAAAAATATATTCACGTGATTCCAAACAAAAAACGGGCGAAAGGACGATCCTTTTATTTCAAGACAATTTTTGTTTTCTGAGTGTTTGTGCGTACATTTTGGAAAAATGCAAGAATATTTATAATGTTGGTGTATGTAGTAAATAAAAGCAAAGGACATAGTGAAAACTAGGGATTCAATAATAATTCAAGTAATTGTCTTACATACTCATTTTGATCTTGAATTACGTTCGCTCTCTCCATCAATGTAACAACTGAAAAAAAATTGAATTCCTTTCAATATTCGCATTGATCAATATGAATCAATTATGGTTTAATTTTGTTCCAGTACATTTTTTGGCTCAAAATGAAACTTGACTTTTTTCTTTGTTTGCAAACTAAATTTCACAAAAGTTGAAAGAGCTACCTCTACTAGAAAAAAGCAATAATTTTTAATTGCATATACACGATATTATATTATCATACATATCCTTACCATCAAAATTAAGAAAGTCCGCTATAACGAGGCAATAGGTAAATAGTTTTTTTTTTCAATAATAAAAAATGATGTGGTCCAAACCATTTTTTAAGTCTCACGTTCTTATTATGTGTTATGCAGTAAAAAAATGTTGCATGGATTTTTTCAAATTAATTGAAATCTTGTAAATGTATATTCTAGAACCACAAAATATTACTATACTATCCGATCGAGATGAAAATACACTACCGACACTGTACATTCCTTGTACTGCCTGCAAACCACTGTCATACTACAATGCTGGTGTTAATTAAAAAATCTTGCAAATTCATTAAATTGTTTCTGGAATGCATTTCGATTATTAATAAATTCTCACACGATGAAACGTTCAAATATCATTATGATTTGAAATAAATAAATTTCAATTCAATTTTATAATTAATTTGGTCACCCCGCATTGCTGTATTCTAGTGATGCGAGAAAAAAGTTATAAAAAAAATAAATTTTGATAGGTTGCGAGTATTTTGTTTGAAGATTATGATTTAATGGCTTTGAATGCACAACAAAATCGATAATCGATAGAAAGTCGATATAATCAATAATTATTATTTTACTTTATTTAAATGTTAAATCAACAAATCATTCGAATGTAATCAAACTACATTTCTATTAAGCATACAAATAATTTAAATTGACTGCAGTTTTTTAAATATTATAAAATGTTTTATATAAAATTTATATAAAATTGAACAAAGTTATTACCCAAGTAAACACACATTTTTAAAAAATTGATAATTATTTTACTTTGAGACTTTCATTTAACTTAACAATTTTCAAAATACGATATTTTTTACAGTACAGATTGCGTTCAATTTTTTCGCCGCTATTATGATATTCACAATTTTATATGAAGGTGTAAATTAGAAGATTTTTCATACATAAAAGTAAAAAAAATGTTCTTGCGGTAGTTTTGAATCTACAGTTTTTCGTCATGTTGAAACCACTTAGCAACATTTATAAACCTATTTTTTCAAAAACTCGACATTTTCACCACTGTACTGCCCCAGTCGTATCGCCAACCTTCAGTTAGTACTAGACAAATTATCGGTTATCTGTACTGGCGAGCAGTACTGAATAAGTAGTGCACCGATGGTAAATTCCCACATAGTACCAAAATTTCCACCTGGAATATCTTAAGAAGCAGTGAGATTCCAGTCGTTGAGAGGGCCAGAAAGTGTCACTGATTAATAAGAGAATTTGACTGTCAATCGGTGACATTTCACTAGTAATCAGTGATATTTCAATGGTAACAAGTGAAATTTCACTAGTAACAAGTTAAATTTTCACTAGAATGATATCAGTGACCCTCTTCTGGATATCTCAACTACTAAAATATCACTGATTCTGAGTCGTTTTTTGTCAGCAATCACAATTCAAGCAATTATTATTATTATTTTTTTAATTTACAAAATGTTTCTTCTTTTCTTTGATTTTTCATTTTTTATTAATCTCAGTAGTTTCGAATCGCTTTCAAACGCGTTTCAGGATGAAACAAAAAGTTAAAGAGGTCTTTGGAATCTTGAAAGCTCTGGTTTTGTGATACAATCGAAATTTAAGGACCAAATATTAATCTCAAAAAATGGGCAAACATTTTAGTAAATTATTGTATATACCCACTTTATTAAGATTACGATACGGCGATACGACTGGGGCAGTACAGTGGTGAAAATGTCGAGTTTTTGAAAAAATAGGTTTATAAATGTTGCTAAGTGGTTTCAACATGACGAAAAACTGTAGATTCAAAACTACCGCAAGAACATTTTTTTTACTTTTATGTATGAAAAATCTTATAATATTGTGAATATATATTGTATATATATTATTATAAGTATTGTAAAAAACTGTTACAGGTCGACTACGATTATCTATCTGTTCATGCTTTTCATTTCGGCGTTGATGGTATTAATGACTACATTGTCGAAGAGAAGCAACTTTCCACTTCCTTTCAAGGTTTGGACTCCTTACAACCTAGATTCCAGATTTGCATATTTTTCGACATATTTTCACCATGGAGTGACTGCGATTACGATTGCTTTTGTAACAGGTTCAGTTGACAGTTTAGCAATTGTCATAATGCTTCAAATTTGCGCACAACTAGAAATCATTATTCATCGCCTCCATGCACTTCCTCGATTTCAGAAGGAAAATTCTTCGCAATCCGTAACCTATAAACGTGAGTCGAGGCACATAAAAGATTGCGTTGATCAACATATTGATACATACATGTAAGCAAAAATTCATTTTCTACTGTACAGTATTGTCGTGAATATAAGCAATATGAGTTTTAGGAAATTCGAATACCCAACTTTTTCAGAAGAATTTACTCAAACAAACTATGAGGGATAAACCAATGTTTAAAGGAATTTAATTTATTTAAAAAAATGTATGTTGCAGGCTAGGAGAAAAATTGAATGAGTTATTTGGCTTTGTTATTTTTATACAATATTTTGCATCAATGATAGGTTTGTGTGTCGTCATCTATGTTTTGTCAAAATTGAGTATGAATAATTCGAGTAGCTGGAGGCTAATTTTCATCTTACTTACTAGTCTTGTACAGATATTTCTTTACTGTTTTTATGGCGATAAAATGATGGAAAAGGTAATTTTTTGAAAATTCTCCAGTAATATTTCTTGGTCGATGGAATGACGGTTTTTGATCTACTCAGTCTTGGTTTAAGTAAATCCATCAACAAAGAACTATTTCACTACGCTGGTGAACAACATAAGATCAAAACTCAATCTTTGAATAATATTTTGAGCCACATGAAATTTCAATCATTCAAAATAATTTTAAAATAAATTAAAGTATTGCTCTATCTTCCTTCAAATAGAGCATGGCTATTGCAGAAAATGTTTGCCAGATAGATTGGATTAAAACAACAATTAGAACACAAAAAAATCTTATGTCAATAATGATGCGTGCTAGAAAACCCATAAAGTTGACTGGTTTATCACTTACCATCATGTCAATAGACACCACTACATGAGAAGGTGATTTGTTAAATCCAGATGATAATAATAATTTTAAGAATGTCATTAACTTGGTTGCTGAAAGTGAAGAGTGGCTCAGAATAATGCGATACTTGTACATGCATGTATTCTTATTGACCGGGAAAAGTTAACCGCAGACTCATTTAAAAGTCAAATTCTAGAATTTATTGAATTATATTAAAACTTCTCACATAAGCAGGATATTGAACGCCTAGAAATTGCCAAATTCAATGCTTACTACAAATCGTGCATAACTAGCACTCTTAAAATTAAAAAATACCTCCTATTCAACATTCTATTCTACTGAAAATGTATCCTAGCGATAATTAGACTATCCTCTGAACATATTTTACAATTTACAACAAAAGCACAAACTATGATTATTATTAACCCACCGCAATACTGTACCCTATGTAATCTTCATGAAAAAGATCTTGCACATACATTCTGCAAGGGCCCTTTTAAGGCGCCAATTACTCTACACTACCTTCCTCCAATAGATAGTGAAAACGAGCTAAGTTCCTTAAATGAAATATTTAAAAGCGCAAATCATAAGATTATTAAGAATATTTCGCACTACATGATAGAAATGATTAAAATAAGAGCCTTCGGCATCTACGATAAGAAATAATTTACAGATTTTATAATTAACTTCTGTACATGCTTATTTTTTGTTTATTTTTCACCGTAACTATACTGACCTCATTGCTATAGGATCTTGTATTCTGATAAGCAATAAACATAAAAACATTGATACACGGCGAACGTGGTCAATAATATGAAAATATTATTTCACTTTGTAGTTGCTTTTGCCAGTTGGATCAAGATGACCATCATGATGCTTAAACGTCATCATCGATGAAAAAATATACTTCTGGATAAACGCTGTCAACCTCGAGATTTGTATGAGTTGAAAATAGTATATGGATTTTTTCTTATTAAACATTTATATATCAGAAAGGTTTAAAAATGTTGTCATTAGTGTGGTCCACACCATTTTTTTAAAGCCTCATTCTGTTTTTGTGTTCTTTAGTGAAAAAAGATTCAACTGTTTTTTTTAGATTTAATACACATTTCTAAAGGCAGACTCTAGACCAGAGGAGGTTCAGTTGTATCCTAAGCGAAATTCTCAATGATTACTGAGAGAATTCCACTGGTGATCAGTAAGATTTCAATGGTAATCAGTAATATTTCACTATTAACCAGTGACAGTTTCACTAAATAATATCAGTACATCAGTGATATCTTCTGGCTATTTCAAGCATGAAATCTCACTGATTTATTGTGATAGTGTAAAATATTGTGTAAAATATTGTTGCAGGTCGCCTGCGATTACTTTCCTATTCATATTGGTCATTTTGGTATTGTTGCTGTCAATGACTCCACTGTTCAAAAGAAGCAACTTTTCACTTTCTTTCAAGGCTTGGATTCCTTACAGCTTCGAATCCAGATTTGCATGTACTTTGACATATTTTCGCCAAGAAGTGACTCTCACGATGGCAGATTTTATAACAGCTTACGTTGAGAGTTTGGCGTCGAATACATAATCTATCAACGTGAGTCGAGGCTCATAAAATACTGTATCGATCACCATATGCGCACATACATGTAAGCCTTATATTTATTTTTCAATATATCGGATTTTCGTGAATATAATAAAAAAAAGTACTGGCAAATTCGAATATACAACTTGTTCAGAAGAATTTACTCTAACAAACTGTGCGAGAAAAAACAATATCTAAAAAAACTTAACAATTAAAAAAATATATTTTTCAGGCTCGGAGAAAAATTGAACTAGTCTTTTGGCCTTGTTTTTTCTGTACAATATTTTTGATTAACGATAGCTATGTGGGCATTTATTTATCCACTGTCAAAATTAAGTATATACATATAATACAAGCAGTTGGATTCCAATATTTACCGTCTACTATTGAAATAAAGTTTTGCTTTTTTTTTAATCTTACATAGAGCATGCTTATCGCCAAGGAAATTGACCAGACTGATTAGATCAAAATAACAATTAGAACGAAACAAAACCTCACTGGTTAATTGCTTATCATCATAACGAGAGACAATTTTCTTAAACTTTGCATATTTAATTTCCCTTGTATTGAAAAGTTTAATAAAAAAAACTTTTAAAAGAAGAACGTAATACAATCTTTTTGTTTTCAGATGATAAAATCGGCTTATTCTGCTTATAATTGATTGAAATCCACTCGTGAAGGGTTGGATAGGTAAATCCCACAAAAAAGAAAGCTGCAATCCATCAGCGGATTGACTGTGACCTCAAACACGGAATAATGCACAATATGGAGACATATTTATTTACTTTATGGAAAATAAATACCAATAACATAGAGTAAAAAAAATATGGCTCACTTAAAGCATTTTTGTAATCTTGTTTTTTATTTCCCCCTCCTTGGCTGCCGCACCTGAGGTCATATAAATGGTCTCAGAAAAATTGTGTACATCTCCAAGTAAATAAATGTAGTTTTCACACTAACCAAATTTCGCCTAAAAAAGTTGAAAATTATAGAAATGCAATACATTTTTGTTAGAGAAATCTGGTTGCTGTTTAGTGCGATAGAGCCACTTTTTTTATGTAATCTCTGTAAATTTGACGCAATTCGAACCATCCGCTTGCTATTCTCGTTGCTACCGTTAAAAAAAGCGAAATACGACAAAAACAGGTTCATAGCTTTCGGAAATTTAGAATATCATAACTTCTTGAAATTTGAATTGAGCTGCATTTTCCGTAATTTTCCAGATTTTTAAATGCTACTCGGCTCATAAAACTTATAAAGCTTTATGGAATAATAAAATACAAAAAATATAAAACAAAGCCAAACAGAAAAAAAATGTTTCTTCAGATTTAGACTCCGCTGTTCATGTAAGAGAATAAATCAAATAAAATCAATGCTTTACACTTATTATAATATCGAGAAAATTTGTAGATCAACAAATAAATTATTTATTTCATATGGGAATTTAGATTTAAATTTAGTCAAAGAATATGGAATATATCGTAGGTTATAACCAATTATGCAAAACAGTGATATCTTCCCTATTTATGCTATGTCTTTTTCCAGAATTTACAAGAGCGATTTATTACGAAATGCTTAATCTGGATACATTTTTCTCTGTTCATGTTCTTTGTATATCGCAAGTTTCTGAAATTTCAAGTTTGTTCGATTTTGACCGCATTAAAATACATAGTTAAAGTAATTCGTAAGTGTTTTCAAATATTACCGCTTTGTTTAAAATGAATCTCATTGAAAAAATGTAAGGTCTATTGTGAAAATATTTTAACTTTTTGTATATATTTTTACTAAACTTGCTGACGAACTTGTTTTTTATTTTGGAACTTTTAATTTATATATAATTGAATTTTGTTTTCTTCTAACGTAAAAAGACAAAGCCTCATTTTTTGAAATAGTGTTTAAAAATACTTGTCTCTAGTTGTCTATAAGTCGCAATATCATTGTTCAAGTTTAAAAATTTTCGAAAAGGCTTTTTGCTGAAGAATCGACTAACTACTACAACTTTGTTTTTATCAGTATTTTTTACCGTTTCAGGATTTATATACCGGAACTTAAGCATTAGAGGTGCTAGGATTAAAAACTGGAAACATTATTCTTCGGCACTATATTCATGTATTGTACTACGAAAAAATATTTTTATTCAATAAAATCGGTGTGTTGATATAAAAAATTAAGTTTGGCTAGGTGAACAAATTATGTGTACAGTCTTTCAAGCTTATTTGCTCAAAATTTCAAAGTTTTTAGTACATTCATTTTGTTAATTTTACCAAATACTTGGTTCATTGCAGTGAATCTTTTGTCGATTTGACCAAACATTTTGGTTTAATCCACTACATTATTTGTATTTGGGTTAATTCAACTAAATATTTTGTCGAATGTGTAAAATAATTTTGTTTCTGTAAAACTGATACATCTTCTCACTGAAATAATATCCATATCCTATATTTCAAAGTAAGACAATAAATATTTTTAATAAAAGCAAAACATAACTTTTTAAATCTAGTAATAGTAAAATTGAATCCTTTATTGGCAACCCTTTACAACACGGGAGTAGAGGATCAACAACGAAAGTTGTGGATGCTTTACTTAGCAAATGTTTGTGCGCATTTCAATGCACTATATAATTTGTGAGAACATTAAAAGAAAGAGAGAGAAAACGTAATGCTTATGAAAAAAGTGTTTAGCGGTCTTTAGGAATCTTTAGCGGTCTGCAGATGGTAAAACTTTGTGGAAATATGAAATGAAGTGTACTTTATATGTGTTGAATTTCGTCTATTATGCATTTATCTGCATGTCAGGCATTTCACAGCTTCTCCTTCACCTTGCAATGGTACAGCTTACACTTAAGCTAATATATCAATAATGAGGACACGCGAATAAGATAGAACGGGTTCGAGAAAATCAACTGGCGAGCATTTTCCTTCGGGGAGAGTGATGTCTACTGTGTATCCAGTGTAGCAACTACCAGTGACCATCTCCTTTTCTAGGATCCCAATTTTTGTTGTTGGAATCTCCTTCCCGAGGAGTCTGGATCCACTTCGTTCTGATAAGCAGCGACTTCTGAGAAACCCGTGAGTATAAGTGTAAGGGGTAGATTTGGTTTTGGAACCCTTGTAACTAGTCGATCGGAATTACTCTGCTGCATCAAGTGTAATTCCGATCTACAATCCTTCATCCTATCCGAGCCTATACGGCTACCTACCCTTATATTCCTATATATGGGGTTGGTTTTAGGGGTTACAGCTAATTATTAGGATGTATTGTGATATGTGATTCTTTGATATGCGATTTTGATATGATATTATGACATATGTAAATTTTGATATGTGATTTGACATGTGATTTGATATGTGATTCTTTGATATGTGATTTTGGTATGCTGACATATGTAATTTTTGATAGTTTGCGAACCGTATTTTGTCGAGTTCTTTGACAGCTGAGAGTTTAAAATAAAAATATAATTAGTTCGTTGACTAGGTTCGCGAACTCTCTTTAACCAAAAATATCTCTCTTTTGTGTTAACTAAACTTATATACGATTTCGTTGACTCGGTTCACGAATTTTCCTTAGATAGAAATCATCATTCTTATGCTTCGGTAGCTAGGATGATAAAATAAACTGTTTTAGTTCATCGACTTCATTCGCGAATACAGCAAATACAGCTAAGACGTTCATTAAACTCAAATTAAAGTTTGTTGACTAAAGTCAATAATTATTTTCCAATAATAACCGCTGCTCTTATGCAGTTAGCTACACTCTAAGAAAAAGTCTATTAACAGTAAAATTACGTTCCTTTCAGAATGCGTCCTTTCAAATTAAGCAGATTTCTTTTGTCCGTCAATAGAATCGTTTCACTGTTCAAAGACTGATCCGTTAAATGCAAAACGGAACTAGTTTTACTGATAAACGATTTCTTTTGACTTTGAAAAGAATTCCTTTAACTATTAAAGGATTTCATTTGTTGGCTAGCGGAGGAAGTGCGCCTCGCCTGCCCATGAGTGAATATCGCTTAGCACCCAATGTGCGCAAGTAAATTTTTTCAGTGCAAAAAAACGTGCGAACTGATATAGAAAATGGATTTCTTCAAAAAAAAATAGGAATCCCAGATTGTGAAGCGAGAAGTTTGGAAGGTACGTGTACTGAAAGAACAATTTTTGCTCCACATAACCTCACTTTTCATTGTTATAGAATTGATAATTATCGACTTTATATTTACATTCACCAAAGTTCGGCTTTTGTACATTTCTTGCACGTAATATCATGCAATAAGTTTCCTTTTAACGTTCAAATTATTCTTACTTTTGTCCGACAATAGATTTCACGTCAAGATCAAAGTTAAAGGAAAACCTTTCACAGTTAAAGGATAGCATTTGAAACGACAATCCTTTAACTATGAGAGGATTTCCTCTCATGCCAATTTTGAATGGAAAATCCTTTAATAGTGAAAGGAATCGTTTGACAGTCAATAGTCTGTTTTTAGAGTGTAGGATGATAAAATTGTACTGATTAACTTCTCAATTCTCAATTAGAGTAGTCATCCTCATTAGTAAAAAGACGGAAAACTGTATTGTACGAAAGAGACTAAACATTAAACTAGAGTTTTATGTTAACTTTTAACGTTGAAACATATAAGCGAGTAGAGTTACACATGTATAATATATTAGGGTCCATACCGCCTGCATAATTGATAGCAGATTAAGGTCTACGTCTCTATTAATAAAACAATATATTTGATTAATTATGTATTCAACATTTTTCATCCCTCATGTCTATTTATTTTCAGCTTAGTCTTGATTAAGATAAGAGCGAAAATCATATTAATAGATAAAAAGAACTCTTCAACTTATATAAAACACAAAGTGCCCAAGTATCCAATTGAGTTAGAAAATCGAATCAGAACGTTGCACAATGGGTTGTTTTAATTTGTTAAAAAATGTAGAGCGGGGGTATTTCTCGATCTTGAAACACAATAAAATGTATATATTTATATACAGGGTGTTCCCAAAGTATAGGAGCAGCAAAATATCTGAGAAGGGAACCATTTTCGGAGAATATGACCAACACAAAAGTTGTAGCAGTACACGCATTAAAAGAGACTGGATGAGACTGAAGCTTGCGGAAGTTCGTGCTGACAAGTGGTGCTCGTGCTCTTGTTGCTATTTTTATGATTTTACTTTTAACATAAACCAAAGAGCCCGAATAATAAATAGCTACATAAGATTGCAAGACTGTGTACATATTTACATAAAAGTTAATGATCTTATGAACTGCTGACTAAAATCAAAATCTCCTGCGGAAGAGTGAGCAACCTAACCGCAAATTTAGCTTTGCTATAACGTGTTATTTATTTTTCTCAGAATATTATTCTTATTTATATATTTTTTATTATTATTTATTGAAAAAAAAGCTTTAAAATCTCTTACTTTCCCAAGTATATTAGTTCTGTTTGTTACAATAAACTTTCTGAAGTTTTTAGAAATTCTGCGCTATATAATATTGTTTGATTTTTTTTATTGAATAACCCTCCCTGCTTAAAATGCCAGATAGGACCCGATAGAAGCCAGACACGACCCTGCTAGAAACCAAATAAGTCTTCCACACGGGTCTATCCGGGTTCTGTAAGTAGAATTATTTTCAATCCGAAAATTTCACAGATCTATCCGGGTTCTATTAGGGAGACCTGGTCAATCCTGTATTTTAGTAAAGACCACAGTGATCATCTATCCGGGTTTTTTCGGTATCTATCCGGGACGCGGAACCAGAAATTTTTTATGTCTAAGTCAAAACGATCATCTTCCCGGGTCTATCCGGCACCTATCTGGGAGTTTGACGTTGAAGAAAGAAACACGTCCTGGTTCACGTTTATCCGGGTCTATCCGGAACCTATTTGGGACACAAAAGCAATCATTCATTTCCTCGAAGTTCAAGTGAAGCGTCTATCCGGGCGTATCCGGTATCTGACAGGTATTTTTTGCATCTATCCGAGACCAATCTGGGAATACGTATTTGCAACGATGAAGAGATCAAGTCCGATAAAGTATGTTCCATCGGGACTATCCGAGACCTATCCAAGACATAAAACTAGGATTGGATTTCCTGTGAAGTTGAAAAGGTCGTCTGTCCGGGACTAATCTGGGAGTATTTGCATCGATGAAGAGAACGAGTCCGATAAAGAATGTTTTAAAGGCAAGGGTCTATTGGAGACCTAACAGGGACGTGTAACAAGAAATTTCAGCTGTAATGTCAAAAAGCTCAAACTTTTTCGATCTATACATCATTCGTATGAATGTATAACTTTTCTTGAAACGTATTTATATTCAGAAATAAATTAATAACTACGCTTTTAATGTAGGTGTAAAGTCGTAACTATACGAATTAATAGCTGATAATCAGGAGAACATTCTACACAATAATCAATCGAGTTTTCGTCAGGAATTAAAATGGACACAAAAGTGTTCTTGGATCCCCGGATATCGGTACAATGTTCACTAGAGTGGCCCAAAAACGTTTTTCGAGCTGGAGGGCACAAGACACCTCCCCAAAAGTGCCACCGGGCACTTGAAAATCTCAATATTAACCATGGGAAAATTTTGGATTTTCGAAAAATTGAATTCATACTTCAGCATTTGATCGAAAGTTGCCAAATTTTTCAGGGATTGAAAGGAGTGTCTATCCACAAACACAACACCCCAAATATGTCCCAAAGATGGAAAAACTACATTTTTACGTATTATTGTTCATTTTCAGAATTTTCTGCTGTCTTTTTAATACAAATAAATACTAATAGACAATTTAAATATTCCTTATGACCTGATAAAAAATTTGTAAGTGTTTAAAGAAATGTAACTTATTCAAAGAATTTTTTTTTTCCAAAAAGTGTGAAAAATAATCGTATTTACTGAATGAAATGTAATAATTAATCATTCTTTGGAGTCGTGCAATTTTTTGAAAACATTTTGTGATTATTTGTTTTACGTTCCGAGCTAAATGCGAGGGTAGGTTGAAAAGAAGTTAGAAAATGGGAGGCTAGTGAGCTGATTATGCCAGGCTGGTAAGAACTGACCAATTATTTGTTTGTGGGTACATTTGTCACTTGTGACCTCTATGCGATCTCCATTAAACCAGTGATCAAAACAACGAAAAGATAGTGACGATATAGACGATTTATTATGAAGATAATGAATAAGATTGAAAGTTACATAAATCTGACCTTACATGTACCTTCCTACTAGTAGAAGGGCAAGAAAGAGTAGTAGTTTGTCGCTTGCGTCTCTATAAGCGGAGGACAACGGCAAGATCCTATCGCAGAGTTGGTTTGGGTAATAGCGAAGTTAGCACACAACTTGATGATTCGTTACTTAGTTCACGAAGAGTTAACATCACGCGACTTGTAGATCGAAGTTGTCAGTGTGACTGCTGGAAACATAAGACCAAAAGTACACGACTTTTAGATCAAAGTTACGCTGGGTACAAGCCAGAAGTCACGTGCCGTGGTAAAAACGTGGTTTGGCACGCGCGGTAACAAAAATGTGGTATGTCACGTTCTGTGACAAAAATGGGGTATGGAACGCTCGATGATAAAAACGTGGTATAGCACGTTCCTCTATCAATCAGCGAGATGTGATTTGATACGCGCGACTCTCTAATCTTGACCTTTCATGAATAAAGATTCTAAATGCTACTTATCTGTATTTCCCTATATCTCGTCAGACGCGGTTGATGACTGCATTATCTGACTATATACATGTTCTTTCACTAACTATCTAGGTTTTACATTAATGTTGTAAAATATATCATTAAACTTATTGCATTAGCTTAGTCAGACGTATGTACTCATATTCCCTATATTTGAATTTAACTTTGAACTTGTTACTTTTTGAATTGTTAAGATTATAAGTACATTCGCATGATAATGGATATAATTATAATTATCTCATAGCGGTAGAGTCTGCAATTACAGTCTCTCAATGATCGAGCATATGCAAACTTATCGGTATTCTCTGAGTTCTTATCCCTTCATGGTAATACTTTAAGTATCTGGTGGTATCTATCTTACCAATCGTAGTGCAGTTACCATAGTTAGGTTTAAACTCAGAGAAGATCGGTAATGCTATTGCCTGTATTTGATGGAGTTAGCCTGAAAGATGTGGGGTAAGGTGGATTGCTCCTAGTTAGGCATTACATCAAATTTGGTAAAATTTCGGAATGTAACAGTCCTCCCTCATGAGAATCATAATCGTCCTCGATGATTTTTTAATTTGTTCGAAAATTTGTATTGGGGCAACTTATTGCTATTTTCAGTTAAAATTTTCTTGCTTGAGAATAATAACGTGTGTATGCCTTGACTCAACGATATGGTTCCATGCGAAATTGAAATTTCCTTTTCTCTTAATTGCACACCGTAGTTTTAAAGCAGCCAGTTTGCACTTATTAACATTAAGGACTCCCAATTTACTGCTTACATAAGCATATGTATATAGACTTTGATTAAATTCTACAATTCACTATTTTATTGATTCCAAGATAAGAGGCCATTTTACGAGGTGAAATGATTCTCCATTGCGCGTATTTTGTGCGACCTATGATCTTGTAATCGACAATGCTTCTCTTGAAGACGCCACTACCCCGCTCCAGCCTACATTCACATGATTGCTGCGTGTAGATGACTCGTTCGCCTGTTGCTGTGACAATCATATAAAAGTAGGCTAGAACAAAACAGTAGACACGTGGTTCGAGATGCCATACTATGAGTGTGGTGTTTTATTCTGCAGGCGGTCTTCTAATCCCTTTCGCGGTCGGATTACATTTCTCAAGCCGGCAGCCATCATGATTAGGGACGTCGCTGTGTGCGGTTGAGGTTTCACTTGCTTATCAGCTTCTCATCCTTCATCTTGTTCGAATGAGTGGCGTTCCTTTCAGTCATGGAGGCGGACTCTCGCTTCTGAACTAGTGTCTCATTCACTGCCGGCGTTTATATTTAACACAATAGACAGTTATGTTAATGTTTTAATCAGATTATCAGTTATTGGTATTAATTAGGGTAATTTTGATGCCACCTCTCTTAAAATTAACATTTTATAGAAATATATTTTTTTTCCTTAGCCCACCTCAACGAATTCTCTCAAAACGTCACATAAATTGCTTAGATAAATTACTCACTTATGCCTTTTCTTATCAAGAGAACATAAGATAGAACTTTTGTTTTCTTATGTTCTACTAAAACATGTTCGTTGAACCCTGGATTCAGAGAATTAATTATATTGAGGGTATATTGAGGGATAGCTTGTTATGCAATTGTATAACAACAACAGTTTGCTTTTAAGGATTCTGCTATGTGAATGTAATCTGTATCCATATTATGGAATTTATCATTGATGATGATTAGCAAGGGTACAATTTTGAAATGGTAGGATTCAGGGAAAAAGAATCAATTGCTCCGTAAAACTTGAATTTACAGATCTTCTTTCATTGCTATCCAGAGTGGTCTTAAGGTGAATCATTGAGGTTAACATGGATTTCAGTCGCCATGTTCTTATCGTGTTGAAGGCGTTCCCTGGCCGGTAAAATCTTGTCAAGAAAGGATTCAATTTCATGTAAGGAGCAGCCACGATGGGATGGTGCCATCATCATATGAAGTTAGATGTGTAGTGTTCCTTTGCATAGTTTTCGAGATTCTTCTTCCGGTAAAAACAGCCTCAAGGAGTCCGATTACTAGGATGATGCAGCATGATGCCATGTTGATATCATGTTCTAGTTCCATAAATTTGTTTCTTCAGGTCTAGCTAAGCATTTTGACTAGAAAAGTTTTGGAATTTTATTTCCCGTCCTCCCTTCTTAGAATGGTTCATCGTCCTCGATGAAAACGTCCTCGTTTTGATAAGCATCGTAACAAAGGTGCGGCCTGTGTGGTGTAGACCCCTCGTCACTTGAATAGCTGAACTTTGCAACTGATTGAGTGTACGGATTAGGAAAATAAGGAATTCCATCAATCTTGCTTAATCACATGTAATTTTGGTACATCCCAGAATCTAATTACCAGAATTTGTTATTGCTGTCTAATTTTTGATATTTCGTGTGATTCGGAATTCTTTTCACCACTCTTACTTTTATACACGTGTGTATGAGTGTATAAAAAGTTACTAAAATTTGATAATATAAAGGCTAAAGTGATTATTTCGATTCTTAGAGATTGCAATCTCTTTCCTTTAATTAAAATGTGGTTTGCTTTGCGAAAATTCGAAAGGATGAGCTAGTGTACTTCTCAGTACCAATTTAAGTTGAATTTCGGTGTGCCTTTTCGTTATGAACTTCAAAATTTCTATAATCAATTTGTATTGCACACACAAAACAATATGGACCAACTCAATGCGTTCGCTTTTCAAAAATCTGCATGCAGTATACGGGTCGGTATAGCAGTTGCTTAAAACTCAAAGTGCTTTTATTTCTTTAAATCTTGATAATTATATTATATGAAACTTAGAAATCGCGTTCCTAATATTGATTTCCTAAGCTTGAGGCATTAATTTGATTACACATTGGTGTTTTAAAGCTAATACCATTTTCAGCATTGTTCCTTGAGTCCCATTGTTCAGTATCAGGAATCTATTTCTCTAAAGTAGTAATCCCTTATTGAACCAGACACATGTCAAAAATTCGTCCAAGGCTTCCCTAATCACCATTTTTTTTCGAGTGTTATTATTTCGCTGCAGGCCTTCTTATACAGGTGGAATAAATATTGATAATATGGATATCTTTGTAGAAAATATCGATACATATCGATAACTTATTTTTACTGATATTTCCCATCATTAGCCACTGATTGATTACCGGAAAGCTTACGATTTCACCTTCCATAGACTTATCATCTGTCTGTTGATAAGCTTGAAGGTTCATCCACACATACTGAGATGCATAGAAAGCTAAGCTTATGCTTAGAAAAGGGCTTGTTCATCCCAAATGCTTGGTTTAGGTATAAAATGATCCACATGTATACTTGGTGTGGAGGTGAAAGCCAAAGTATGACTGATTTTTTTGTAGCAGATGTGAAGCTGAGAGGGCTAGTAAGAGATACAAGAGTTGTGAGAAGTTCTGAATGTCGAACGAATAATTACCCCTTAGTTTTCAAAATTTACCCATGTCAAGGATGGAGGAGAAAGAGAACTAAAAAGGCGATGCAGACATCCGTCAAAATAAAGAATTTGCGGAAAACAGAAGTGAAAAAAGAAGATCGTAATAAGACAAATGAACGCTTAGTGTAAACTGTAAGACGGAAATATGCCACAAAAAAGATTAAGGCGCATGGAAAATATTACGGGATAGCATCGTCAACCAGGAGACTCAAACGTATTTGAGAAAGCTTAACGTTACTTGTCTTAGCAATGACGAGAGAATTAGATTAGAACATGATTATGGGGATAAGAACCGAAAAGTAAGAATACTAGTTAAAGAAACCAAGGGTAAAATCCGAGCGGAAGAAGATAAAAAAAATGCGAAACAATTTTGAAGGAAATAAGAAATTATTTTGGTAATAGGTCAAGAATATTAGGATAGGAAATACTACTGTAGAGTTATTCGGAATCGATAATAGCGTTTGCGAAATGCTATGGGGTACTGCACAAATGACTTTTTTCAGAAATTGTATGACGGTGAAGCTATAGGTTATAATTAAGAAATTAAAGAATGACAAAGCTGTTGGTATTGATGGTATTACTCCTGAAATGGTTAAGAACGGTAATGATAATTCATCTGTAAGGCTAAGTCAGTTCATGCATAAATGTGCTGAGAATGGGGAAGAAGAAACTATGCAAGATACTTTAAAATAATGTTAATAATAGCCAAAATGGTTTATAGTGAAAAATGTTATTAGAAAGGAAATTTTTATTTTTTGGCTGAACTATACAAGATACAAGAAAGTGCTTACAAAATATACTTATCTCAAAAAAAATCTACAAACTTGCTGGACACTATTTTTTGATACTACGAATAGTTTTCGTTTTCCTCGTGAAAAATAAAATTAGAAATGAGAAATTAAAATTTCTGGAACAACGCCACATGGCTGCCTGGCTGTCCTACAATTTTCCCACTCCACTGATTTTCTGACTTTCACATTTTCATCAAGTTATTCTACACGGTCCTGGTGGTTCCAAACAAGTAGCCAATGGATGTTTGATAGTTGGTTTGACGTCAGAAATGTGTTTACAGTTGGAGATTTTTAAACATAAATTTCATCGAATACATCGGATGAGAGATTCTGAATTCTGAAACAATAAAATATGCTCAAAAAGTGATGCATCTGTGATTATAGCCAAATGCATTGAAACCATTTACATATCGACACCTCCATTCCGTACCGCTCCACGTCGCGTTTGGTCGCTGTATAACTTCAGGTACTATGCTTATACACGGGATCTGAAGTGTTACATGGACCAAATGTGACGTGGAGCGGTATGGAATGGAGGCGTCGGTATAGTTGAATTAGTGGTTCCTACATTATTCACGTTGACTTATAATGAAAATTAGGCTGCCCTTTTCAAGAACAACTTAGATCAAAAAAGTGCGAATGGAGAAAACGCCAGAAGAAAAATAAATTTATTATTCTCAGGTGTTATGAGTAAAACACGTACATCGCAAATTATTTTTGTCTCATTTTTTTATATTGGAGGCACAAAATAAGTACTTGAGACTCACAGCGGGTTTCTGAGTATCGATATCCTGCTTCATCATTTGTCTCATAGAGTGAAACGATAAAAAACGATGTACTATACCGTCTTATTGATAAAATGAGCGACACGAATGCATAAATATTTTCGAATTTTTCACAAATATACGCATAAATAAAAATTTGAGGTAACTATTCGATTTCTTGCAAAATTTTTGCAAATTCTTTATTGAAATCAGATGTAATTGTACTGTTAAGTTGTTCAGAAGAATTGAACATAGATTTAAAAATAATTTTTTGAATATTTGTGAAAAGTTATCGTTTTTGTAGGAAAAATGTCTATTGTGTTCGAAAACTTCAAATAATTCAGAAAATATGGAAACTCTAGAATATTTTGAAAATTTTTCCATTTGTGTATAAATTCGGAAATAGTCGGAAATGGAAAAATACATTTCTCCTTGATTATTGGTAGTTTTTCCGATAAAATAAAATAAAAAGTTTAAATATTTGATGCAATAAACGTTTATTCATTTTATGAAAAAATCGATTATTCTAAATACATACTTCTTTCGATAGTAAATTTCTGAAGTATTTTGGAACAAATGCCGTTAGGGCCACAGATTGTCACTGCATAATAAAAAGATGTAGTGATCTATATTTCAGACTTGGTTTATTCCGTAAAAATAAAAAAAATAAACAACTGTTAAAATAATATTATATTAAATTATAATAATTTTTACATCAAACTTCTGAACAAATGGTGCATTTAATTTCTTGTATTGTATCTATTCAAATTTTCTACACAACTTTTTTGTATTTTGGTAGGTCAATGGAACTAAATTTTCCTTAGGTTATCTGCGGGAAACTCGGCAAAATATCTTGCAAATTTACCGAACTTGGTTGGTTATTTTCCCGACATTGTTTCTAGGAAAATGACCAAATTATCGGGTTTACTGCGTTTCGAAAATTTTCGGGAATTTTCCCGAAATAATTTTTACAGTGTATGTAATTTAAAATTACTAGGAGTGTGCCAAATTTTTACAAACTTTATATAAATTTACGCAAAATGAAATTATTTCACTTCAATAGTTAAAAACAATAAGATTATTCAACGAGAAGAAGAATGAAAAGAAAATTGAAGAAAATGTTAATGCAGGTAAAAAATGATAAAACAAAATTCTCATTCCGGCACAAAATTGGCATTATTTAATTCATTTATAATTATGGTGATAATTAAAATGTAAAAAAAAATACAACGGACGTGAATTTCGAAAAAATGAAAGCCTAAGTGAAAGTTGAGTGAAAGATAATGAATTTTTTACCTTCGAATTAATTTTCAATTCTTCAAACATTTGAATAACTTACGTACCTTTCGTAACTCTACCTGAAGCATTGATTGCCAATTATTAAAAAATGAATTAAAACTTGTAAGACTCTGTACTTTTTTCTTGCTTGTCACTTTGAATGCTTGTATTATAATAATTCTAACATGTTAGCTGGCTCTTATATTTCTTCATAAGAGTAAAGCGAGGACGGAAGTGCTTTCACAACCATGACTTCCAAGTTCAATCTATGATATGACATTGTGAGAAACCTGCCATCTTTTTCTGCGCCGGTCTTTTACATATTTTATGAAGGATTATATTGCAGCTATTATATCGATGTGTCACGTCTATTCTTCCCATGAAAAATAAAATGCGAGGAGAGAAAACGGTCTACGAATAGCCTTACGTGTTTCAAAACACTATATTATGCAAATTGCCGGTGATACGAATATGGATACATTTTATCATACGAAGCCATCTTTTTTATTATGCACAAATCGAATCCTGACTATAAGACAATTTCTTCGCATAATATTGATTTCCTTGAGAAATGTTTTTCTGTTATGTATAACATATGAAACATTGTTGTTCACTTCTTGCGAACTGATGTAGAGAATAATTTACACAAATTTTCAAGAGAGGGGTGAAAAATACTTCAGGAAAAAGTAGCTGTTAATATTACGAGAACTTTCATCGTGGGTAGAGGTCTTTTAGATTTTTAATAGAATAATTAATTAAATTGTGATTTTCTTTGTTACCTCTTGATAAATTTTACTTCTTACTTTACTGTTTTTTCTTTTTCTATTTTTTCTGCTTCTTCTGCATCTTTTTTTCGAGTCCACTGTTACTGGGGTATTTACGATGCGAGCTTTCATTTAGTTGCTCTTTAAAAGTTCCAGTTTATGTAAGCTGGGACTAGCTAGTAGCAATTATATAGTAGCAATTATAATTATAATATAATAATTAATTAATTTATAATTAATTATAATTAGTAGCAATTTATATTAAATACAGGAAAAGTAAATTCTTCATTTCTACTCCCATGAATCCAGATGAATTTTACAGAAAAATAAATCAGACGAGGAAGATATGAGTTACACACAAATGAAAATTGATTATAAGATTTAAAGGAGCACCTTAGCGACGACAGAGCTTGCATAATATCGTTCTCATATTACTATGAATCAGAAAAAAAATCAAGAAAAGAATTAAAGCTGGCCTTTTTGAGAAAATTGAAAAACGTAAGCTCTTTTTGGATTGTTTGCAGAATTTTTGAAGTTTACTTAAGGGCTTTAAGTAATTATTGACAGGGCTACAAACTGCCGCAACGAAAATTTAATCCTGCGCGGAAAACCAGTACGAGGTGAATAGCTGTACGAACTGAATATTGAGGAAAAGTGGCTGGTTTTTAAACTGAACGTTTTATAGTTTTTTTATGAGCAGCAATATTAAAAATAAGTTTTGGGATTAACCTTTTTACCATCTTGATGCTATTTTTCAATTGGAAAATTAAAGAATGTGCTTTTGACACGGCAAAGCAAATGTGTTTCACTGACAGATTACCATTTTTGAGAAATAAAACGGCTCTCGCAACACGGAAAATTTTGTTCTTGAGAATCGAATTTGTTCCGAAATGACAGATATAAGAAAAATTCAGTGAATGATAAACAACTCGAGCTGTTTTAAACTAATTACTAATTACTCATTACTATGGCCAACGGCCATACCACGCTGAAAAAAACAGTTCTCGTCCGATCACTGAAGTTAAGCAGCGTTGGGCGCGGTTAGTACTTGGATGGGTGACCATTCAAAAATACGGCGTGCTGTTGGCCCGTCGTGGGTGTGGTGAGCCCACACTTGTAGTTATTTACTACAAGAAACTATCCACATAGAAACATTACCCGAATCGGGTAGTGTCACGCCTACCCTGAGAGGGAAATGGCTTAATGGCATACTTACTTACTTAATAAACTGGTAATAAATATTAAAGTTCGGTGAGGTAAAAGTTAAGAATCATAATTACGATTAAGTTAAAGAGAAAATATAGGATTGTGCGATATTTTCTGTACAAAATTCAAGACCTTATGTATTTATTCTAAATGAATTTTTATTATTCTTCAGCAGTGAGAATCAGGGTTCTCGTTCTAATTTTCGAACTCTCAAATGTTTCGAAATACACAGTCGTGGCTGTAATAATTATTTTTTTGATTTTCATAACTGGTCATATAGAATTCAAGAATTTCGACGTTTTAACGTTTAAAATGGAAACATCAAATGCATCAATTATTATGAATAGGTTTAGAATTATACAATTTTTCAAACTGCAAATAAACTTGCAAACTGTCAATTGTTAAAGTTTTGAAAATACAGGACGGCTGTTTCTATCGAGAATAAAAATTCCCAGTTATCTCACGGTTTTTTTTCGGTTAGTAACCATTTTTCACGGTCATTGAAATTAGGAAATTTGAACTCTTAAAGCTGGAAACTTTTTTTATCTGAAGTCCTCAAAACTGAAGTACAAATGGAAACACTAAAAGTAAAACTCCTTGAATTTCAAACTTTTAAAAACAAAGCTTAACAGATTTTTAATTTAAAATTTTGTTATTTAAACGCTCAATAATATAAACCTTCAAAATGGGAGTTCTTAACGTTTGTTTACAAAAAATCATTTAAAAACTTTCCAGGAATTTAATGAAAAAATGTATTTTTAGTTTTTTAAAGAATTTTAATGAAAAACTTCCTTTTTTTGAAATCTTTCACAATGCTTGAAAAGCTTGTAAATTTTGTGTTCGAAATCTTTAAAAATCTACATTTTGTTTTAGCTGTTTTAAAATCTTTTAAAGTTTTGAATTATTTTGTAATTTTTTTCAAAACTTCTGAATATATCTTAAAATTACTCAAATTCTGTCTGAATTAATAAGTGGTTAATTGTTGTGTATTAATAGAATTTTTTTCAGATCTTTTTAAATATTCTATCAAAATTATGGTTATTGAAACCAATAATTAAAATTTTTGCTGAATACTGCCGGCTTTATTTTGAATTTTTAATATGTTTGATATAATTATGCAACAGTAATGTCTGTGTCACTGAATGTTTATATTTTGAAAAATGATCTTATGAACACTTAAATAAGGTTTTTTTCCTAAAACTTCATTTTCCTGTTTGATTCAATTTACATACAATTATTTCGAAAAATAAAAAATATTTCTGAATTCAAATTACGTTCGTTAGATGTTGATATCTAGGTAAAATTTTATAATAAACAAAATTTTGCATAACTGAATTTTTCTGCTTTATCTGTGATTTATTATGATATTCAACATTTCTTGAAAAGAGTGTAATATTTTATTTGAATTATAATTTCTTGTAGAAACTCATATATTCGACAGTAAAGTACAAGTCGAAACGTTGATGCGGATTCTAAAAGTATTGCTTGTACAGATTCTCATATTTTTGTTTAAATTTGTACATTTCTACAATAAAATACTAGTCTATACAACATAATTTTAAGTACAGATTTCCAGTATTTTAGCGTTTGTGAAATATTGTTTCTTTTTTGTAAATGTTGTAAATTTGTAGTTTTCTAGCATAATTTTCGTAAAATTAAAAGTGTTTTTATGGCGTTAAACACCAAAATAAAAAAATGAGAAATCCTGTGGTTTTCTGTAATACCTTCTTGATTTCTACAAAAAATTAAAAAAAAGTAGCAGTCAAAAGTAATACACATTTTTGAATTGCAGAAACTTATACTTCACATGTACATTTTTTCACAAAAGAGTACATGTTTTAAGAAAAAACTACAGTTATAGAAATGTTGTACTTCCATCTAAGAATTTTTCTCATCAGGGACTACATTGTAATACCCTCCCAGAATTGTTACGTTACCTTGTTATAAAAAGAGTATGAAATATTATACAACACTCGGTCTAAAACACGTGTGACATTATTTTGACATGACCGTTTTATCACACAGCCACGTATCTGTTACATTAGGAAATTATTATATTTCGATAGAAGTTAATTGTAACAACGTATCGTAGCCGCTACATGAAGTAGTTATAGAAGTTATAGAATTTGTTCAAAAAATTAAACACCAAAAAATTCCATCCGATTACGTTTTAATTTCTTTAGACGTTTTCTCAATGTTTAACTACATACCAATTTCTAAAGTTTTAAGCTGTATTGAATCAAAATGGACTGAGATTAGTAGGTTTACGAATGTTCCGATGATAGATTTTATTGATTTGTTCAAGATTTGTCTTAATTCTACGTTTTTTAAGTTCAACACTCTTACGTACAAGCACGTTTCTGGTTTGGCCATGGGCTCACCACTTTCTCCGGCAGCAGCCAATATTGTCATGGAAAATGTAGAATCTGAATGTCTTTCATCTTTACCTTTCTCAATTCCGTTTTATTTTAGGTACGTTGATGATATTATCACAGCGGTTCCCCATGATAAACTTGATTTCATTTTGAATAAACTCAATTCGTATAACTCTAATATAAAATTTACAAGAGAAGTAGAAAATAACTCACAAATTAGCTTTTTAGATACACTTCTTGTCCGTATCGATGCTGAACTAAAAATTGATTCTTTCCAAAAAACAACTTTTTCAGGTAGATATTTAAATTTTAATTCCGCACATCCTATCAACCATAAAATTGGAGTTATTACTGGTTTATTTCACAGAATGTTTAGAATTTCAGACATTACATTTAGAAGCAAAAATATTAAATTTATTAAGGAAACACTTTTGAAAAATGGTTATCCAAAGTCACTTACTGAATTTTGTTTAAAAAATGTAACCCATCGTTTTTACAATTCTGAATTTTATGCAAATAAAAATAATAATAATAAGCCTAACAATTACCATAAAGTTGACTGGCTCATCACTTGTCATCATGTCAATGGACACATTTGTCAACGTTTGTATCTATGATTCTTCTTTCGTTGAAAAGTTTATTTTAAAAAAATTTGAAAATAAAACATAATAGCTATTTTTACTTTTCAGATATTAAAATCGGCTTATTCTGCTTACAATGTATTGAACACCACTCAACAGTAGAGTTTTATCGCGCACAATGACGCGCAGTAGAGTTCTATTGTTGGTGAGGATGTGCAGTAGTAGAGTTATATTGCACATAAGTTGCACAATAGAGTTATATTGGTAAGTAAACTAAAATATTGTTTTATATTTTTATTTTAGTTTAAGGCAGAAAACTACTAATGCATCCTCACCAGTACATGAGAAGGTGATTCATCAAATCCAGAGGATAATAATAATTTTAAGAATATCATTAACTTGGTTGCTGAAAATGAAAAGAGTGGCTCATAATAATGCGATACTTGTACATGCACTTATTAGAGATCAAACGAACTTACCTGTAAGTGAAGTTCGATCGTAATTATACGAAGGGCTCGTTCGAAGAGATTAATATGTAGTACCGTGTCCTACCGTCAGATTTCGCCACTTTTCAGAGCAAGAGAAACTTGCTTCCTGTCGCCGCCCCGCGGCTGCCTCGATCTCATGTTTTTAGAGTTCCGGACCGTTCGAAGAGATTAATGTCGGGAGGGAAAAAGAAAAAATAGAACCGCTCTGGGACGGATTAATTTCTTCGAACGAGCCCTTCGTATAATTACGATCGAACTTCACTTACAGGTAAGTTCGTTTGATCTCTAATTATACTTCGGCTCGTTCTTTGAGATTAATATGTAGATGTTTAGAGATTTTATTATTTTGAGATATTTATTGAAGTATTAGGCAAATACAGCAGCCGCAAAATTTCCGCTGCACTTCCAATTAAGTTTAGATCTAAGCCTTTTGAGAAAGCCGCCGAAGTAGCGGCGTATCTCGTGCTATGTGCTGTGAACATTTTGTCTATTCCACAAGATTTTAATACCGATTTTAACCATCTACAAATAGTTTGTGTTGACGCACACTTGTGTGGTTTCCTAAACGATATGAGCAAGGCGCTATTTTTTGATCTCATCTTTTTGGTTGCTTTCAAGTAAAATTTTAGTGTATTTGCAATACAAATTTTTGGTTTATCTTTGAAGTAAGGAATGAACGCGTAAGGCTGATAAGCGCCTCGTCTCGACGTTTTAACCAGATCTTTAATTTTTATTTCTATTCCTGAATCGGAAATTGTAATGTCATTTACTTTAATTAAAGATAGGGATTGCGCTCTAAAGCCTGTTCCGAGAGCCAGAAGCATTACAAGCTTTTCTGTGATTTCTTTCAGCGAGAGTTTCTCGGGATGAAGTTTCCCCATTTTCTGTAAGACTACGTATCCCATGTCTTGGCATATTTGGGTGCCGAAGGTCGCAGTTTGAATACCCCTTTGAAAAATCTGCGCATGATTGTGTCATCTCCAATGTTTTTAAAAGAAAGGAGTGCTATGGCGGATCTATCCGAATTCAAAGTACCGTACGATGCACCTTCGTTGAATTCTTTTGTTAGAAACCGAATGATTTCGTATATGTTTGCCTCAAACGGGTTGCAGGAGTTTTCAGCGCAGAACTTCTACCATTTCCGTAGCGCCGCATTGTACTGTTTTTCGTAGATTCGGTGATAGATGCTGCCATGATGTTTAGTGCTTCGGAGGGTAGTTTCTTGTTCCCGAATGCCTGCCGCAGAGCACTCCCGCAATCAATGAAAGCTGCGAGGCGAGAGGATGCGTTACCGCCCTGCAAGGTGCTAGTAATAAGCTTTTAGAAGGTTGAAATATTAGAGGTTGACCTATTAACATTTCTTTGAATGTCGGGAACCACGCCTGGCTTGGCCACAATGGCGCTACGACTTTGCAAGACGCATTGTTTTTGCGAATTTGTTTGAGAACTCTAGGTATGAGCGCAAAAGGGGGAAAGGCGTAGCCTAACTCATTGCCCCAGTCATGAGTAAAAGCGTTTATTATCGTTGCTTCTGGGTCGAACAACCAAGAGCAATATTTTTTACATTTTTTGTTTATTCTGGACGCAAAGAGATCTTTTTTCGGCGCGCCAAAATTTTCCGTGATTTCTTTGAAGGCCCCTTTCGATAACTCCCATTCAGTATCGATATTTGACACCCGGGGTTCGGCATCGGCTACGATATTTTCTTTTGACGCGATGTATTCCGCAAATACCCAGATGTTCCTTGCCTCACACCATTGCCAAATCTCTTTAGTTATTTTGTTTAGAACAGGGAATTTAATGCCACCCATTTTATTAATGTGAGCTATGGCCGTGCTGTTGCCGATGCGTAATAAGATTTGACAATTTCTTTCGAACTGAGCAAAACATTTAAGTGATAAAAAATCTGCTAAAATTTCTAGGTAATTTATGTGTTCTTTAGCCTCAATTGCATTTCAAAACCCATGAGTACTTTTCTCGTTGCACGAAGCTCCCCAACCTGTAGTGGAGGCGTCCGAGAAAATTTCCTTGCAGAACGAAAACTCTCTGATGGGATTAAATGCTTTTGGAATTACTTTTACCCACCAGTTCAGATAGCGTATGGATTCGCGCGATAGATGCATAACCGCGTTCATGTTTCCTTTATGTTTCCCTAAAGCTAAGTATTTGTCTCTTTCTAATTTTTTATAATAGAGCCAACCGTATTTCACCCCTGGGCAAGCCGCACTGAGAACCCCTGTTACGCTCGCCATATGTTTGATTTTACACTTTTTTTGTTGTTGATTAATCCTACAGCCAACTCAGTAATTTTTTGACGCTTTTTGCCCGGTAAATTTAGTCTAATTTTATTTGAATCTATCTCAAACCCCAAGAACGTGCAAGAGTTGTCAGGGTCTAGAACACTTTTTTTATAGTTTATGATAAACCCTAGCCGTTCTGTCAATTTAATACCTTGATTTACATTTTCTAAGCATTTGGCTTTCGACTCCGCCAAATACAGCATATCATCTAAATAGCAAATTACCGTGATGTCGTTTGACCTTAACATTTCAATGACCGGTTTCATAATTTTGTGAATACGTACGGGCATGTAGACAGACCAAAAGGTAAACATGTGAATTCCCAGAGCACGCCATTATAAATAAAGCGCAGATACTTCCGGAATTCCGGGTGTATTGATAATAGGAGGTGAGCATCTTTAAAATCTATTTTAGATTGAAAATCGTGAGGTTTTAACAAACTGGGAGCTAACATTAATTCTTCTAGTTTGAAATGTTCGACTTTGATAAATTCATTTAATTTTTTTAAATTTAAAATAAATCTAGAGCTACCATCCGATTTTTGTCTTAAAAAATAAGGGGAGATAAATTGTCCGTCTGCTGGTTCGCATGTTACTATAGCCCCGATGCTAGCCAACCTCTCAACCTCAGATTTTAACTCACGCGACTCGTACTCATTGAATTTCGGAGTTTTTGGCAGTTTGATTTGTATAACCTCTTTTGTGAACGGAATCTTATATCCCCGAATGCAATCTAAAATGAAAACGTCGTTGGTGACGTGTTTCCAATTCTCGATAAAGAGTTTCAGTCTGTCTGCGTTATTTACCTCTGTGCCTATTGTCTCCCTCTGGACGAGCGTGGTCTTGAGTTGTCGTGACGTGTCGTCATGGGTTGTTGTTGCACGTAGTCTCGACGACCGCGGGCCGAACGGTGACTCTGCTTGTATTTCTTGGGGGCGAAGTTGCTGTAGAAATCTCTCTTCCGGTTCATCAAGCTCGTCCCCTGGATTCACGACGACCGTTTGGAGTTTAAATGACTTGAAGTTTTTGAGTCTTTTTTACGCAACCGCAAGTCTTTCGCCGCTTTGTCAACCGTCTCCCACTCCTTTACACGCTCGTTCAATTTATCTCCGAATAAGTTTTTTTCGGGCTTACCTTTATATAGGACTTCTTTTAATTGCGAGTCATAACCTCCAGCTATGAATGCTTTCCTCGCTTTATGAGTCGTGTGAAGCGCATGAGCTAGGAGTTTTGTCGCGTCGCCGAGTTGTTGAAAGATCACTTCTGGTTCGATACGCACTCC
Organism: Andricus curvator; assembly: GCA_932195095.1. Taxonomy (NCBI): domain Eukaryota; kingdom Metazoa; phylum Arthropoda; class Insecta; order Hymenoptera; family Cynipidae; genus Andricus; species Andricus curvator. Next base: position 431,529 of record CAKNYM010051462.1, read on the forward strand.
TTCCGGGTCGTTCTTTACTTTAGTCAGTCCGGACAGAGCTCCTGCCACCGACGCTAGCGCTGTGGCAATAACTGTATGTGAGTTTTTAAAGTGTTCGTCTCGTGTGCGTGCAGTACTGTTCATGTCAAGTCGAATCGCTTCGTTAACTACCCGTGCGTGTAGGTCAATGTTATCGCACTCCCGAGCAACAGATTGTATGATTTTGTCTAGATGTTCTTTCTCGAGCCCTTCTTTCATCCAATAATTGATTCGGGTCGATAAAGCCTCGTCCAGTTTAAGTTTCGCACTGTTTGCATCAACAGGGTTAGGGCCGAAAATTGTTTCTGCGATGTCGGCTGGCGTCTCCAACTCGTCCTCCGATCCCGACTCTGACGAGTGACTCGAGTTGTCTTCGTTTGCGTTGCCGACGTCCCTCTCGCTTCCCCCACTTTGAGGAGGGTCTGTAAACCAAAAAGAAGAAAGATTCCTATACTTGCAACACTGTATTGCATTAGATGTATAAAATCTCTATTAGTAGAAATCGGCATTCTTTGATTAAGCGTCCCGGCTTGAACCGGGCTCGACTCTTTTCCCTTTGTGGCGTCCCGGCTTGAACCGGGCGCACCTTGAATTATCTTGGTCGTCTTGGCTTCAACCAAGCTCGACTGTTCTTTGTATTGTTGACGTACCAATTCTCGCTTTTTTTGATGGTGCTCCGTCTTCTCCAGCTATTTTTTGTAGTAGCCGATTCATCTGGGCCATTTGTTGTTTAACATTTTCCACGTCGTCGCATAGGTCCTCGTGGGTGCGTTTATCACCCATTCTGGAAAAACCCGATGAGAAAAAAAAAACATAAAATAAAAGTCCCACTGATCTCAAAAAAAACAAACAAAAAAAGAAACACAACGTAAGAATCGCGCACTGCACTGACGCGTGTGGCACGTCTGACGCCAAAAAACGTAATAAGATCGAGGCAGCCGCGGGGCGACGACAGGGAGCAAGTTTCTCTTGCTCTGAAAAGTGGCGACATATGACGGTAGGAGACGGTACTACATATTAATCTCAAAGAACGAGCCGAAGTATAATTTTTATTGACTGGGAAAATTCAAACGCAGACTCCTTTGAAAGTCAAATTCTAGAATTTATTGAATTATATTAAAACTTCTCACGTGAACAGGATATTGAACTATTGGAAATTGCCAAATTCAATGCTTACTACAAATCGTGCTTAACTAGCACTCTTAAAATTGAAATACTGTACCATATGTAATCTTCATGAAAAAGATCTATCACACATATTCTGCAAGTGCCCTTTTTAGGCGCCAATTATTCTACACTACATTGCTCCGATAGATAGCGAAAACGAACTTAGTTACTTAAATGAATTATTTAAAAGCCCAAATCATGAGATTATTAAGAATATTTTCCACTACATGATAGCAATGATTAAAATAAGAGCCTTCGGCATCTAGGATAAGAAATAATTTACAGATTTCATAATTAACTTCTGCACATGCTTATTTTTTGTTTATTTTTCACCATATACTGACCTCATTGCTATAGGATCTTGTATTCTGATAAGCAATAAACATACATACATTCATACACTGGGGAAAAGTCAATAATATGAAAATATCATTTCACTTTGTAGTTGCTTTTGCCAGTTGGATCAAGATGATCATCATGATGCTTAAACGTCATCATCGATTCAAAAATATACTTTTGGATAAACGCTGTCAACCTCGAGATTTGTATGTGTCAGAAATAGTATATTACGACCCAAGGCCAGAAAGTTAGATTTCCGGGCGTTTAATAATTAATGTTGATTATTAAAATGCGTTATCGGCTGCTAGCTCGTGCTCGACTATATGTATATCTATGCTTTTTATTTTGTGGCTGAGGTTTTGCTGGTCGGGGCGGGTATCGAAAGCACATATAAAAAGTAATGAAACATATTCAACAAGATACTTCAGTGCAAAAAGTAATGAAAAGTGTAATAAAAGTCAAGTGTTTTTTGTCGACTGGTCAAAAATCAATATTTTAGAATATTGATTTTTAAGTTGTAAAAAAATTGTCTCTAGCTCCGCTGGGATCCAAACCCAGTAGATAAAAAATACGTAACATCAATTTATTTAATACATTTATCTGGTTGACAACCATAACATCATAAAATAAGTAATAAAATATAATTAAAATTATAGTTAAAAGTAAGAAATTGTTCAAAATTTACACGTACAAGTTAAACTCTATTAATGCAATAATAGTAACATATATCATTACAAACATTTTCTTCTTTTCCCTTATCCTACGAATTATTTTCTTTATCGCATTCACATAAAGTAACTTTGAAGACACAATTGTTGAAAGTACAATTATTGAGAGTACAATTATCAAATTTTAGTCGTGATTTTGATCATTCAAATCTTCATTATTTTTTCTTTTTTTACACGCAGGTGGCTGAACAGCTGATTGGTTTTGACAATTTAATTTTATTGATGGTTTATCTAAAAACAACTTGCTTCTATAAGTAACTAGTTTATTTTGATTCATAACTGGTACAGGTGTTTGATTAACATTTGCTGTGACAAAACCGCATTCTACGACTTCACCTGAAAAACAATTTGTTGTTAATAAAAAGTGTCATATATGCGTATTTTAGTAATAAATTAAGTTTTTTTTTGCTTACTTGGAAATGAGTCACAATTGTTTTTACTGAAATCTTCACAAAAGTCTGAACAATTCAAATTGTAACTAGATTCATTATTCCCGCTTGTTGTGGACATCTGTGCACTGGTCGATGGTTTTGAATGAGTATTTGTTGCTGTAGTTTTTTGAATAACGCAATCATAAATCAGCTGTCTGTTATGCGTAGAATTCTCTATGCAAACCTGTGCTATCATGTTTGAATGCCATCTACCTAGCTGTTTAACCATTTGCATGTTTGCACCGGAATCAGATAGAAGTGTCGCTGACGTTCTTCTGAAGCATTGACCGGTATATCTTTTTGCATTTGCCAATTGTAGATAGGGTGCAATGTTTTCTGGTACTTCGCCTATTTTATGTCTTCCGACAGGTTGACGAATACATTTACCCTCTTTATACTTGATGAAAAATCTGTCGCTGAACGAATCAAGTGGTCTCCAGGAAATATATTTCTTCACTTTGTCATTGAAAAGATTCTCAATACTGAATTGTCCAGCGTAGTCATGTTTGTTATAATTGATTGATACTCAAAATTTGTTGCCTAAATCTTCCACATCTTCAACTTTCATGTTTGTTATTTCATCACACCGCAGACAACCACAAATGCCAAATATGAGAATGACCTTCAACATTTAAAAAAAACCAAGTAAACAGAGCATAGGAATAGTATTATAGAATAGAATAAAATAGAATAGTATTAAAAAAATACATGTTTTAAAATAAATATGTAAAAAATTATTACCTTCATAGCTAAATATATATTATCTGGTGCTTCGTTCATGAATTTCACTATTTGTTCCCATTTTAGAACAAAAGCTTTCTTTGGTTTGTAACCTTTAGCATTTGCTTTTATTATACTTTTCAAGTTAAGAAAATTGCTCATATTAATATTGTCTTTTACATTCAAAGTTTTTCGGAGCATACTTCAAATGCTCCACAAAGTTGGCGGTTTAAGATTTGTTAAATGGTGAATTTTTATTCTCCTCTCGCCACTTTTTGTATGTGTTGTAGACTAGCAGGTACCGCTCGGAAGACTTCTTTGGTAACGTTTCATTTTCCACAATAATTCTTGCTTGTTCGTCAAAATTTCGTAATATTTCTTCCTCGTCCGCAGAACCTTCAGACGAGGAGTCGACCATATTTGTACATATCGTCATACTAGCGCCACGCACGGGAAGTTCAGGCGCGAGTACTTCGCGAAAGAACATGCTCATGCTCATTTTTCGTGAAGTCAATGTACAGAACTTTGGTCTCCTTATGTCTATTCTCCATGCTTCAAACGATCAGTTTTGAAGTTGAACACACCGGTGCTATCTTTTTTTTCATTCGCCTACCAAGATAAATATTTTTCAGAGGCTAACAAGAGGGGTTAGGCTGGTGTCCGTCGCCTATTTTTTTGTTACTTTGTAGGTGAAAAGAGGATCCCTGACTATAAAATATTTTTGAGTCTTTTGGTGTTTTAAAAGGTAAAATTGTTTTTTATTTATTGTTTTTACGCAAGATTGTTCTAATTGATCAATTAATTTGACAAATAAATTAATTTAATAAATAAATTAATTATTAATTGATTACAATATTACCGTGAGTCGTAAAAACACTTACGCCATATAGTATCATAATTTAGAAAATCTACCCCTAGAATGCTTCCCCATATGACATATAGTTTAAGATTTTTGACTTTGTTGCTGCAAACATCTTGTTTTGATATTGAATTCTATTAATAATGATTCGAAATAACCGCTAAATTAGGTGTCACCCACCCCTTTAATATTATCAATGAATAAGAAATATATTTATTAAAAAACATTTCTGTAAGTAGTGGATTAAAATATTTGGTTTGGACAATCAATAATAATATAACTGATTTTTTGTTAACGATGGCACTTGTTCATATATTAATAGGCCCTTGTTATGTAAAAACCACCCCTAAAAAACTTTTTATGTTTTATTCAGCAGGCAATTTTAATGATGATACATATAACAAAAATGTTTAAAGAATTTTCATTTAGGTTCAGGCATGTACATATTTCCGTTGAAAATTGCTCAAGGCTTTCGACTTACAATATTACTTCTACGAAATAAAAAATAAATGTACCAAAAATAAATGAAAAGAACAAACAAAATATTTTATTTCACAAGTTGGGTGTGTGATATGATAAAGGCATTATCATTTTGGCATTCGTAATAATAACTGCGCATATATAAAATTATCAGGCATGTATATAAACCAAAAGAAAAGAACAATTATTCAGTTACAAAGCTTGTGTCTCTATCGTGTAAAGTATTACTACATAAAATGATAATCAATCCGTTAAATATAATATCGTTATTGACAATAACGTTCAATACGGAAAAACTCGGCATTCAGCCTTCAGAAATAACACCTGAGGAGGTATATCTATACGATGTGATAAAGGATATTATAAGGAGAAATATATATTTGATTCCTCATTCATTATTGAAAATCTAGTTGACTTACAATTTGGTCATGGGGATAGTCAAATTGACATACAGCCGATTGAAGATAAAGAACAAGAAGAAGAAAACGATTATGGTGAAGTACCTAGTTGTTTATATCAAGAGGAGAAAGTCAATTTCGACTATAAAAAATAAGCTGTTGAGTATTGGAATTCTGGAAAGAAAAAGCGTTTATCTTTTGCATCCGTTCATCAAAGGTTCAAGAAGCTTCGTTCAGAGCGACAATTGAGAAGCTGGCAAGAATAAGTCAAAAGTGGTGGTGAGCGGAAAGATAAGCTATACAACGTTGCAGAATACACTTTCGCAAATTTAAAGGAGGCTATTGATTCGAAGATGACAGTTCACGATATAGATCTTCGAAGATGGGCTTTACAAAAAAAGCGTGAATTGGACATGCCATGGTTTAAAGCATCACGTTGGTGGGTATGGAAATTCAAGAAACTGCATAACATTGTTTCGCGAAAAATCGCAAAATTTATATCTGTATCATCTTTACATGAAACTAGAGATATAGAACAAGAATGCGATGTTTTTAAAAACAATGTAAAATCAGAAATTCTGAGGTATGGGGAAAGCAACATTTTCAATTCCGATCAAAGTGGCTTCAATTTGGGATTACACAGTGTAAGAACTTTGAGCTTTCAAGGAACAAAAACTATGGAAAATGTTGTTTAATCGGTTTCCTCCACCACGCATAGCTATACAATTCAGCCAACTACATCTGCAAATGAAAGATTATTTTCACCCCTTTTTGTAGTTTCAAAAAAAACCATCCGGACAATTTGGACCAAGAGTAAAAGAAGGACTTTTTAAGGAAAACAATATTTATTTGCAAGACTCTAAATCCGGTAAACTTTCTTCAGAATTGCTTCAAATGTGGCTTCAAGATATATTTTTCCCTAACGTAGGAGAAAATTCTGTGTTATAATTAGATTCATGGAGGGGCCAGTGTGAACGAACCGTGCAAACAGCAATACCAGAAGGTAAAACCCTTTTCTTTTGAGGTCTGATATTAACTTGCATATTAGGAATAACATTAACAAATTACATTCCCTTGCACATAATCAATTGTCTTCACCTAGATTCATTGACGTATTCAAATATTCTTGGTATAAAAGCGGATATACAGAAAATAGACCTCCAAATTTAGATAACCCTGTATAATTTTGTTTCAACAAAGATATGGAACCTTCTTGTGATATTTGCGGTGATGTTCCAGTAATAACATGTGCATGGTGCAAGAAGAGGTTGTGCTTAAAACACTTTTTCGAAGAATATCACTACTGTGAAAACTTCGTGCCTTAAAGATCGAATGATATTGTTTCTTTTCAACTAATATTTCATTATTTCAAAAAATTGTAGATTAGAATTAGAATTAGATTAGAATTTTATGCGCAGTCTTACAAATGGTGAAATTAAGACACACTGATCATATCACACATTTACTTTATATTTCGTAGAAGATATATTGTAAGTCGAAGGCCTTGAGCAATAAGGGTTAAAGGAACGATATGTGTAAGGGTAAGTGTATGTGCGTGTAATTTTCAACGGAAATATGTACATGTTTTTACATCACAAGGGTTTATTAATATAAGAACAAGTGCCATCGTTAAAAAAAAATCAGTTATATTATTATTGATTGTCCAAACCCAATATTTTAATCCATTACTTACAGAAATGTTATATTAATAAATATATTTCTTATTCGTTGATAATATTAAAGGGGTGGGTGACACCTAATTTAGCGGTTATTTCGAATAACACTGATGATTCCTAATAAAATTCAAAATCAAAACAAGATGTTTGCAGCAACAAAGTACAAAATCTTAAACTATATATCATATGGCGAAGCATTCTAGGGGTAGATTTTCCAAATTATGATATTCTATGGGGTAAGCTTTTTACAACTCACACTAATATTGTAATAAATTATTTATTAATTTATTCATTAAATTGATTAATCAATTAGAACAATGTTGTGTAAAAACAATAAATAAAAAACAATGTTACCTTTTAAAACACCAAAAGGCTCAAAAATATTGAAGGGGTGATTTCAACCCCTAAATGTGAACGTTTGCCAAAATTTTTGTATTTTTTTTATTCATATTCTGGGATCCTTTTTTCACCTGCTAAGAAGCAAAAAAATCCTCGCCGGACACCAACCTAACCCCCCTTGTAAATAGACAATAACAAAATACTGAGCGTTACAACGTCAGATTGCTACGTCAGCGAGCCACAAATCTCGCAGCCAATCAGAGAGCGCGTTAACTCTAACAGGCCACAAAAGCCACTGTTCTGGGACAAAAATGCGGCCCGGAAGACGTACATTCGGCTAGGCAACGAAGAAATAGTATATAAATTTTTTCCTATCAAACATTTATATATCAGCAAGGTCAAAAAATGTTGTTATTAGTGTGGTCCAAACCATTTCTTTGAAGCCTCATTCTGTTTTTGTGTTCATCAGTGAAAAAATATTCAATATTGTTTTTTTAATTCAATACACATTTTTAAAGGTAGGCTCTACACCCATAAGATGACATTATACTATGGTACAAAAATCTTAAAATAAAAATTTTATGTTTCAATCTCATACAAAATGGTCCTTTTCTCTTGAATTAAACCAATAAGATTTCACTGGTTAAATAACTAGAGGAGGTTCAGTTGTATCCTAAGCGTGATTCATTGTGATAGTGTAAAATATTTTGGTAGGTCGACTACGATTACCTTCCTATTCATATTTATCATTTCGGTATTGTTGCTATCAATGACTCCACTGTCGAAAAAAGCAACTTACCACTTCCTTTCAAGGCTTGGATTCCTTACAGCTTAGAATCCAGATTTGCACATTCCTTGACATATTTTCGAAAAGGAGTGACTCTCACGATGGCAGCTTTTGTAACAGCTTCAGTTGAGAGTTTGGCGACGGTGATAATTCTCCAAATTTGCGCAGTACTAGAAATCATCGTTCATCGCCTGCACTTACTTCCTTGATTACAGGAAAAAAATTATTCTGAATCCATAATCTATCAACGTGATTCGAGGCTCATAAAAGACTGTGTTGATCATCATATTTGCACACACATTTAAGCCTTATATTTATTTTGTAATATACCGAATTTTCGTAAATATAATAAAAACAAGTATTAGAAAATTCGAATATGCAACTTGTTCAGGAAAATTTACTCTCACAAACTGTGCGAGGAAACCCAATGTCTGAAAAAACTTAACAATTAAAAAAAATGTATTTTTCAGGCTCGGAGAAGAATTAAACTAGTAATTTGGCCTTGTTTCTTCTGTACAATATTTTTGATTAACGATAGCTGTGTGGGCGTTCATTTATCTACTGTTAAAATTGAGTACATATGATACAAGCAGTTGGATTCCAATATTTACCGTCTTCACTGCTCTCGATCAAATATTTCTTCACTGTTTTTTTGGCGAGAAAATGATAAGAAACCTAATTTTGTGAACATCTTTTGATAATCTTTTGACCGACATCAAATTTCAATCATTAAAAATAAGAAATATTGAAATAAAGTTTTGTTCTTCCTTTGATCTTACATAGTGCATGCTTATCGCAAAAGAAGTTGACAATTTTTATTAGATCAAAACAACAATTATAACGAAACAAAACCTTACTGGTTTATCACTTATCATCATCGGAATAGGAACATTTGTCAAACTTTGTATATTTAATTTCCCTTATATTTAAAAGTTTAATGAAAAAACAAGTTTTGAAAAAAGAACAAAATACAAATTGTTTATTTTCAGATAATAAAATCGGCTCATTTTGCTTATAATTGATTGAAATCCACTGTTAAGGGCTCATATAGATAAATCTGACAAAAAAGAAAGCTGCAATTTATGAGGGGTTTGACAGTGACCTAAAACTTATAGCATTTTTTGTAATCTCTTTCTGTTTTGTTTTTCCCTCCATGGTAGTCATACCTGAGGTCGTAAAAATGTTATGAAAAAAGTTGTCTAGTAGGTACATTTTCAAGTACATAAATGTACTTTTCGCACTAACTGAATTTCGCCCAAAAAAGTTGCAAATTATAGAAATGCAATACATTTTTGTTAGAGAAATCTGGCCGAAAAATATTAATTATTTCGTGAGTTAAAACCAATTATGCAAAACATTGGAAGCTTCCCCATTTATGCAATATCTTTTTTCAGAATTTACAAGAGGGATTCATCACGAAATTCTTAAGATGGAAAATTTTTTCTCTGTTCATGTTCTTTGTATATCGCAAGTTTTTAAAATTTTCAATTCATTCAGATTTGAAAACGCTTTTTTTCGTAAGTGTTTTTAAATATTATATTATAATATTATAATAATATATCATATTATTGATAAATATTATCGGAACTTTTAATTTATAAATCATTAAAAATTTGAATTTTGTTTTCTTACAACGTTAAAGAAGGAAGGCTCATTTTTTGCAATAGTTTAAAATTTAAAGCTATTTCGGGTTTCAATCGTGTGCAAAACTCCGAATGTTGCCGACGTTTCGTGAACATTGCAGATCACTTTTTCGGGGCTGATCTGAAACTAAAGTTTCCGGTTATGTTGTTCTTATATATATTCTCTATGATGCCTGTGATTGGCCAAAGCGCCCCATGGTGGGGACTGATCGAACTCGATTGGCCAATCAAGTCTTTTTTTTTAAACCCGGGAGGACGGAGAGCAGAATCGGATTGGTATTGTATCCATTGTCCCTATTGATGTTAATAGGATGTTTCAAGATTTCGATTGCTCCACTATGTTTTATTGGAAAAATATTGTTCGTTTTTGCCATGACGGTTGTTTTGTCAAATAAAATGCTATTTTCTGTTTCGATATGATGCTCAGCTAGTGCTCATTGTGTGAAATGTTTAGCCTGACTTTACTCCTATGTTCCTTCACATGTTGGCTCACCACCCACCCGGTTTCTCAAATATAGACTTTGACACGAGAAGAAGGGATTTTATATACTCCCGGATCACTGAGATGTGCCTTTTTATCTTTAGGGTTGTTCAGAAGTTGTCCTATTTTCGCAGGTGGTTTAAATATTGGTTGGATGTTGTGTTTGTTGAGAATTCTTCATATTTGTTCTGTGATACCTTGAATCTAGGATTGTTCAGCACTAGCTAAGCGTCAAATCGAAACAGGACATAGTATTGTATTTGACAAAACAACCATCATCGCAAAAACGTACAATATTTTTCCAAGAAAACATAGAGAAGCAATCAAAAACTTGAAAAACCCTAATAATATTGATGTTATGAGGGTTTTTTTAAGTTTTTGATGCTAATTTTCTTTTCTTTGAATAATCCAAAATTGTACTTTTTTGAATCAAATAAAATGTTAAATTCGGTGCAAAGCCGAGGGAAGTCGGAATCCAGAACAACAGTAATGAATTTTTGATATATACGACGGCATGGACGTAAACTTCAACTTCTGTCGAAATCACGAACAGAGGCCAATCACAAAGTTCCTGTAGACTGCATACGGAGGTTCAATCAATCACGAACATGGAATATTACTATGCAAATATAGTTCACGTAAGTACGTCACTAACACTTAGCTGCAAAACAGTACAAGAGAATTCGTCAATTCTCAAAGTTTCTGAATAATGAAGAGTACTCACAAAGTTTGTCGAGAATTTATGTAGAACACACAAAATTTGTAATGTATACGATTAAGCCATTTCCCTTTCAGGGTAGGCGTGCCACTACCCGATTCGGGTAGTGTTTCTAGGTGGATAGTTTTCTTGTAGTTATAAATAACTACAAGTGTGGGTTCACCACACCCACGATGTGCCAACAGCACTCAGTATTCTTGAATGGTCACCCATCCAAGTACTAACCGCGTCCAACGCTGCTTCACTTCAGTGATCTGACGAGAACTGGGTTTTTCAGCGTGGTATGGCCGTTGGCATGTACAGTGGCAAAATTTCAGAATTGAGTTTCCAAATATCATTTCCACAAAAATCCACTAGAATGCACATGCTTTAATATCAATCTATTATTTTTCAAGAGAAATTATGTTTGGGAAAAATGAAATTTTGAAAAATGAATACCTATTGCGGAGATCCATCTTGTCTGCGCCATTATTGGCAAGTTTAGAATGAGTGTGCGCTATTTGTGAATTGTTACTTGCGAAAAAGTATAGAGATTTTCGAAATGTGCTATTGACTGAGTGTTTATTCATTGTTAAGGGATGAGAACTGATATTTATGTGAAGAATTAGGAGACAAAAAAGATATTGAAAAAACATATGTTAGTTTTCAATAAATAAATGATAAGACGTGAGCGGAAGTACACGCTTTAAACGAGACTGGATGAGACTGAAGTTTGTGGAAGTTTGTGGTGACTGGTGGTGCTCGTGCTCTTGCTGTTATTATATTAATTTTATGTTTAACATATCAAAGAACCCAAAAAATAAATAGGTAAATAAGCAGGTACGATTGTGTACATAGTGTCATAAGAGTAAATGATCTTCTGAACTGTTGACAATAAACGAAATCTCCTGCGAGAGAGTGAGCCACCTAACCTCAAATTTATATTTGCCATAATTGTTGAGTTTATTTTTTTCAGATTATTATTGCTTTCTTATATTTATATATTTCTTATTATCATTTATTTTGAAAACTTTGAAATCTCTTACTCTGCCAAGTATATTGGTTGTATTGGTTATAATAAATTTTCTAAAGTTGTTAGAAATTCTGCACTATAATATTATTCTATTTTTTTATAGATAAACGTTTATTCGCACGCATGTTCATATTTTTTCACTTTGCCTGGCATTGCCATATCTAATATGTAACACTCATCTACTATTGACAATATTTACAGTTTACTTATACCTACTTCCTCTCCGATTTTCAATCTTTCTTTCTCCATTCCTCTTCCTTCTTCGTTCTCTTCTTCACTATCTTACCCCATACCCACTTTACCCATGCTACTGCCCTTTCGTCCCACCTTTCCTGCATCAATACCACCATGCTTATCCCACTTCTTTCCATCTCCTTGCAATCCTAAAATCTGTGTTTCATTCTCGCATGCCCCTTCCTGCACAATTTCCACATTCTCTTCTCCCTAGGAAGCCATAAACTATTGAAACCCTCCATGCAACCACATCATATCCTTGCTATAAGCTCCTGAATTCCTTTCTCTCCTTTCTCACACTAATATTGCGCTCTCTCCCTTGGCATAATCCATGCATAGTTCCCGTTAAACCTTGACCCTCTTATTCTCTCCCCCCATGCTGCCGTCTTTCTCTGCTGCGATCCACTCGTTCTATAATACCTTTCTCTTTGAACTTCCATCTTCCCACCCCCTCACCTGTTCTCCTCCTCCCTAACACTCCCTGATCAGCTTACTCTCCCCCTCTTTCAAAAAGTTCTCCTCATAACTAAACACCCGACTCCCTGTTATAATACCCAAACTCGTTCTCGCCGTCTCCCACCTGACAATATAATTTGGTGTATTCCTTGCCAACTTCAGTGTTAACTTTAATTACCTCTCCTGTATCCCATTCACCTCCTTACTTTCTTTCTACCTCCAGACCTCTACTCCATAAGGTAGCACACTCATCAATAGCGATTCGAACAATTTCATTCTCCTTCCAAAGTCATCGGCGTACAACTTCTTTCCTAACCCCACACACCTGCCTCATCACCTAATTTGCCCTTCTCACTCTCTCTTTTATATGAGCATTTACTCCCCCATTCCTCGAAAATAGGAAGCCCATGTACAAAAACTCACTCAACTTCTGCACCGCCTTTCCCGCCTACTTTCACTCCTATACCTTATCCCTTCCACCTCCTTTCCGGAACTCCATAATCCCTTGGACTTTTCTGCATTCAGCTCCAACTTAAAATCGCAAAACGCGTTGGGCTAAGTGAACACCCTTGCATCAAGCCCCTATCCATACAGAAACCCTCCGAAATCCCGTCCCCCTCTCATCCTATCTTTTGTCTCCTCATTTTCACCTTTGAGATCTCCAAAAAAGCGTTCACTTTCGACCCCTTTTTCGCTAATTCTCTATGCACAGCATGCTGCAAAACGTAAATACTGTCGATAGAGCAACTGCTCTCCCTAAATGCCGCCTGCGTCTTCGGCAATATTACTTTCCCCTCAACATACTTCCGCAGAGTCAACAGTTAAAGCCGAGGGTAGTTTGGAAATATGAGAATGAGAGAGATCAGTATTGCTAATTACCTCAGGTTGGTAAAGCCTGACTAATTATTTGTTGTGGTTATGTTGTCACTAGTAATACTACAGGAATTGTATCAGTATAGGGTTTGAAATAAATGAGGTATAGTTCAAATTATATAAAGTTAATTAAAGAAAAAAAATAGAGAATCAGTTAATTAATACATTAAAAACTTACATATGCCTTTTTGTTCCAGAAAGGGCAAGATAGATTAGATTTTCGATTGAATCCCGGATACGATATAGAACAACGTCGACATTCTAACTGGTGTTTGTTCTATAAGTTTGTATTATACGAATCAATTAAAATCAGATTCAATAATGAGTCCTTTCGCGAAAGCTCTACCAGCGGACTTCATCCGCAAAGTGACTCGCACGACGTCCGAAAGTCTCAGCCAAAAAGACTATTTTCAAAACTCATTTCGTCGTAAACTATTTCACGGTAAGGCAAAAGTACACGCATGTACACGACTTATTCAGTGTGGTTTTTCGTTAAGAAATATTTCACGATGATGTAGAAATCGCGACTTAGTCAAAGCGGTTCGTACTTCGAAGACCAAGTGGACAGTGTAACTGTCTGCGACTTTTTGAATGTTGACAGTATGAGTTCGTGCCAAAAGTCACTTTGGAAGTGATTGGTTGTATCTTCTCTTGCTCTTACAGGGATATTTTCTATATACTATCTTAGCGGCAATTAAGGTAAATAGACAGACGCTTTTTATTACAGCACGCCTGACATCGGTAAAATCTATACATAGTTTCTTTCATTAACCGAAGTTCATTAAATTATCGGTATCCACCGAGTCTTTATCCATTTGTGGTATTACACTTTTAATTACCTGGCGGTTTCTATTTTACCGTCATTACTGCAATTATCATAGTTAGACTTAAGATCGCATGCGTCCTGCTAATGCACGTGATTGTATATTAGGGTGACCAGAAAAAAGCACTTTTGGTTTTCTTAGGAGCGAAGGGCAAATAACGGTAGTTTATGCGATTGTAGAAGCCAGATTTTTTTTTAATTTTGAACAATATTTAGAAGTGGCCCATCGTCTTAGAAGTTCTTATGTAATTAACTTTGGCAAACTCAACTTTTTTTTCATTTAAGATTTTAACCACGAAATAATCCACTTTTTAATTTGAACCTTTAATATGTTGTTCTTGAGGTTCTCAGAATCCACATAAAAGCATTTTTTCAATGAAAAATTCCAAAAAACATTAATTGCGGTTGCTTGAAAAGTGCCATTTTCACTGTTTTCTACTTTTTTCAAAGCCTAATAACTGCCCTAATAATATATATCTTATACTGAAATTTTAACAATATTTTCCTCGAAGGTTGAAGATCATATTTTCTAAAAAAGCAGATTAGGAAAAATATAAATAAGCCTGCAATAATGAAAACAAATCTGAGTAAATTTTTGAAATTTGACAGGTCGACGACTCAAGCTGTTTAATTTTCGCGGCGGAGCGCTCATCAGCTCGGCCATAAAAGTCGATCCCAGTGGGTCCTGACACAATAAACTCATAAAGCAGACCCTTTTTCGGCAAGCGTTCTTTAGCCATTTTTCCCTTTTTCAGAAAAATGAATAATAATAATTCAGGGGACGCTAACTAATCCTGTTATAAAGTCACATCGATGAAAAGAGCTGAGGTCGCACCTTTACGATCGACTCTTCACTTACCGAAATTGTCAGCTTTTGCAATGACAACTTTCAAAGACGATTGGCCACCTCTAAATATTGTTTAAAATTAAAAAAAAAATCTGGCTTCTACAATCGCATAAACTACCGTTATTTGCCCTTCACTCCTAAGAAAACCAAAAGTGTTTGTTTCTGGTCACCCTATTGTATAAATAAATATATATATATATATGTGTGTGTGTGTGCGTGTGATTTGCCGCAGTTCTACTGGGAGCTACTGTCATTTTTTAAATGGCAGTTGCTCTCAGCGGAACCCTGCGGTTGTTTAACTCTTTGTTTTTAATTATATATATCTGAGTCATTTTCGCTTGGTTTTTCTCAGAATAACCTGTGTTGCATCTAGTGAGGCATTATGTCAAAAACTAAAAATTGGCGGATGTAACCGTCCTCCTTTCTTAAAATCATCATCGCCCTCAATGACTCAAGTTTTAGTTTGAGGCGAACAAGTGAAGATTCTCATATTTTCTGTTAAATTATTGTTAAAAATTAATTTATAGTATCTATCACTACTAGAAAAAATCTGAAAATATAAATTGGAGGATTCCATATTTCTAATTATTGTTTGAATTATTAAACAATTGATAGTAATTCACTCAACCAGTTCATTTAAGTTTCCGAGTTACTGAAAACGTCAGGATAGCCATTGTAGGCGTTTGTAGTGTTCAGGCCCATGAATACAGCTTTATTATGTGTTGGTTTCTAAAAGTCCTCTCTGATTAAGATTTTCACCAGATCCCATTACTGTGGATGTAGGCGTTCCTTCAAAATGATGTGTCTTTCTGCAAAGTTGAAAAATAGTATTAGTATTTCATTTATGAAACATATAGGTTGATTATAGTAATTCTGATAGCACAACAATAAAAAGATAATATTTGTATTGAGCCGAGTGACAGAAAGCTATTTCTTTTTTTGACTCACCCAATAACTTTCCACAATTCTTGAAATATTATCTATAATTAATTTATTGATTCTTTATTAAATGTGTTAAAGCTCATTTTCACAGTTTCTTAACAAGAGCATACAACCTACCAATTTTCGCTTATGTTTAACGGAAATATGGTGGTTAAAATCTTGATTATGTTTGGGTTAGAAGAATAATCAAATTGAGGGTCCAACAGTCATCTTATTATATAACTTACTATTTATGTGCTTAACAACAATAATTTACATTCAGGGATTCTGAAATTTTGATGATACCTTTATTCATATCGTATGAAAATTAGTGATTGATGATAATTTCTTAATGTAGAATTTAAAAATGGGAATATTTCTGGCCAAAGGAGTCAGTTAGTCAGTAGAAACTTTGAATCCAGAAATCCTCTTCTACCGCTATCCAGATGCAGGTTAAGAGCGGATTATAGGTTATTATGGTATGTGGACTTATGGATCGTAATGTGGCTTCCCTGATCGCCATTTTCTTTGGAGTGTTGTTTTGTCTCGCTCCAGGCGTTCCTATACAGGTGGGGTCTTATCGTGATAGGATTTCATTTCATATGTATGTGCAGGAACAGCCATAATGAAATCATGACGTCATTGTATGCAGTTGTAGTACAGCTCGTCTCATCTACTTTTTATTCGCAATTTTCTGTCAACTGTAGGCGTTCCTTTCATTTTTTGTCTGATTATGTAAGCATTATATTACATGTGAGGAGAGGCGATAATGAAATGGTTTCTTCATCACACCAAAGAACATGTACATCTTTCCTTTATATAAAATTGCAGATTATTTTTTGGTGGGAGCAGCCTCATAGATTATCAGAACTCAGGAATCAAATTACCAAGTTGACAATGCATGATTTCATGATGATGTCATGTTCTGGTTTTATATTATTGTCTCTTCGTGCTCAGCGAAGTACTTTGACTGGAACAACATGTTTCTTGCTGGTAGAAAATTGGATTTTTATTTTCCGTCCTCCCACCTTGAAATTTTTCGTCGTCCTCGATTATAAACGTAAATGTTTGTCTTCTTTATTTTTGATTATCCATAAAAAAAAGATATCGATATGTGTAGTGTGATCACACTTTTCCGGGTTCTTGAGAGTTATAAGCAATTTAGCATTCGTGAGAAATCTTGGAAATATAAGTGTGGACAGAGGCGAGGTGGTGTGCCGCCGAGGTTAGCCAAGTCTACGGAAATTGGAAATCTCGGAACATCCGGCAATCTCAACGAAATCTTGGAAATCTCTAAAAGAATTCAATACGGATTGCCTCATATAGAGCCCAGAGTCTGAATGAATGTATTTTTTATTGCTGTATTATTTGTTTTTCAATTTTTTTGTTTCAGTTATATGATACCTCAATTGAAAATTGAAAATTCTCGTTTGCTTAACACGCTTACTTCTATGCACATGTGCCCTTGTGTATACAAAATGACTAATAAGAAAATTATAGTCTGAAGGCTAAAGTGATCATTTGATTTGAAAAAGATGAGAATCTCTTTTCTTTAATTACTTCTAAAGAAAGTGTGATTTGTCTTGAAGAAAATTCTAAAGCCTAATCTATTATAATTGTAATTATCAATTTATGTTAAAATTTAATGGGCGTTTCGTGCTCAACTTCAAAATTCTTATAATTATTTTTTATTTGACATACCAAAAAATAGGAACCATTTAAATACATATAGTTGGATCCTATTTCCTAGTATCAAGAAACTATTCCTTTACAATAGTAATTTCAATTTGAAATAGACAAGTATCCATCGTGAATTCAAATAAATGCTCTTCTTGACTCTAAAGCTCCAGATTCGTTAAAATCTGATTAGTCTTTCAAAGAAATGTTCATATGAGTGAATGTATACGATTCTTTGAATCAGTCAACTTGAATCAAGTCTTTTTGTTTGCCTAAATCAAATGAATAACTATTTAGTTCAAAAATATTGATGGAACGTCGTTAATTGACACAAAGGGTTGATGCATTTACACCAATGAAGAATTTTCCTGGATGAACAGAACATTGTGTTCAATAATGGTGTAATTCTTTATTCCACGATTTATTCACTTAGATGGAAGAATTATTTCTTTGGTCTAGGCCGTCTACGGTTATATAGAGCTTTTGGACTGCGGGTTCACATGTTCCTGCCTGAATCTGTCCTCTGGCAGTCCTTTGGGAAAGTTGGTGTTGTTCCTCCGTCTGTACAAAAAATATATGTGAAGAGGATTATGAAAATATTGATGATATTATGTATTCTGCCTTTCGTTCTATTTTTAGATTCTCTCCTCGATCTTTGTTGAAACATACATGTCAAACGCTCACAGTGCATTCCACTACCAACGGGGGCAACTCATTAGTGATGGGTATGTGTGTGTGATTAAACGTATTTACTTTAGGTTTGGTAATAGGTTTTCTTGGAGGGTTTAGTTTTAAGATTTTTATAGACTTGTATGGAATGAAATAACTGACAACACTTTACAGTTTGATGGACTATATGGCGTTTCTGATTAAAGTTTAAAAGTTGCCTTTTTTCTTTTTCTCAACCTACCCTCGCCTATCTCTTTATAACCAATAAAGTAACTAGGTTTTGAAGGGTTCAAATTTGTGACCATATGATTATTCCAGAATGAAATTTTAACTTTTTCTGGTCGAAGGGATTCTCGTCCTAGAATTCCATCTGTAATCAGGTGGAAATCTGATGAGAAAACATGAAATAGCACGTCAGAATCTCGTAAATTCAGTTTAAGTGTGCCTAAAGTGGAAATTCGACCTTTTGTTAATTCAGTTATCTCGAAAGAATCATTTCCTGAAACAATCAGGTTCTCTTTTATGGAATATAAATTTATCATGTTAATATCAACTCCCGTGTTACCTAAAAATAAAGCTTTTGATTTACTGGAATTAGGGTATGAAAACTCTATGGCTGGGGATTCTAGATTGAATATCGTGCAGGAATTTAATCGTATTTCATCATGATTCGTATGGTTGTATGAGGCTCCTATTTCTTTGTACTCGTCGCAGCGTCTGTTCGGCGAGCATAGTATTAGTTTAAATGTTCTGAATTTTTTAGAATAGGGGATTGAGTTTTGATTCCACCATGCTAACAATATGAATTTGGATATCCTGCAGTTTGTAACGAAACAGTTCGAAAATAAGGATAAGGATTGAATATTTACGGATACTCATATGGAGGAATATAATTATACGGAAAATTGGAAAATTCTTGCGTGTCTGAACTTGTGTTTGGTTTTTGATCAGAAGCTTTCAATTCATGATATTAGTTTGTAGGATGTTGAGAGTTTATCTGCTGTCTTACTTCGCACACAAGAGCGACTTTTGAAGCTGCGTGTAATATCAGAGTGTTACGTGGTTCTACCAAGCCTGATATACTGTCAGGTATGGCAAAAAATTCTGCCATAGATGTTATCATGGCATAATTAAAGGTGTGATGAACATTTCCTTGAAAACCAGATTCGTTTCTGTCAGGCATATTGGCGATATATCTGCTTAGAAATGAGGGTAACATGTTAATTTTTTGGGGGAAATTCAGGAATGGATAATTTAGAATTATAGAATAGTCTATATCAATAAAGAGTGATAACTTATTCACTTGAAATTAATTAGTGTTCAAAGACGAAATCATAAACAACATTGCCAACTTTAATTTTTAAGTAATTTATGTAAATTGAAACTATTCTTTTAAACTTTGGTCTATTTATTAGGTTAATCAAATAATCATACATCCACTTTTAGCACTTAATAACAGTTAAGACTTAGTTCGTTATTTATGAATGGCTCTGATATAGGACCACGAGCTTTCAAGGAATAAATGAAACTGTGCTAAGAAATTTGATCGCATAAAAATTAAAACTTTGCTTCAAAGCATAAACTGAAAATTGCGTTTTACTATCAATCGATGATAATTTTGAATAAAAAGGATGAAACGATAAAATAAATAGGATGAAAACTCTTTATCTAGTTTTAAAAAAGCTGTGAGGCTCATGTAGGGGGTAATGCAACCTAGAAAACTCACCTGAAAAAATCAATTCCAAATGCTAGCGTAACGAATGATTATCGGGGGGCAATTGTTGCGGAAAGTCCCTGCGGATTGTCAACATTTGCGATAAATATGTTAAATTTCTTAAATATTGCATTTCCAAAGCAGCAGAAAAAAAATCAACAACTGGCGCGATATTCAAAATAAAAAAATTATTCCAACAGATAAAATAGTGATAATTTTTATAAAGTTGTAATAAATTAATAATAACATGAGAAATTTACCTTATTGAAAAATATATTTTCATAAAAACACTGAAATAAGGAAAAATACATTAAAAGTAGAATAATGACTGAAAAATTGCGAAATAAACTCCTATGTCTGTTGGAATAATTCTTCTATTTTCAATATCGCGACAGTTCTGTTTATTTTTTTTCTGCTGCTTTGGAGATGCAATATTTGAGGAATTTAACCTATTCATTGCAAGTGTTCACGATTCGCAGGGACTTCCCGCATCAAATGCCCGTTCTATCTTCCCATTCAGTTCATCCGTTATATCATTGTAAGCAATACATCCGTAAGCGAAGGACGGGAGAATTAAACTTTTAACTAGTAGAATCCTTTTTGAGGTAGGTAAGGAGTCTTTGTTTTTATTTAATTGCTGTAGAATTCTGTAGTTGTTCCGAGAAATAGCCATTACATGCTCTTTCCGAGACAGAGTATGGTTGAGCAAGTATCATAAATCCTTGACCGATTCTTGAACAACAATAGTAACATTACCAACCCTCAAAGGAGAGAGGCAGCAAGTGCATCCACAAAGGGAGAAGCCGAAGGTGCAATAATAATAGCGTTAGTTTTAGCTGGATTTAAAACAAAACCGTTATTTTCAGCCCAAAGCACGACCCGATCTATGTCCTCCTGGATCTGACTTAGGTTTCAACATGAATCTAGTAAGGAATTCACTAGCAGAGAAATTTTGATCAGGATATTCCTGTTTAGGTGGAATGAAACGCAAGCGCCTGAGAAGATGACAAATATTTTCTTTTTTTTTTATTTATGATTTCATTAAAGTTAAATTGGTTGTGAGAGTCCCTAATTTTCGTCTGAACAAGATGCCGAAGCTTGCGAAATTCTGCTTGTATACTACTATTCCTGGTTCTTCTTGCGAATCTACGTTTTGTGTCCCTTCTTCTCATCAATTCTCTTATTTCTGTGGTAATCCGTGGGGCCGTTTTCCTTCGAGTACGTGGTACATATAAAGGCGCGAATTCGTTGAATGCATGAGTCAAAATGGTCATCAGACCGTTTACCTTTGTATTAACGTCACGAACTGAGGATAAGTTCGCCCAATCATATGATATTAAATGATCCTGTAACTCTTGTTCATTCATTGAACTTTGCCATGCCCAAAGGTGACTGTGCGACGAATCTAAGAAGAACTTATACCCTCGAGTGCTGTTATAACAGTTTTACCTTAATACTACACTGAGTTAAAATTTCAAAAGTTTATTTAAAAGATTTTAAATTCATTACAAAAGTAAAAATCTCACCGCTGCCACCAAATCAGCTGTGACGTCCCGAGGTGAAGACGAGGGTAGTTTGTAAATATGTGAATGAGAGAGCAATCAGTATTGCTGATTATTTCAGGTAGTTAAAGCCAGACTAATTATTATTTGTTGTGGCTACGTTATCACTACCAATCCTATGGAAATTGTGTCAGTACATTGTTCGAAATCATTCATTATTATTTTTATTATTATTTTATTATAATTATATTGAAAAAACTTGAAAATCTCTTACCCTCCCAATTATATTAGTTGTATTTCTTGTAACAAACTTTCTGAAGATGTTAAAAATTCTGCACTATAATATTGTCTTCTTTTTTTTATTAATTAGGCCTGTCACGTTCTAAGTAAAAGGCAAGGGTAGTTTGGAAATATGTAACGGACAGAGACCTGTATTGCTGAGAACGTCAGATCGGTAAAGCCTGACTAATTATTTGTTGTGGGTACATTGTCATTAGTAATTCTATGGGGATTTTGTCAGTATAGTGTTTGAAATAAATTAGGTGTAGCTCAAAGTATGTAAAGTTTATTAAAGACAAAGAATAGATAATCAGTTAATTGATACATTGAGAACTTACATTTACCATACTGTTCCAGAAAGGGCAAGGTAGATTAGCTTGTCGATAAGATACCCGATACATTACAGAACAGCGACGAAATTCCACCGGGAGTTTCTCTTATGCATTTGTATTACAGAAGTTATTCGAAATCAAATTCAGTAATGGGTTCTTTCAAGAACGTTCGACTAGCAGACTTTATCCGGAAAGTGACTCGTACGACAACTGAAAGTTTTAGCCAAACGGTCTTTGTTGAAAACTCAATGCTTCGCTAACTATTTCACGATGAGGTAAAAGTACACGAGTAATTCAGAGCGGCTATTCGTTAAGGAATAATTCACAATTATGTGGGAATCGCGAATTAGTCAAAGCTGAAGATCAAACTGATAGTGTGACGGATAGACGGAGAGAAGTTAGGTAAACCCGTCGCGCTAGCGGCGAGATTGTCGCTGCACTTTGGATTGGTGTGGCGATCTGCGCCACGGGGGTGAAGCCAGCATAAGAACTTCCGGCCCAGTTCGATCTGGGGTCCTTTCTATGGAATTTAAAAATATTCAGTTTGCGAAAATGTAGTGAACTTTGAAATCTTCAGTATGGTAGCACTGAAAACTAACAGTTGAAAACATCATGATTGAAAACGTTGAAAATTGACGCTATTTTTTACCCAAATTCTTAGACTTCCCAATAAACATAATCGTGAAATCTTGACGATAATTTTTCAATTAACTCGGAAAGAATTACCCGTAAAATCAAGTACCTTGTATCAGGTCTCACGACTTTAGAATTTGCCATGCCGGTTGTGAGGAATGTAACATATCCTCTAAATTGGGTCGTGTTGCGGTTTTATTAGGAATTTTTTTCCCACGAGAACCTTCATGATACTTCTTCAAATCCACGAAAAAATAAGAAGTAATCATACAGTGATTTGTGTCGAATAAAAACCCATGTTCAGAATCTTTGTTAATTGTTTTTCAAAATAATTTTTATCAAATTCCATTTACCAATAATGTTGTCAATAATTTGTAATTCCAATTATTGATGTTATTGTGTACTTCAATTGTTGTATGTAATGATATCAATAAACGGTATTACAAATTATGGACAACATTATTAAGTACAATATTTCAAATTTGAATATCCCGCCCGCACGGCCGCTTGCGATTTTAGTTCCCCCAGTTCTCACATGAGCGCGCGTGTCGCTCCATAAGCGTCCATATTGGAAATATTTGTTTTCAATTTTTATCACGAAGCTTCACCCCCATGATCTGCTCTAGATTCGGGGCACTGGTTACCCCAAACTTGCGGAGATCAGTTGCTCCAAAATGTGGGTGCCATATTTTTCTAAACTGCACAAGCGCGGAACTGTACCGCATGTTGAGCGTGCGCAGAATGGCTCGAATATACAGCTATACAGCATTCTACCAAACAGAAGTGGCGCTGTTCACTGTGTGGTTGACGCGACAATTGTACATGTTGGGTGAGCAAGTCTACCAAACTTCTCTTCGTGGCGGGTTTATATAGTTCTTAATGAACCAACGCCCAAACACACCGGTACGTTTGATTATATTATTACGAAACTCTGCGAAATCATGCGAGATACAGAAAAAATGCTTGAAGAAGAAATTATTTATCTTAAAAAGATCTACTCATTTGTCTGAAACTATTTTTTTGATGACATGTATAGCTTTTATTTTAACCTTGGAACAGGTTATGAATAAAAAGTTCAATTTTTTGGCTAAATTATGCAAAATACGTTAAAATAATAATAGTAATAGCAAAAATGGTTTATCTCAAAAAGATCTAAGAATTTTCATAACACTATTCGTTAATAAGTCGCATAGTTTCTTTTTAATCTTGAAAGATGTTACAAAAATAAAAATTTCATTTTTCGGCTGAACTGTAAAAGATACATGGAAGTGTGAAAAACTTATATTTATCCTCAAAATATCTACAAACTTGCTCAACATTATTTTTTGATAAGACCAATAGTTTTCGTTTTAATCGTGAAAAATAAAATTAGAAATTAAAATTTTTGGAAAAACGCTACATGGCTGCCCTACAATTTTCCCACTACACTGGTTTTTTGGCTTTCACATTTTCATCAAGTTATTTGACACGGTTCTGGTGATTCCAAAAAAGTAGCCAATGAATGTTTAATAATTGGTTTGACGTCAGAAATGTGTTTACAGCTGAAGATGTTCAAATTTAGATTACATCGAATAGATTGGATGAGAGCTGCTGAATTCTGAAAAAATAAAATATTCTAAAAAAAGTGATGCATCTGTGGTTATAGCCGAATGCATTAAACACCATTTACATATATATTCGAGTTAGTAATTTTTAAATTATTTACATTGATTTATAATCACAATTGAGCCGTCCTCTTTGAGAACGACTTTGATCAAAAAAGTGCAAATGGAGAGAAGGCCATGAGAAAAATAAATGTAGTATTCGAAGGTATCCTCCATAAGAAAACTCGGAACCACCATTGTAGTTTTATGGAGGAAGATTTCGGGACAGTCACAGTCGCCATTTTGTAAGTCATAGGGTGACCTCTATATTAAAATTAAAATCAACAGAAGTAAAAAAGTAGATTTCTCATTTTATCGATCATCGATAATTATATCGATCTATGTATTTTGACTATTTCTTTCAATGTAAGTTGTTATTAAAGATATTATATCTTTCACTGTCATGACTGACTTTCTCAATACACGGCGTAAAATAAAACGTATTTCAGTAATTTTTCTACATTCCTAATCCAGTCACAGATGTTCTTCTTTACCATGATATGCGCCTTATATTTCGGCCGATATTATTGTATGTACCACGAAGGAATGATAAGCAGACCGAACTGTCATGGGAAACTTTTTCGGATATGCTACGAGTACCGGCACCGTAAGTGCCAGGCCTGTAAGTCGTAATCACTCTTCTGTGAGTGCGCAAGCGCAACGTGTCCTCTTTTCACGGACCAGAAAAGAGTGAGACAACTTTTGAAAGTAAACAGAATTAAGTATGTTTAGCAGGTTATGCGAGTTTGTTTTCTTTTTGCAAACCGGCAATTTTTTTCGCGCTGTCAACTTATCTGAAAAAAGAGTTGTTCATGAGATTGAGATAATCAAAGGAGTGTATTAGACAATTGGTAAGTATAGAATTATTTGCTGATTTGGTATTTTTACTGCTGAAATAAAAAAGTGGATTGCATAACCTCATTTCGCCCGCATGAATCTCAGAAATATCTGAATATAATGATAATCCACCTTAAAAAAAAATGAAAAATATATAAAATTGGCGGTAACTCTGGAGGTCCCCTACAACGAGCGTGTAGTGTATGTGGTGTGGGGCTAGGTCCCCGCTAGGCGGCAACTCTGGATGTCCCGGTGATTGTGGTGTGGGGCTAGGTTCCCGCTAGGCGGCAACTCTGGATGTCCCGTTAAGTGTGGTGTGAGACTAGGTCCCCGCTAGGCGACAACTGTGGATGTCCCGTTAAGTGTGGTGTGGGGCTAGGTACCCGCTAGGCGGCAACACTGGATGCCTTGTTGAGTGTGGTGTGGGGCTAGGTCCCCGTTAGGCGAGAACCCTGGATGTCCCGGTAAGTGTGGTCTGGGGCTAGGTCCCCGCTAGGCGGCAACGCTGGGCGTCCCGGTGAGTGTGGTGTGGGGCTAGGTCCCCGCTAGACGGCAACTAGGGATGTCCCAGTGAGTGTGATACTTACGTGGGGGAGGGGGCCTAGGTCCCCGCTAGGCGGCAACTCTGGATGTCCCGGTGAGTGTGATTTGTACGTGGGAGGGGGCTAGGTCCCGGCTAGGCGGCAATTCTGGATGTCCCGGTGAGTGTAGTGTGGGGCTAGGTCTCCGCTAGGCGCAACTCTGGATGTCCCATTGAGTGTGGTGTGGGGCTAGGTCCCTGCTATGCGGCAACTCTGGATGTCCCGGTAAGTGTGGTCTGGGGCTAGGTTCCCGCTAGGCGAAAACTCTGGATGTCCCGGTGAGTGTGGTGTGGGGCTAGGTCCCCGCTAGACGGCAACTAGGGATGTCCCAGTGAGTGTGATACTTACGTGGGGGAGGGGGCCTAGGTCCCCGCTAGGCGGCAACTCTGGATGTCTCTTGTGAGTGTGGCTATGGTGAAATAATTGAGAAAATATTCCTGAACCTACGTTAAAAGTACATGTTTCATGACCTATACTTTTATACCTAGAGGAGGGGAAGGGGGTTAAATTAAATAATAATGACACCTTCAATCAACCAAAATTAATCAGACCGAATGATGAGAATACGTCGCAGAGCGCTAACGGGTTCGTACCGGTATTCCGTAATGCCGTGAGGGGGTCCGTATGATTGTACATCTGAAGCGGACGCCTAGCCGTTTAGAGGCTCGAACCAGCGTGGCTCGGCTCGGTAGTGCCGTTGGTCGAAGGCTGCTGCAGTGCGTTTTTTCTAAGCGAGGATACTACTCTACACCTGGGACATTGCGCGTCCTAGGTGGGTCACTATCCCACGTCGGAATGCTGGCGACTATTCTCTAGTCGGTGAATGTCGGTTGGCGAACTATAGATAGCTGCAGGGAGCAGTAACTTGCCCAGGCCAAGCAAGGTCGTACCTTGCTTGTCGTAACCTTCTAATTTTCGGTGAGATGTCAACCTTGCGCGTGGATAATTGAGGTACGAGTGCTCCTGTGGTGCGCGACAGTGTTGCCAGATGGGTCAAACACCATTACCGTACGAGGCTCTGTAAATTTACCGTACAATTACCGTACGTGGATAAAGAAATTTACCGTACTGATTACCGTACTTAATCAACAAATATCGTACACAATAGTCGTACTCACTGATATTAAGTCGGCGAAATGCGCGCGCATTTCAAATCAAATTTTTAATTTAATTATTTGCGTATTCGTGCTTGCTAGACGTGCGAGATATTGTACAAGCGCCGCCACTAAATTCATCATAAAAAAATAAGATCGTACGCGATCGAAATTTCCGTACAATTATCGTACTTTGTTGTACGGTAATCGTAAGTCGTACATGACTCCAAATTACCGTACATGTACGATAATTACCGTACGTCTGGCAACAGTGGTGCGCGAGCACCGATATTTATGCCCGACCCGCTGGACAGGGCGCGCCAGTCGGGTGAGACGTAGTGGGGGATAGCTTGCGGTTGGTCGCTGTAGTGGCAAGCGCGAGCCAACCCGCGCGGCATCCGTGGTAGTGGGGTAGATGCTGGTTGTCGCGCGAGAAGAGGGGATGACGCTTTTGGCGGGGTGGCGGTCGCGCGAAAAGTAGGGATACTGAGCAGACGGTTGGCTCCTGGCGGAAAACAGGAATAAGGTAGCGTGGATTGGCTAATGGGTAAAAGCGGGGATCGGAAAACGATGATTGGTTGATATCTTGGCACGAGCGAAATTTGATGTTGAGAAATCCCTTGTTCTCTGCAACGTATTCAAATTGGGCCTGTTTTTTATGACTATAAAAACATAAGAGGAATACATATTCAATATTAACTTAACCAAGAGATATGTTTGTTGTAATAATCATTGCTAATCTATGATAAGGCTTTCAGAAAAAATCAGCCAGAACGTCGCGTGAAAGAAAAGTTTAATTATCTTTTGAAATTTGTCAGCACGCCGGCGGGCGACAGCTTTTTGTGATACGAACTGATTAATTAATTATTAACTGATTCTATTAAAACTTATATTTTCTGAAAGTAGTTTAAAAGTTCACGAATAAATAAAATTTTTAGAAATGAAAGTAAACATTTAAAAAAATGCAGAGTAAAAATCATTTTATTGTTTCAATGAAAGTTATAGTTGAATGATTTTTATTTTTTGAACTGATTGATTAATTATTAGTTGATTAATTTTTTTCATAATACTAAATTACATAAAAATTGAATTTTAATTTGTTTCAATTGAATAAATAAATTGATTATTTACTTTCAGGTTATGTAATTAAATATTGGCTATAATTTGTATCATGGAAGTTTATTTACATTTAAAATACCTCTTTTCAATTATGTAATTTCTGTTAATGTTTGTGACGTTGTGAAATGATTATCTGAATTTTATTTTCAAAATTATATGTAAATATGTTTTAATTTTTCCTCAAATTACTATAAAAGGTTAATAATCATTCAAATTTTCAGAAGTGAAATTTCAAGTTTTAGAAAAATATATAAAGTAAAAATTATTTCAATGTTTCAATGAAAATAATTGTTTAATACTTTTTATGTTGCGAATTGATTACTTGAATATTAAATGATTAATTTTCTTAGCAATATTAAATTAAGTAAAGATTTAATTTTAATTTTTCTCTATTAAGTAACATATATTAATCATTTATTTTAAGGTTATGTAATTGAATATTGGCTATAATTCGTGTAATAAAAGTTTATTTATATTTATCATATTTCTATTACAATAGTATAAGTTTTTAAAATGTTTGTGCTGTTTTGAAATGATTATTTGCATTCCATTTTCAAACTCATATGTAAATGTTTAAATTTTTCAGAAAATCTGAAAGTGGTTGTTCTATTTTAATGAAAATTTGTGAAAATATAGGGCTATATAAGATATATTTTCGCCCTGAAGGATTTTTAACAAAAATTTAGATTTTGGGAGTTACGCCATATTGAAGTTTTGGTTGGCTTATTTTTTTTGGAATTCTTGACATTTCCGGAACCAATGCTTGAGTTTTGTGGAAATTTGGAGATATCAGAGAATAAATTATACATTTTTAGGCTATACAAATTTACATAAAAAATTTTGAAATTTTGTTTGAAAAAAAGTCCAAACAAATTATTGATTCAATTTTTTGGAGAATTCTCTCTTTTTAATTTTTGTTAAATGAGGATATATATGAAATCACCTTTTACAACAACAAAAAATTGATGGAGAGTCTTCTAGTTACAGAGATATCGTTATTTTGTTTTATCTTCTTGGAAAATTCTTTCTTTGCTTAGCGCGACTTGGGTTCAATACTTAGAGGTTCGTGAAATGAAAGAAAAATTGTTGACTTGTTATGATACCATTAAGCTATTTCCCTTTCGGCGAGCCTCTAGGGGTAAGCGTGACACTACCCGATTCGGGTACTGTTTCTAGGTGGATAGTTTCTTGTAGTAAATAACTACAAGTGTGGGCTCACCACACCCACCACCGCCAACAGCAACGCAGTAGTATCAGACGGTCACCCATCCAAGTACTAACTGCGCCCAACGCTGCTTAACTTCAGTGATCTAACGGGAACTGGTGTTTCCAGCGTGGTATGGCCGTTGCCATGATAATAGTTATAAACAAGTTCTATTAACAAACACTGAATATTATAGATTGCTCATTTGTAAAGGATATTTATATTATATAAAAATGTAAATTATTATTATTTCTATTTCATATTTATATTTATTTGTAAATATTTGTAGTATTACTTACCCTTATCGATAAAGTGATACTTGATCAAAAAAATATCTCTCCCGATATTATTTGTTAATGTTAGAAACAAATTATGTAGACAAATTCCCAGTGTGCATATTGAAGTACAAAAATATATTTTGCGATATTATTGATTACATTTATTTTATGATATTAACAAATAATACAAAATGCAAAACTGTTCGTACTAAATTCTTATAAATCAACCTGACAAAATAAATGGAGGACAATTAAGAAATTATTTTTTGTTCACTTCAAATGTTCGTAATGGGAATGTTTTACAATAATTTGTTTCCGAAATTGACAAATAATATCTGGAGATATTAGCTATAATTTGTATAATGAATGTTTATTTATATTTGAAATTCCTCGATTTCAATTATGTAATTTTCATCAATGTTCATGATGTTGTGAAATAAGTATCTGAATTCAGATTTCAAAATTATATATAAATATGTTTCAAAGTTTTCTGAAATTAGTTTAAAATGTTATTAATAATTCAAATTTTCATTTAAATATAAAGCAAAAGTTATTTGAATGTTTCAATGAAAATAATTTGTCATTGATTTTTATGTTTTACAATGATTAATGAATTACTGATTCATTATTTTTCGCAAATATTAAAATACATAAAGATTTGATTTTAATTTTTTTTTTTTGTTAAGTTACATAAATTCTTTATTTACATCAAGGTTATGTAATTTAATATTTGCTATAATCTGTATAATTAAAGCTTATTTATGTTTAATACATATCTCTGTATTGTAATTATATAATTATTTAAAATGTTGTGACCAATTCTCGATTATCAAATTAAACTTTCTGCATGCTTTAGAGAAGGAAATGGAAAAATGGAAGATTCTCTAAATTAAAGTTTAAAATTTCGATGAAAATCGGAAGGTCAAAAAGTGACTGAATTATTCCGTCTGTTGTTTTCCGCACGTTATTAACAACAGGTGTGAATTCGAAGCATGCTTCCATATTTTTCATTATAATTGGAGAGCAGGTGAATATTTAATTATGTTCTTGGTCTTATTTTAAAGAGGAGATTCCAAGCTTTAATTTATCGAAGCATCAATTTTTAAAATTCAGCTCCCTGAAACATAGAGAAGTGAGACTTAATCTATCGCCGAGATAACCAGGAAAAAAGAGAGGCATGTATATGAATTGAATTTTCAAAATTATATGTATATTATGTTTTAATTACTGAGCGATGTCTTTTCGTGTGCTGTTGTTTTTTTGAATTACTTGAACGTTTAAATGCAAGTGATTTCTTAATGATTTTTATTTTGTTAACTAAATATCGGATCAGAATATAATTCTTAAAATTATAGGTAGTAATGTTTTGATGATTTAGCGATGTATTTTGATACGCCGTTATTTTTCTACTTAAATTTTTTTTTTTTAATTAGTGTGAAAGTTTATTAACGAATCATATTTTCAGAAAGAAAAGTTCAAATTAAAAAATATAACGTAAAAATTATTTAAACATTTCAATGCAAATACATGTTTAATTATTTTTATATTGTGAACTGAGTATCGGATCGGAATATAATTTTAAACATTATAGGTATTAATGTTTTAATGATTTGGCGATGTAGTATTTTGATGGCCTGATTCACAAAAACGGCCGTGAATGTATCCGTAAATGTCATTGTACAAAAATTAAGTTTTTTCATAATATTAAATTATAAACCTAAAAGTGCGGCAACAATATATTTTAATGATTTATCAATATATTTTGATGCATTATTTATAAATATGGTAATAACGTATCGTTTGTATTTGAGGTATTATAATTTATTTTGTGGACATTTTCATGTCTAAATTAGCATCACTCATGATATATTCCGTGAATTTTCTTAGATCTCCATTTAATAATAACAGGATAAATTTTCAAAGACACATAATTGGTATTTAAATTTATAATTATATTAATTATTATTGATATTTGTTTCCGGATTTATTACGTTGGTTAAGTCGTGCACTTGAAATCTTCAAATGATGTCCCGCCCTTTACTGTTAATAATAGTAGTCGTGAATGAAATCATTCTACGTTACATGGATTCACTGAATACATTCTTTTAGAATCTGATTTCACCAAGAATTTAAGTTGTCAAAAACTTTTAACAAATAAATAGTTATTCGAAAATTGAGTAAAGGACCAAAGTTTGCGGGCGCGTGCGCGCGCGTATAATACTCTAGTTATGAGTAAAAACCGTACATCGCAAGTTATTTTTGTCTCGCTTTTTTTTTATATTGAAGGCAGAAAAGAAGTAAGTGAGGCTCACAGCGGGTTCCCGAGAATCGATATCCTGCTTGATCCTTTGCCTAATAAAGTTTATCAGATGTCTAAAGTTTTCACTGTGGGGTGGACGGCAACTCTTTTGACGTAACGGTTATAAAGTGTTGTCAACCAGCCAAGAAAAAAAAACAAGAAAAAACTATGTGCTATAGCGTCTTATTGATAAAATGAACTGTTTTTAAAAATCTAAAATTCAATTTGTTGATTTTTTGTAAAATTTTAAGGCTGAAAATAACCTTCAGCTTCATTACAAGCTGAATTAACATCCTTTGCTTTTATTCACTGCTGACACCAAAGTTATAAATATTTTTGAATTTTTCCAAAATTTACGCATAAACGAAAGCTTGAGGTAACTACTCGATTTTTTGCGAAAGTATTCATACATTTTTTAACGAAATACGATTAATCAAAGTGAATCAAGTTATAAGAGGTGGTTTTAAGATGTTTTTTCTTTTTTAAAGCGATTTTTTATTGCCAGTGAAGTCTCTATTAAAATCAGATGTTATTGTACTTTTTAGTTGGTCCGAAGTATTGAAAATAGATTTAATAATAATTTTTTCAATATTTGTAAAAAATTATCGGAAAAAATGCCGTTAGGGCCACAGAGAGTTTCTTCTTATAATAGAAATTAGTGCTAAAAGTTATAAGAGCGGGTGCAACTTTTCAGAATAGCACCCGCTCCCGGTCAATTTTGCTTTACTTTCCAAACCTGCATGAAAAACGAAATTTATAACCAATTTAGAGTATAATGGCTAAGTTGATTCGTTTCGGAAATTAGTGTACGGAGAATGTTTAGCACAAAAGTACGTCCAAAACTAAGAAAATAACAATTTTCAAGACTGCCTTATTTTTTACTTTTTGACCTAGGTGTACAATACATTTTTAAAAAAAATTTACGTGAAGTTCTGATTCGAAAAAAGTGAATTTTTGTTTTTGGGTATTCTTGGGCACTTAATATTAGAAAAAAATTGCTAGGTAAATCACTGAAGTGATCGTGGAGCTAATTAAAAAAAAACTTTGGAATTACCGTTGTACATAAGTTAAAGATTTTTTAAAGCTGCATAATGTAAGTTGAAACTTTGAAACCACTTATTCGAATTTAATTTTGTCATTCTTATTTTAATTCTCGTTGAAATTTACTTAACAATTTCATAATTTCAAGTCCTTTTATTTTAAATTCACAGAAAATTATAGAGTATAGCTTTGATCTTGAAGTTGGATCAAAGTGATTTGAAGCAGAGTGATACGTATCTGATTTACATGATTCAGATTGAGTTTCAAAATTATTTTACAGTTACAAGTAAACATCAGGCATCAGACTCACACCACTATTAACACTTTTTTTCAACGATGCAACTATTTTAGCACTATGCATCTGAAAATATTTTCAAACTTCTTCGCTAGATTGCCTAAACTAACACCCGTTATTCCAAAAATCGAAATTAGAAAGATCTCAGTACTTTTAAATATCTCAAAAGATTTCAGGATTTTGAATATTTTGAAACATTCCAAAGCATTTCGGAAGATTTCATTTGATATCAGGGTATTCTGAAATATTTCAAGGGATCTTAGATAATTCCAAATATTTCCAGCAATTTTTAAGAGATATTACGAATGTCAAGATAATTTACAGTATGTCAAAGTATTTCAAGGATCTCCAAGGACTTTAAAGATAACAAAATTGCAATGAATTTCAAAGTATTTGAAAGATTTGATGGTATTTTAGAGGACTCCAAAAATTTTCTAGAACTATACAGAATTTTAAGGAATTCTAAAGAATTTCTAGAGAAGTTCATGAAGTTAATCGAATAGAATAAAATTTTCAGGGATTTCATGGGATTTTATGCGGTCTCAGAGGATATTAAAGATTAAAGCGTTTATAAAGGAATTTCAAGAAGATGTACGGGATTTTAAATTATTTCAAGAGAATTCACAATATTTGAAGGATTTTAAACATTTCAGAGGCTTGTAAAAAATACGGTTTATTTCAGAAGATTGAGAGGAATTTCATGAGGTTTCAAATAATTTTTTAGAACTATAGAATTCAAAATGTTTTTATAAGGTTTCAGAATATTTGAAAAATTTCGAAGATTTTATGGAACTTTTACGGTATTTGTCAAATTTCCAGGGATTTCAAATCATTTTACTATACTTGAGAGATTCATAGCATTTCAAAAGAATTCGGCAGGTTCCATATGATTATAAGGAATTTCTATAGATTTCAAGAGGTTACTAAAATTGGAGAGCTTTTCAGACATTTCAGAGGATTTCAACAGAATTTTAGTGATTTTAATAGATTATAGTATAATAATATATATATAATATATATATATAATATAACGCTTACCCCTTGAGGCTCGCCGAAAGGGAAATGGCTTCATGGTATATAATATAATAATAGTGGACTAAAACGGATTTCCAAGATTTCAAGGGGTAAAAGCTTTTGGGATACAGTTCGACCCCGAGTTCAGTAACCCTGTTTTGTGTTTTCCAAGAATTATGCTGCGCAGCGGTTTCGGATGAGAGGCACCACGGGGGTATGTGCCGTGGTCGCTCATGCCTGACAAAACAGTCACGGGGGTGAAGCCTCGTGATAAAAATTGGAAACAAATATTTAAAATATGGCCGCTTATAGAGCGACACGTGCGCTCATGTGAGAACTGGGGGAACTAAAATCGCAAGCGGCCGTGTGGGCGGGATATTCAAGTTTGAAATATTGTACTTAATAATGTTGTCAATAATTTGTACCCAGATAACAATGTGCTCACACCTTGCCCGCATGGTGTTTGCACGCGTGTCGACCGATCGGCACGATGTGAGGGCAAGAGTGCAGACATATGTGTCCTCATATGCGTCGCATATGCGCCGCACGCGTGTCGGCACGTGCGTGCCAGCGTCGTGCTAGCATGCACGTGTTTTTAGTTATAAGCATTGAAAACAAGATGTTAAAAATAACATAAGTAACAGGAAACATTGTATGACGTTTTTAAGAAGAGACTCTTGTGTTGAAAGTTGTTCTTTCACAACTGATGATGCAACAGGTGTTTATTCCAAAAGCGACATACACAAAATTATTCCTGCTACCTCTTAAATGATGTATTAGCGAGAAATATATATTTATCTTAAAATATCTTTTTATTTCGAACAATTTAAATTATTCAACACAGAGCGTTTATTCAACACCTTTGTTAGAAAACAAAGGGATTTTAAAGGACACTATACTTTTGAATCTTCCAGTTAATTACTTTCAATTGTTTTTCAAGTTGCATATTTTTAATCATTCTACTTCTGAGATTTAAGAACTTAAATCTCAGAAGTAGAACGATTAAAAATTTGCACTTGAAAAACTTGTTTTCGATCATTTTAAATCTGAATATAGTAAATATAGTAAAAAATAGTGAAGAAGATATATTGAATTTTTGTATTGCAAAGAATTTTAATAGAAACGTTGTGACAATCACCAAATGACAGTTGCCGATGCTCTAACGTTTAATTTTAAAAGGTCATTTGACTATAAAATACTTATGGTGCGTTTTCACGGAATCTAAAATTTTAGAGTTCAAAAAATTATTTTTAAACACTTACAACTCTTGCCGACTTTGTTCTTTGCCTCAAAATTTGTTTATACACCTAGCTAATTTTCTGAACCAAAACTCAAGAAAAAATATTTATTTAATTTGAACAAAAATAATTATTCACTTCTATTTCGACTTTTTGTCTGTAAAATAAACTTGAAAAATAACAAAAATGTAGAGCATCGAGTGAATTTGATCAGAGTTTTATTTTTACACAACTGCTATATTATGTTTTTAGTAATAATGCGCTTTTTGTGCCGCACTCTTCACCGCACGCTATATGCCGACATTTTGCCCTAAGTACCTGAGGAGCAGGATAGAGGCACGCTGTGCTGCATATCCTTCAGACCGTGTGCGGGCACTATGCGGGATTACTTATTACCCTCAGAACGTGCTGTCACTGTGCTTGCATTGTTGCCGACACATCGTGCTTGCACGCCATGCGCCCATGTGCGTCCGCATGCATTGTTATCTGGGGTAATACCGTTTATTGATATCATTAGATACAGCAATTGAAGTACACAATAACAGCAATAATTGGCATTACAAATTATGGAAAACATTATTGGTAAATGGAATTTGACAAAAATTATAAAAAAAAATAATATTCTGAGTATGGGTTTTTATTCGAACACAAATCACTGTATGATTACTTTTTATTTTGTCGTGGATTTGAAGAAGTATCATGAAGGTTCTCGTAGGAAAAAAACCCTAATAAAACAGTAACACTAGTAACACCACCCAATTCAGAGGTTATGTTACATTCCTCACAACCAGCATGGTAAATGCTCAAGTCGTAAAACCTGGTACAAGGCACTTGATTTTACAGGTAATTCTTTTCGAGTTAATTGAAAAATTATCGTTAAGATTTCACGATTATGTTTATTGGGAAGTCTAAGAATTTGGGTAAAAAATAGCGTCAATTTTGAACGTTTTCAATTATGACGTTTTCAACCCTCAGTTGTCAGTGCTACCATATGTACTAACGACTTCAAAGTTCACTACATTTTCGCAAACTGAATATTTTTAAATTTCCTAGAAAGGACCCCAGATCGAACTGGGCCGGAGGTCAGATTTGCTACCGGAAGTTCCTATGCTGACTACACCTGTTGCGCAACATTGCGACACAGCCCTGGCTGTTCACGTTCGGAGAATCTCACTATATATCGAATGTTATAATCAAACCTATACACAACTCGCGGTCCGACTGTATCTAAAAAAGTACTGTATAATTATCTTCTATCCGTAAAATCTAGGCATGGTTTCTTTTATTAACCGAGCTTCATTTAATTATCAGTATCCACCGAGTCCTTCTCTACCCATGGTATTGCACTTCGAATTAACTTGTGCTTTCTACAGTCCTCCCTCACAGAAAAAACAAAATGTAATCTTTACAGCGATTTCAGAGTAATCTTTACCTACCACAAAAATTAACTTCACCTATTAAGATTTGCCCACCACATGGGAAATTGTTGCCATGTCAACTCTATTAAATCTTGTTTTGTTTCGATGCGAAAAAATTCAACTTTAAGGTAAAAGTCCCAGTAATCGTCACCATAAGAGATTTCATTGACTTCAAATACTTAGAAAATTGTTTTGGAAGGATTAGTTAAAAAATGATTGGTACTGATTGAAGCATTAAACATCCTAGAATATTATAAAAATTGTTTTTACATTATATTTAATATTACTTCTTATTTATAAACAATTAAAAGTCGAAAAGCACCGATGTCCCAGTTATCGTGATTTCCAAATCTGCCATGTACTAGTTATCGTGAGTCGTTGTCCCAGTCCTCGTGAAAAAGGTTAAGTTTTCTTGAAATCAGTTTTTAGCGATTTGGAGGTGTATTTTAAGTGTATTTTTGTATTTTAACTATACTTTAATGAAATGCAAGATTTATTATTAGTCTTATATTGATTGAGACCTCCGAGATGAAATCCTCGAAGCATAACCTCAAAATCGAATCTTCTGATAGTTCTAATACGTCTGATGGACATTATAATAATTAATCATAATAAAAATTAATTTGTATAATTAACTTTTTTTGCAACATAAATTATAAACACAATGACGAAATTTGATATATTGCAGTGACTAAAAAAATCATGTGTATTTTGAGGTTATGTTCTGTTTACGTTGTCAAAATATTAAAACTATCAATAATTATATATCTGTTACACATTTTTCTTTATATTATGCAGTATAGATTAATGTTAGCTGCCCAGATATCAAAGTGCGCGGACGGTGCGACGCACGTGCGTCGCATCACGTGCGGATTTTCTCGCACGACGTGCGCGCAGGGGATGACACAGC
The DNA here is from genome assembly GCA_932195095.1 of Andricus curvator. Taxonomy (NCBI): domain Eukaryota; kingdom Metazoa; phylum Arthropoda; class Insecta; order Hymenoptera; family Cynipidae; genus Andricus; species Andricus curvator. Next base: position 469,256 of record CAKNYM010051462.1, read on the forward strand.
TGCGTCCTCATATGCGTGACAGGTGTGTCGTACGTTGTGAGGGTCGCACGTCATGCGTACAGAAAATATTTGCATCGATATTTTTGAATAAAGAGCCGGTAATTTATCATTAACGTATTTTTCATTATGCATGGGAGGAATATTTATACATTTTAGTCGCGTATCAGCAATTTAGTTTCAGCATGATTGTATCAACAATAATAAATATTTTTCGCTGCAACTACAAGATACAGGCACATAAAACTGACAGAATGTGAGGTTATGTATGTATACATGAAAAATATTTCACTTACCACTTTTTATTATATTATCGAAATTGTCTTACACATGTAAAAAACCGGTAACGCCGAAAAGGAGAATAAAACAAAATCTTAATAAACACGCGCTCGATTCGACACAAATCGAAAGGAACGGGGGGCCGCAGAGTCACTACACATAAAAATTCTGTCGCAATAATAAAATTTGCGATCGAGAACCGACACGTTTTCTCGCTGAAAACTCGCAAAACGAAACCGTGCGAAACCGACAACGGAGGTCGAGAACAGCTGTTACGCCGCGTCGGGCGATTACCGTTCGACCGACACGATGGGGTGTGCGCCGTATATTATTCAGCTAATGCACGCAGTTTTCAAATATAGCTCCTCTTATTTGCACTTGAAAAAAATGAATACAATACGATTGAAAATTAAAGATGCATTTTTTAAATTTCTGAACAAATTTATTAAACATTGATTTCAAATTAAATTTTAAACTCAATTTAATGTTAAACTTGCAATTAAAAGCACAAATTGAAGTTATAAACATAAATAAATATGTAAAGTAGAAATTATACCAAAAATTTCATTTTTTTATTTACTTAATTTCAAATTCAAATTGACAAAAGGCTAATTGAAATTATTTGTATAGCCGATTAAATTTGAAAATTATAGTTTTAAATAAATAAAATGCATATTGTACGTTGACACTATACAACCATGCATTCAATAATTATAATTGCGTCGCACATACGTGCCCCTAACAAAGTGCGACCCATTTGCCTCGCACCCAGCACGCACCTCGTGTACCGCATGCCGTGCGAGTAACGTGCCCCGCACTTTTGCTATCTGGGTAATGAAAAACTACTCAATAAATATTAATTTCACTGAAAAATGATAATAAACTAGAAAAAAAATTATGAAATAACTAAAGTCATGCCAATATTTTACATCACCTTTTCTAGTTCTAAGCACTAATTTATATTACGATTACTACTCACAGTAACAACTCAGTTCTCCGATTTCATTTCACGCCTTTTTGAAATTAATTAAATCATTATTTGTAACGAAATATGGAAATAAAATTTTGACAGATTCGTCCTAGTCTTCGCGACCGGTCGCGATTACTCGAGCAACTATGCTTTTGAAATGACCCTATAATCTTGACCGATATTTCTCGAACGAGAAGGTACTAAATGAAGATTTTACTTAATTTTATGAAACAAAAATTATCTGTTATTACAAAAAAATAATTTTCGTCCCGATCAAGCAATTTCTTGACATATTAAAAGCTTAAGCAAAGAAACTTCTTTCCTAACATAAATTTTAAGCTATTTTCCACGTTTCTTGATTCATCGCCACCGGCAATACAAATAAATTTCTGTTACCCATGTGCACTATTTGTACAAAAAAACTAATTTGGTTTCCACAACAAGCACTGTTCAAACTTACTTAAAAAGTATTCGAGGAATCTATTTTCATGCGGAAAATACTTACTTCTGGTGTTTACACCTCAAAACTGACGATTACTGGGACCGCCACGATTACTGGGACATCTACCTTAACTACTTGAAAATTACATGCAACAAAAATTCACTTCTGTTTTTTCTGTGCTCCTTGAAATGGTCATAGTCCTCAATTAACTTAAATTTTATTTTTGGGTAAGATATGAATAGGGTTGAATGATCTAATACTTTATAAATTCAATTTGAATTTCTAAACAATTGATATGACTTAATTGAATCATTTTCTTAAGGACTCCAAATAAAATGGATAAGATAGTTCAGATATTGTCTACCAGTAATTTTAACGTTATTTAAGTGTAATCTTAGAACATAGTGTTACATGAATTATGACATTTATTCGGAGCAGTAAAGTCCACTTCCACCAGTTGATTATTGATTTCAGATTACAGAAATCAGCAACATGCTGAATACTCCATTACGAAAGTGCAGTGCTCATCAAGATGGCCATTGTAGATGTTTGTAGTTTACAGGCCTATGAAAATAGTTTTCTCTCTTTCCTGGTTTCCAAAGTCCTCCGCTGCCAGATCTTATGGCTGAGAAAATTTTTGCAGTTACCTTCTATTGTTACCTTCTATGTGAATAATAATTTTTTGGGATGCTTGAAAAAATGAAAATTAGTTATTTTATTCTACAAGTAAAGCATCTGAATATAGACTTAAACATCTTACCACTATTCCCCTCTTTATCCCTTTCTTAAGAAATTCCTTCTATTGCCCTGTTTTCAAGAAACTTCCGATTTTCTTCATTTTTTCACTCAAACGTGAACTAAATTCATAGAACGCAATAAAAAATGTATTTTTCGTTGAATCTAATTTTTAACTATCAATCATACTATTATATTTTTGGTTCAAGATTTATCTTTTTTGGTAAAAAATTCTACTATTCGGTTGAAGATTCAACTATTTCTAAAAAAATTGTTTTCTTTTTGGTGGAAAATAAATCTGCTTGATTGAAAATTCAACTACTTGGCAGAAGGTTGAAATACTTTGTTGAAAATTCATTTTATTGGTTGAAGATCCAAATCTTTGGATGAAAATTAAAATATTTTGTTCAAAATTGAACTATTTTGTTGATAATTCGTTCTTTTTATTGTTTCAAAATTAAATTTTTAGGCAAAAATTCAACAATTCCTTTACCATTTAGAAATTTATCGTTTTTGTTTCAAATTCAACTAATTGGTTAAAAATTAAGTTTTTGATTGGAAATTAACTTTTTAATTGAAAATTTACATTTGTTGATTGAAAATTCATAAATGCTTGAAACTTGTTTTCTCTCTTGACTGAAAAATCTTTCATGGTTGAAAATTTAACTTTTTTTGGTTAAAAATGTAACGGTTTGGTTGAAAATTAATCTGTCTTAGCTGAGGGTTCAACTATTTTGTTGAAAATTCATTTTTTCTGGTTGAATGCAACGGGTTTTTATTTGAAATTACCATCTTTTTTGCTTGAAATATTACCTATTACATTTTTCGTTAAAAATCCAGCCTTTTGGTTAAGTTCTACTGGTTTTATTCAAAATTAGAATTTTTCCTTAGTTGAAATATTAACTATTATATTTTCCGCTGATAATTAATCTTTTTTTATTGATAATTTAACTACTTGGATGAAATTTGAACTTCTCTCTTAAAAATTAATTTTATTGTGGTTGATGACTCATCATTTTAGTGGAAAATTTGGTTAAAAATTCATTCATTTGGATGAAACTGCGTCACTTTGTCTCGAATTTGATCTATTTGGTTGTAAATGCAACTGTTCGATCTAGGCTCGGAGAAAAATTGAAAGATTCGAAGTGAGTAAAAATAATCCGAGTAGCCGAAGCCTAATATTCAGCTTGCTCACTGCTCTCGTATAGATATTTCTTTATTGTTTTTATAGAAAACATAATTTTGAACATTTTTTAATGATATTTCGCCCACATATTAAATATATACAAGATTAAATGAAAGTATTGTTATATTTTAAATAGAGCGTGGCCATATCTGAAGAAGTTTACCAAATAGATTGGGTTGAAACAACAATTAAAAATACAACAAAAAACTTACTTAAATGCTTTAAAAATTTTACTTCAGAAAAATTAATATAAATTGGTATAAAATGAAAACTCATCTTTAAAATAGGCTGCAGGCTCTTTTATTTTCTGTTTAATTTCCAGGTTACACTTCAGTTACGCGGTTATAAATCTTTTATGAAATTTTCTGTATACACAAACACAGTTTAAAGAAAAATAGTCAAATTGTAGAATTTTAGTTTTGATTTCTTTTCTATCTTCGGAACGAAATTTGCCGTAATCTTTATGAAATTTCCCCGAGGTTATTTTTGGAAAAATCCCCAAAATTCTTTGCAAATTGACCGAACTAAGTAGGTTATTTTTCTGAAATTACTTCTGGGAAAATGAACGAATTATCGGGCTTATTGCGTTCCGAAAATTTATGGGAATTTTCCCGAAACAATTTTTACAGTGTATATATTTTACCATTAGCAGAAGTGTGCCAAATTTTTAAAAACTTCGTATACATTCACGCGAAGTAAAATTGTTTCTCTTCAATAGATAAAAACAACAATATTATTCAAAGAGAAGAAGAATGAAAATAAAGACGAAGGAAATGTTGAAACAGGTAATAAAATAAAAATCTTTCGTCAGTTTTTCACTCTCATTTCCACTTACATACACTTTTCCAATATTCACGTTCTTTGATATTTTCAATTGATTCGATTACTAAAATGTCAAAAAAAAATACAATCGACGTGAATTTCGAAAAAATCAAAACGTAAGTGAAAGTGAAAAAGTTATATAATCACCCCTTAGTGCAGCCTGCTGAAATTCTGCAGAATTATTAAATCTTTTTTACACAAACTTACAGCAAATATTGATTGCTAATTATTACAGTATGGATTAGAACTTGTAATACTCCGTATTTTTTCTTGCTTGTCACTTTGAATGATTGTACTACGAAGAACAGTTTGGTATTTTTCAGCTATACTCAGAATTGTTCGGTCTCAAATTTTGTTTCACAATAATAGACGTATCTTTCATCTTGAAAATAATATACAATAACTGCAAATTGTCGGGTGGCTCTTATGTTTCTTCATAAGAGTAAAACGAGGAATGCCTTCAATGCTTTCAACACCATGACTTCCAAGTTCAACCTGTGATATGACATTGTAAGAAACCTACTATATTCTTCTGCGCAGGTCTTTTACATATTTTATGAAGGATAAAATTGCAGCTATTATATCGATGTGTCCCGTCTATTCTTCCCATAAAAAATAATATGTTGAGGGAGAAAAGTGTCTGTTAATAGCTTCACGTCTTCCAAAGTACTATATTATGCAAATTGCCGATGATACGAATATAGATACATTTTGTCACGCCAAGAAATAATTTTTATTATGCACAAATCGAACCTGACTAAAGAACAATTTCTTCGTATGATATTGATTTCTTTGCAAAATGTTCTTCTATTATGTATAACATGTGAAACATTTTTCTTCTTTTCTTGCGAACTGATGTAGAGAATAATACACGCAAATTTTCAAGAGAGGGGTAAGAAATACTTGAGGAAAAATTAGCTGTTAATGTCACGAGAACTTTTATCGTAGGTAGACGGTATATTTCTACGTAAGTATCATTCAGTAGCTCTACATAACTTCTGTACGATGACTTTTCAAACATATTTGTATTATTACTTTTTTTAAGTAAGATTTTCACAACATTTTTCTGTAGAATTTCTACTTGTTAGGGTTTTGTAGCCCCGGGCAGCAACCCTTATAGTTTCAGTCGGGTGTCCGTCGATCCGTCGTACTTTTTTCCAAGAGGGGAATGGAGGGGCAGTAGGGGAGAAAAAGTATGGGAGGGGGTTGTTGGAGCGACTTAATTAAAATTTTTTTAAGAGAAATAATTTCAAAAAATTATTATTATTATTTTTTATCAATATACTATTGAGACTTAATTAACGTCTTAATAGGCTAAGAAATCCTTTTATGTAGGCGCGCAGCGCCTACTTATACTAATTTTTTTTACCCAATTGAGATATTTTTGCAGTTATGGTATTCAAACAAAACCAAGCAAACATGTACACAGAAAAATTGCATTTATAATGCTTGACCTGTATGGTGTCTGGAAACCGGAGAGCTTGACTTCAGAATGGAAAATTTGGTTGTATCGTTCATAGTCCCTCATCATGATAACTATATGTATATTCCACTTTTGTGTTATCACTTCTGATGTTTTTAATTCTAATCCCTATAGAAGTAGGAATATTTGTACAAAAATTATTCTTCAGCTCTACTTTTTGTGTTTTGGTTAAAATATATTGTGTGATTAAGCAAGGTAAGTCTATATTCAAGGCCAAAAATATGCTTTCGTATGACCTGTGTTTACCTCGAGATTTTCATTAAAAACTAATTCTGCTAGAATGTTCACACAGCTGCAGTACTGATTAGTTTAGTCCTTGGCAACCAGATCGTTGATGCCCATGCTATAATAGGTCTGATTATTATCATTGTATGTAACCAGTAAGTAATCCTGGGTTTCAAGCTCCAGGTTTTCCCTATTGCGCATCTACAGGTCCAAAAAGTCATCTTAGCTTTTTTTTACCATTGCGTCAATATGGAGTTTCCAGGTTTCTTAACGGACATACAACGGTCCCTGCACCATTGCTCTATTATGTTGAACGCTGACTGCATGAGTTCCACGAATGTGCCTTCATGCTTCCCTGATACCAGAGTCGTCAGGACATCTACATAGCCTTGAGTGTAAAAACCCGATTCGCTTAAAACATGAATCAGTTCATCAATGACAAGTACCCACTGGGTGGATGAAAGAACTCCTCCCTGTAGCCATCCCCTTGAATTTGGCCTTCACTTCAGTACCATGTAGCAACGTATGTACCGTTCTGCGACTCAACATGAAGTGCATCCACCTGTTTACCGTGTTACTAAATCCGTCTTGCTTTCCAGGATTCCAGAACTGTTACGTATCCTTACAATAACATGAGTATAGAAGAGAGTGGAATTTATGTTCTATTATTGAATGTATGTAACAACATTATGTTTATCATTTATCAATAGTATGGCTTGAAAATTTTTGCTATTCACCTCGTACTGGTTTCCCCCTTTATTCCCAAGATAAAACATTTAAATGACAATTTTCGTTAATTCTTCCATAATTCACCTGAATATTAAGGCACCCCTGAGTTCATGAAAAAAATTTTCGGTAAAAAGCTGAAGATACCTGTCTCACACTTTGTCTTGGAAAACAATATATATTTTAGACCTGAACTATTCCGTGACATTACCCGTGTTAGGGCCGGTTCCACCATCCTCGGTTAAGAAGCTAATCCTCCGTTAAACCTAGTTGCGCGGTCCACCACTTTTTAACGGCCGGTTAACTCGCGTTAACCACCGTTAAATCTGTCTGGTCAAGATTGGTCGATTAGAGCTATTTAATAGTCCGTTAACCTAAAAATTGCAGTGTTGTTGTGAAATATGAAGTTTTTCGAAGAAGGAATGACATCGTCTGATGACTAAGTCAAAGAAATTAGTTTTGATTTCATTCGCAGAAGGCCGGGAATTTTTGAAGAAAGTGTGAATTTTTTTAATAATTTCGACGACATGGATTTCCAAACGAGATGTTTCTTAACGAAATCTTGTGTTAGAGATCTGCTAAATCAAATCGAAGGAGCATTATCGCACGCAACAGAAAGGTTTTTTATATTTATTAATTGAAAGAATGGTTTATTAAAATTATGCAAGATGTACTTCCTATCATACAGCCTATCATGCAGTTACTGCTAACTTTGAAGTAATATGCAACTGGATCACATTTGTCGACTGCAGGAGACTTTTCTGGTGTTAGCAAAACAAGTGCACACAGAATTACGCACAAGGTGTCTGTAGAAATCGCTAGACTTTAACCTCAATATATTAAGTGCCCTTCTACTTTAGAAGAGATAAGAGCAGCTCAGCAGCGCAATTACAATTTTATGCTATCGCTCGATTTCCCAGAGTTTTTGGTTGCATAGATTGCACACACATCAAAGTTCAATCCTTTTATAAGACAATGTTTACATACATATTACAGCACCCCATTCTCTGAGCCTGATACAATTTGAATATTGTAAATACTTTGTAAATAATAGTAATAATAATTTGAAAAATATGATTTTTAGGTGCAGAAGATTGTGAGACCTTTCGGAACATGAAAGCATATCTTTCGATCAATGTACAAACGATTACTAATTCAAATTTAGAAATGATAGACATCGTTGCACGATGGCAAGGATGCGTGCATGATAGCACGATCTTCAGTTGTTCGAAGATAAATTCTATGTTTGAAGTAGTTCTATTTGTTAAAGCGCTACTCATAGGTGAGGGTGGCTTTTCTCTAAAGCCACATCATTTAATGACACCTTTGAATGCACTAAATACTCCTGCAGAACAATTGTAAAATGAGTCGCTCATAAAAACACGTAACTCGGTGGAGCGTACATTTAGAGTTCGGAAAAGGAGATTTCCAATTATGGCATTAGGCATGCGATTCAAACTTGCCAATGTCTTGCCTGTAATTATTGCTACATGATATAGCCCATCATTTAATTCTACCAGCACCACTGCAGGATCTCATTTTAATGGAAACTATTAATGTTAATGACGGACTTTAAGATGATGATAGAGTCTCAAATGAACTAATGCATGATTACTTCCAAAGATAATTATTTTTCTGTACATGTGTATGTTACTGTTTCAGAAAATTGTAAAGCATGAATATATATTCAATAATTTTCACTTGTTACCTCTTGGAGGAGGATAAGGACTGCGGAAAAGTCTACGGAAAATGTATTTCGGAAAGTTAAGTTTGCCAATTATCATGTGATAAAATAAAATAGTCACTAAGATATTTATTTAAAAGAACGTTTCTCACGAGCGCAGTATCTTATTGCTATTGAGGATTGAGGGCAAGTAAACGGAAAATGTAATTTTGCCTATTGTAACGTAATAAAAGAAAATAATAAATAAAGATATTTTTTTATAAAACAAAGTATGTTATGAGAACAGTATGTTATTTCTAATACAAAATATATGGTACAAACATTATTGCTATGACTAGAGGTAAATGTCATGAGAATTTTCCACATTTCCATAACATTTAATTTAGCAAGTGCGTAAATTTAATGGAAATCAAACAATTTCTCATGAAATTTACGTCTCTACTTTTATAACACAAAATATATATTGCTTATAGAAAATATAGAAACATCATTGCTATGACTGGACGTAAATTTTATGAGAGTTTTTCTTCAATTTCCATGAAATTTACTTTAGTGATTGCATGAATTTAATGGAAATTAAACAATTTCTCATGAAATTTACGTCTCTACTTTTATAACACAAAATATATATTGCTAATAAAAAATATAGAAACATTATTGCTATGACTAGACGTAAATTTCATGATAGTTTTTTTTTTAATTTCCATTAAATTTACTTTAGCGAGTGCGTAAATTTAATGGAAATTAAACAATTTCTCATGAGATTTACGTCTCTACTTTTAAAACACAATGTTCATATTGCTAATAGAAAATAGAGAAACATTATTGCTATGACTAGACGTAAATTTCATGAGTTTTTTTTTAATTTCCATGGAATTTACTTTAGCGAATGCGTAAATTTCATGGAAATTAAACAATTTCTCATGAAATTTACGTCTCTACTTTTATAACACAATGTTTATATTGCTAATAGAAAATATAGAAACATTATTGCTATGAATAGACGTACAGTGGTGTGCAAAAGTTTTGGGCCAAACATGTTTTTGACTATATATAGTAAATAAAAGCAGCTAAGAAAGATTGAGTATGTGTGAGTTATTAGTATTTTATTGAACTACAAAAATATGAAATTTATAAATTTTTAATAAAGATTGCTGACAATTTGTTCCACAATGTTTTTTATGACGGTGTTCAAAAATAATGGGCCACGCTTATTTTATAGCTTTATAAAAAAGTAAACGTTTATAAAATCAAGAAAAAGTCATTATATCGTTTCTTAATAGCTAATACTTAGTAGCCATACCCTTCGCAGCAATTACAGCAGCACATCGACGAGGCATTGAATCAACTAAGCGCTGAACGTAGTCCTTTGGTATTTTTCCCCATTCTTCCTGCAGATTTTGCCATAAAGCAGCTTTGTTCGGATGTTTTTTTGTTGCAACGCGAATTCCAAGTGCATCCCACAAATTTTCGATGGGATTTAGATCTGGGGATTGAGCTGGGTGATCTAAAAGCTTTACTTTTTGCACTTTCAAAAATTCCTGGACCAGCTTCGACTTATGTTTTGGATCATTATCTTGCTGAAAGATCCAATCTTTAGGCATATTTTTCTTGGAATATGGTAACAATTTTTCAGACAAAATGCCGCGATACATAACACTATCCATGATGCCTTTTATCTCGTGCAATGGGCCTACTCCTCGCGAAGACATAGCTCCCCAAACCATGACTGACCCACCCCCATGTTTAACTGTTGGAATTTGATATCGGGAATCGTATCTTGTGTTTTTAGGACGTCGAACATACTTTTTTCCGTCACTTCCAAACAGATTAAATTTTGATTCGTCAGAAAAAAGTACTTTACTCCATTGCTTTGGAGTCCAGTGTTGGTATTTTCGTGCGAATGTCAATCGGGCCTTCTGATTTTTCTTGCTGATCAAAGGTTTTTTAACACCAACGCGTCCAAATAGTCCTACATCATTTAGACGACGTGATACCGTGCTCCTACTCACATTGGCGAGGTTTTCATCGCGGAGTTCTTGAGCAATTTCAGATGCAGTTTTCTTGACATCCCTGGTAGATTTGCGTTTAATGATTTTATCAACACGCATAGTCGTTTTCCGTGGTCTACCAGATCGTGGGAGGTCCGATAGGCACTTGGTAGTAGTAAATTTATCGATTATTCTATTCACAGTACTTTTACCAATTTTTAATAAAGCGGCAATTTCGCGAGATGCCTTTCCTTGTCCAGAAAGGTTTATCACGGCTTCCCGAATTTGATAATTTGTATGTCTCGGCATATTGACCTTAAAATGACTTGATATAATGCGTAAAACACTTCAATAATATAAAAAAGCCAAGTAGCGGACCAGGCGGAGATCTGAGAAATATATAAATACAGTGGCCCAATATTTTTGCACACGTAAATATATAATATAAGCGATAGAACCGGTAAACGTTTCTTTTCAAAAACTCTTTCCTACCTTATTGTTTAGTACAAATAGTATACCTAGTTTGTATATAAATATATCTTTTCTTAAGTTAGCCTTTTAGGAAATAGTTCAGAAAAAAAATGTGGCCCAAAACTTTTGCACACTACTGTAAATTTCATGAGTTTTTTTTTTAATTCCTGGCCGGTTACTGTCCGGGACAACCCTGGTTAGATTTCATGCCGCGACATTTGATTTTTTCCAATGTTTTAATTTATTAAATAAAATTGTTATCGATTCTGCAATGTGCAACAGCAGATTTATTTCAATTTTCATAATTTTCTCTATTTTCAGACAATTTTTAGTCTGTACACTTTCAAATTTGCCGCCATGTCTGACGCTTTCTGCGCTGGCGTCGACGTAGACACTTGTAAGTTCCAGTTTCGCACCCCGAACGAGAATGCACGTTGCAATCATGTCGCGCTGTTTTCTCGAAGTTCGCAAATAAAATCCGTGATTAAAATCAAGCTTATTTCAGTAATCAGTTCCAAAACTCCACTTACTTTGCGAAAAATAATTATTTTACATTGAAGTATAGTGTTGTGTATTCATTTTTTTCTTCCTACCCTCAAATCACCACGTGGTTTCAAAAATAAAACAATTGCTAGGAGATTCTAGAAACAGTGATTTAAACTCTGCTCTAATTTCCTCGCGAGAATTTGTTAACTTGATTTTAAATTTAAAGTTCACCGTATTCTTCACGGTGAGCCTTAAAATACAAACCAAGTTAACAATTTTTCGCCTGAAGCAAAACATTTTTTGACCGTTCTGTGGCCGGGTTACCCGACCGGATCTCGGCCGGTATAAAAGCCGGAATCCGACCAGTTTACCGTGACGTTTTGAGCCGGATTCCGGCCAATATGTCCGGCCGGCGCCCGGTTTAAACTGGGGCTATACGGCCGGCTCCCGGTCGGATCCCTGTTACCATTCCTACACGAGCACATATAACATCAAAAAATTGATAAAACAATCGAAACTTTCTTAAATACTTTTTTAGTTTAAAAAATCCCTGAAAATGCTTGCACGTTCTCTACACTTTTCCGGAATATTTCAAAATTTTGTAGACAGTTGCAGAACGTTCTGGATTTTTTTAGAATCCTACAATACCCTCAAAATTTCTTGATATTTCTAGAGTATTCTGAATTGTTCTAGAATTTTTGTGAAGGTTGCAGAATTCTCCGAGATGCTATAGATTATTCTGAAATTCTGGTATACATATTCAGGAATTTTCTAGATTTTTCCAAAATACTCCGTAAGATATTTATACCTAGTGGATATTGTTTGGGGAGAGGCATTTTGAAATATCGAATAGCGTATTTGAAACATTTGAGACGCAATTCTCTGAATATTTTAGTCACTACACTTCTTGGTAATATATAAAAAATTGGAAAATACGATATTTTAAAATTTAATTCCTATCAAGGGTAGATTTTCAGGATTAAGGGTAGTATTTTCCATCCTATTGGGTCCAGTTTTTTTCCTCAGCATCTAGTGCCATCAACTGTATTTTCTGCTGTGCACTTATTATTATTCAACATGGGATTTAAGGGTTTATGGATGATTTCAAGCGATAGGTCGCATTTTCGACTGCGCACTAGACTTCTGTGGGGTTTATTTTTGCGCAGTAGATCTATTTAACACTGTCGAATTTGCAGTAGAAGTACTGTTAACGAATTAATGACGGACTGGCGTGGGGCAGCGAAGGAATCACGTTTGGTCATGTTAAAGTCGACGAAAAAGGAAATAAGACAATTCACCACCGTTATTACTGAAAACTTCAAAATACCTTTTATCGTGTTAATCCAAAATACGGGTCCCTGAGCCTATCCAACAAGGCGCTCCTTCTGTACCCAAAAAAGGTTTTGGATTGCTTGAGAAAATTGGCACAGATGTAGCCTCCGGAAGATACGACCACGATCGTTCACCGAACGATCGATCCCCACGCGACCGGAAGCAATACGTCATCCGACTCGTCACTTCCCACAACACCAGAAGATGATCGAGTCGGGAAATCACTAAACAAGGAATCGAAAACATTAATAAAACACTGACTTTACTCGAAGGGCTCAAATACCTGAATGGCCTAGAAGAAACACACTTGATTAAAATCGTTGCAACAACCGATAATGTCTACACTCGCCTACACCTTGATAGCAACAGAATAGCCCGGAAAAGCTCAAAAAACTCAACAAGGGAGCTTCACGCCACTACCTGAGTTCCCACTCCAATGAAAAAAAAGCGCCTGAAACTCAAAGAACAGAGAGAGACCTTCAAGGAGAATGAGCATTGGGCGAAAACCATTTGATTACCAATGAGACCTTGAAGGTCACTCAAACAAAAATAACAACATCAAATAAATTATTAACAAGTACATTGCATCCAGGAATGCGCAGAAGATCTTCGTGGGACATATGCTTGCGCAATAGAATAACGGATCATTTCCGGCCGTGCGGTATTTCTCTTTAAGGTCTGGTAAAATTTGAAGGTATACTTCAAACATCTAGAAACATGCAGCAATCGGTCTAAGCAAATTTTTAATAATAAAAATTTCCAAAAATGAGATTTTTTGCGAAAAACGTTTCTGTTAAATGTCAGCAAAAGTCTTCTAGGATTATAAATACTTACTAAAAAAAAAAAAAATAAAATATCCATCGGATCAACCTAGGCCGAAATTTTCATATCATGTCTCCTAATATAAACTGCTGGATCCAGACTCGAAAATTTCGGTGCAGGTCCGTGTTTTGCTCTTCTTTATATGGAACCTTTTTTTCAAATTTACGTCATTATATTATATTTAATTGATTCAGAGGGGTTGAATTTCGGTCAGAACCCCCCACTAAATGGGGAATTATGACTGTTATTTGACATAACAATACTTTTCATCCTACCAAAAAACTCAATTTATGCGAAAAAGGTAATCAAATACTGACGTTCTTTATAACATGCATAATCACTTCCCCTTTCATATTAATATATCGTCTATAACGTTTTCAATCAAAAGTTTCGTGTGGATTAAACTACATTCGCAATATATGATTCGTTCAAATAAAGGACATGCACTATTTTCGGATTCTCGATTGAGAACTAGAAGTATATAAAGAAAATGTCGCAACAGAGGGAGGGTGAAAAATTTTAAGCGAAATAACACAATTTTATGAGGAATAGCGAAAATCATACATTTTTAAAATACTTTTTCATAATAATAAGTAGACTATGGTCACTTAAAATTTAAGCGATTATTTTTTCCCGATTTTACAATTCGGTAAATTTTTCACGGTATTATAATGAATTAAATATTTATTAACTATTGTACTTCACTAATTATCAGTTAAATAAAAAATGGATTTTCAGTTAAATTTCATATTCAAAGTGTACTGTTCATAAAAAGTTCTTTACAGGAATTGATTATATAAAAACATCTGCAAATGTATACCGGCCAAATTTCATACAGAGTTCTTCGATATTTTGGAATATGGAGGCCAGCAACTTGGAATTCACAATGGCAAATTTGGATATATAGTATCTATTCCACCTGTATGATAATTATCTATTCGATTTTCATATTTGGCATGTTGATATATCTTCTGACAGATCCGGGAGGAATTTATAATAACACGGAAACTTTGTTTTACGTGTCTGCTGCTTATCCCGTTTTGATTAAACTGATTAGCATTATGGTAAAACGTAAAACTCTTATCGCTTTAAAAAATATGCTTTCGGATAAACTCTGTCAACCTCGAGATTTTTATGAATCAGAAGTAATACAAAGCTGTTCAAAAGTCTGCAGGTATATAGTAATTATTTCTTGAAACTATTATTAAGGTGAAGAATCTTCTCTATATATATAAATTAATTTTGAATAATATTATTATTGTTATAGGACCAATACGATTATATTTCTATTTTTGACTAGCATCAGTGCAATACCCATAATACTGACTCCACCGTCGATGAGAAGTAACTTTCCGTTACCTTTCAAGGTCTGGCTTCCTTACAGCTTAGAATCCAGATTTGCATATGTTTTGACATATTTTCAACAAGGAGTAGCTATCATGATAGCAGCTTGTGTGACAGCTTCAGTAGAGAGTTTAGCGTCAGTGACCATACTACAAATTTGTGCACAACTAGAAATCATCGTGCATCGTCTGCAGCCACTTCCTAAATTTCGCCAAACAAACGATTCTGAATTTATAGTCCATCAACGAGAATCAACACTCATGAAAGATTTCATTGATCATCATAATTTCATGTTTTTGTAAGCCAGAATAGAATATTAATTGTATTACTACAGTACCGAATCTCTCATATGTTTTTTTTTTGTTCCAACAATGTTCAAATTTCAAGACATAGAAACGATTAACACCAACTTCGGAAAGGGTACAAATGTGCACGGAGCAACTGTGAACGAGCGCAACTGTGGACGTCAATGGCCATGCACAACTGTGCACCGCCCCATCTGTGCACGTCTGAATTTCGACGTGCACAGATTATACCCTTCCAACTGTGCATGTCTGAATTATTACAATCAGATTTTTAACTTACATGCCCACGCGCACAGATGAAATACTCCCAACTGTGCGAGTGCACATATGGGAGACTCCCAAATGTGCACGTCTCAATTAATACGCTCACGTTTTTAACTTACAAGTCCACGTGCACAGATGGGATACTTCCAACCGTGCACGTCTCAACTAATACGATCATATTTTTTACTGAGAAGTCCAAGTCCACGTGCACAGTTGAGAGTGTATCATCTGTGCACTTGGACTTGTAAAGGGAAAATATAATCGTATTAATTGAGACGCGCACAGTTGAGAGTGTCCCATCTCTGGATGTGTGCAGTTAGGAGACTCTCAACTATGAACGTTGAAATTGTAACGTACACAGTTTTACCTGTGGACAAAAACATCTGCAGCTGCATCTGTGGCCATCGACGTGCACATTTAGGCTTGTGTACAGTTGCTCCGTGCGTAGTTGTCCCTCACCCAATAACTTTTAGCAAAACAGAAAAAAAGTAAAAAGTTTGGAAAATAATAATATCTACCCCAAAAAACCGTGATTGACAACAAATAGGTCAATAATAACTCCAGCACATGTCAATCACAACCCATGCTAAGGCTTCATAGCAACTCCAAGCAAAGTTAAATATTAATGCGTATACAATGTCAATAAGAACACCTAGCAGAGATTAGTGACAACATCTAGCAACGGTTCAAAAGAAAAAGCTTATGAAGTTTCATCAATAACTTCTGTAAAGGGTGAATAACAACAAAAAGCATCAGTCAAATTACAATTTAAAGCAGCGATTAATAACCATTAGGGCGGATTTTTTCTTTTGATCCAATAGGACTTAGTTTTCGAGATGTCGAGGTTTGAGTAATTACGGTCGAGCGCTCGACTAGCCAATGCAGAACGGGGACCACGGACTTCGCGCTTATGTATGTACCGGGTACAGTGGCGAGTCGAACGCTCGAGCGTAAATACTCAAACCTCGATATCTCGGAAACCAAAGCCCATTAGCTCGAAAAAAATATCCCCCTAATGGATTTTGATGTACTTTCATCCTGTAAAGCCCCAGTCCAATCGGCGATGTACATCTCGCGATCTCTCTTTGTTAGCAAAGGTCAAATAACTGAAAGTAATAATCCCTGGCAAAGTCTATTAAAAACTAAAATATCAATGTTAAAGGTGAAACAGGTACCAGCGAGTAATAAAAAAATCTAGCAAAAGTAAATAAAAGCCTTAGCAAAAGTTAAATGACAACCCTTTAGTAAGGGTCAATAATAACTCTTACCAGATCTTAATCATAATCTATACCAGTGATTATTATTAGCAAATCCTGACAGAAATAAAAAGCAATGTTTAGAAAATTGCAATAACAATCCCTAAATACGATGCATTACAAAAAATAGCGTCTGTCAAATTAGAAGTAATAGCAGCGATAATTAACCATCTCTAACAAAGATAAATAATAACACTTAAAAGATGTCAATCGTGAGCCATTTCAAGGGTCAATAGCAAACTCCAAGCAAATTTCAATAGCAATGCTTATAAAATGTCAATAAGAACCCCTATCAAAAGTTTATTGACAACCTCTAGGAAAGGTTTGAGTGACAAACCTTAGAAAATTTCAATAAGACATACCAGCGAATAATAAGAAAATCTAGCAAAGGTAAAAAAATAACTCTTAGCAATAAAAGATAAATTAAAGCCCCTTAGCAAAGATCAAAAATAACTCTTAACAGATTTTAATGATAGTTCACAGCAATTATCACTAGCAAATTCCAGTAATTTGCCTCTAGCAAAGATAAAAAATGCTTAGCAAAGGTTAAATTACCGCCTCCAGAAAACGTAAGTAATAATCCCTGACGAAGGATAATAATAACAAATCACACAAAAAACATCTATGATGCAAAGTTTGTGAAATCAAAGTTGGCCAAGTAATTTACATAAATTTGTAAAAACATTTTAAAAGGCTACTTTTGATATTATACAGCATGGCGGGATTATATTACACCATAAATCTCCCATACTCTGCAATATTTTATTTAAATAATTCTGTTTATAAGACTCAACCTCGCCAAGTTCTATAATATTTGAAGTGGTTCTTGAAAATTAATTTACAAATTTTTGTAGCAAGCTTTATAAAAAATTTCCCTCATATATTTTATTATGAATATTTTTCCCCAAAATACTTGGCCAACGTTGATTTTACAACAACAAAAATCATACAGTTGTACTTTGCAGATTTTTTGCATCACAGATATTTTTGGTGAGATTTCATGCCATTTCCCTTTCAGGGTAGGCGTGACACTACCCTAGGTAAAATCAATTAATGAAATTCAAATTGAATAAATTTAATTATTTCATTTATTTTCTACAAAATTTTATAGAAATATAATAATTAAATTTTTCAACTTTGCGCACATCTCCACCGAATCTCTCTAACCAATTTACACCACTTTTTTTTTGAAAAGTCTGTAGTAACATATCTTTGATACATATTGCAAGAATTTTCGATGTCTTGAATATTCCAAAAAAACCCGTGGGCCGTCGTGAGATGCCAGGCAGAAGTGATAACTTCATACGAAGTATGCATCATATTGTATCATACTGTATCATATTATATCATTGTATATGATATTGTATCACATTGTGTGGTATTGCATCATATTGTATTATTTTGTATCATATTGCATCATGGCATATGATATTGTATCATATTGTATTATAGTGCTGAAAAAACCAGTTCTCGTACGATCACTGAAGTTAAGCAGCGTTGGGCGCAGTTAGTACTTGGATGGGTGACCATTCGAGAATACTGCGTGCTGTTGGCCCGTCGTGGGTGTGGTGAGCCCACACTTGTAGTTATTTACTACAAGAAACTATCCACCTAGAAACACTACCCGAATCGTGTAGTGTCACGCCTACCCTGAAGGGGAAATGGCTTAATGGTATACTTATTCTTGTGTATCATAGTATAACTTGGTACAGCATGCTGTATATCATACTGTATCATATTGTATGATATTATTTCGTAATGTATCGCACTACATCATATTGTACTATGTTGTATCATATTGTGAAATACCACATTATATTGTACCATATTGTATCATACTGTATCATATAGCGTGATAGTGTATCATATTGTGCAATACTGTATTATATTCTGCCATGTTGCATTATATTTATTGTATTGCATCATATTGTATGATACTGTATCATAATTCAACACATTCCGTGATATTTTATCACATTATATAATATTGTATCATATAGTATGATATTGTGTAATTGTATCATATTGAATTATATTGTATCATTTTGTGCCATATAGTGTGATGGTGTATCATACAGTAACATATTGCGCCATATTGTACCATATTACATCGTATTGCATTATATTGTATGATACTGTATCATATTCTATCATAGTATATGATATTGTATCACATTGTATGGTATTGATTCATATTGTATTATTTTGTATCATATTTTATCATAACATATGATATTGTATCACATTGTATCATATATTGCGATATTGTATCATATTGTATCGTACTGTGCTATAATGTATCATGTTGTATCATATTGTGTCGTATTGCATCACATTGTGTGATTATTATTATTATTATTATACCATTAAGCCATTTCCCTTTCGGGGTAGGCGTGACTTGCTAGGTTGGAAAATAGTATTGGGTATATGGGTGTATTGGTATAGAGTAAATAGGTACAAGTTAGATAGGTATATAGGTGTAAACTGTATCATAATCCATCATATTATATGATATGGTATCACATTGTATGGATTTTAATTTTTTACACTGAATACGTAAAATTTAAAAGAACGTTCAAGGTATCAGAAATTCTTAAAAAATTAATCGAGAACCTGTTTCTACTGACTTCTTGTTTAAATTTGGTACCAATAGGTTCCACAGATTAGGATTTAGAGGTGAGAGCAGGTGAAAAATCTATTTTTTAACATGAAATATAATGAACTGACATTTGAAATTAATCACGTCATCGTATAATCCTAAAATACATATGGATTGCATGTTGCTATGGATTTATAGTTCAAATATTAGGATAAAAATTTAGATAAAAATGCATTATTGTTAAATAACAGCATTACCACGCTGAAAAAACTAGTTCTCGTCGGATCACTGAAGTTAAGCAGCGTTGGGCGCGGTTAGTACTTGGATGGGTGACCATTCGAGAATACTGCATGCTGTTGGCACATCGTGGGTGTGGTGAGCCGTCACTTGTAGTTATTTACTACAAGAAACTATCCACCTAGAAACACTACCCGAATCGGGTAGTGTCACGCTTACCCTGAAAGGGAAATGGCTTAATGGTATACTATTAACAAAAAATTAAATTATCCAACTGTTCGCACATCTCCATTGAATCTGTAGAATATTCTCGATAAACATTACAAAAATTTTCGATATTTCAAATAGTTTTTAAAATGTTATCATTTTTATCCTCTCTGAATTATGATTTTTTACACCAAATACGTAAAATCCTTAAAACTATCCAAGATATCGAAAATGTCTGCAAAATGTATCAACAAACTGTTGCTACTGACTTCGTGTTATAATTTGGTACCAATCGGTTTGACATATTGAGATGTAGAGGTGAGCAAAGGGCGAAAATTGGTTGTTTTTATATTTTTTAATCTCACAGTTTATAAGATACTAATAGAAAATCACGTTGAAATTTATTTTTAATGATTGATCAGTGAGCTGCACAGTTTCATCAAAATCAATTAAGAATTGCGCCGACAATCCACAAAAGATCCAAAATACATGATTATTCCAGATCAGGATTCTTGGTAGCTTTTTTTTCTGTATCTGGCGACGATTCTCTACCGTGAATCTTGATACAGCAATGTATCGCTTAAAACACGTATCAGCGATTAATAATAATATCCAGCAAAGGTAAAACAGTAACTCATAGCAAAGGTTAAATTACAATCCTTTGTCAAAGTTCAATAATAATTCTTAGCAGATATCAATCATGACCCCTGATAAGGGTTAATAGCAACTACAAGCAATATTAAATATGAATGCTTATGAAATTTTAATAAGAACTCCTATGAAATAGCAACCCATTGATAAAGCTAATAGTACCTTTCGCAAAAATCAGTAACTACTCATTACAATCAAATAATAATAATTTCAATAATAATTTAATTAATTTATATTTATTTATATTTATATTTATATATATAATATATATTTATATTTATAATTAAGTTAATAATTTGTCTTAGGAACTGTCAAAAAGCATATATTAAATAATAGAAGTGGCTAAAACTTCTGGGAATGAGGTTTCACCATTTTTAGAAAAGACTTTTAAAATATAACAAATAAGTTTTGCAGGCTAGTAGTTATGTTATCAGAGTTCTGCGGCACTACTACGTAGTCCCAGCTACCACCGAAAGATGGCACCACCAGTCACTTACCTGAGTCGGTAATTGAACTGTTGGTAAGGTAGATCCCTAAATTCAAATTCTTTGCTTGGTCAATAAGGATGGTCCCTGTTTTACCGGCGAAACCAAAAGCAACTTTTATGCAGGCGGCGTACGTGGGATCAGGGATTCTTCAAGTTCTGGAACTTTCAAGAAATTTGTTTTTCTAGGAGTTTCGATCGATGTGGTTCTATTGCCTCTGAGATTCTTATTCGTTAGACTTTCTGGATCACCTCAGTTGTTAGTCAGTGATCGGAATTTCTGGAGAGCTGAAACGAATTCGTGATTCGCTTAACGAGGTGCGTCCCTGCAATACCAACCAAGAACCACATTCTGGGGATTCCCCAAGTTTCCGGAAAATAATCGAACCTTCTAGAAATTTTGACGTGATCTCTGATGATTTTCCATCCATCGAAGTTTCTAGAACATTTGAACATGAGAAGCTCTTACTTTTGAGGTTTTCTATGTCTTTTGACTTTCTGGAAGATCAATCGATATTGGATATAATCTCGAACGACTTTTCAGGAAAGATCAATCGATATTATCAACCTCCACCTAGAATGGCACATGTTAAAAATTCAATGTGTCGAGCCTTTTCAACGTGATCTCTGACAATTTTCCATACATCAAAGTTTCTAGAAGGTCTGATGTATGACGCATTTTCTTGGTTCTTGTTATTCCAGAGGCACCGACGCAGTTAATCATAATGAGCGCTCACTCTTATTACTCCTAATATATTCAGATTTTAGAAAGATCGATCGAAGTTTCTGTAAGATTCGTTGCACGCGGGTCTCTTCCCTGCATCAAATTTCTAGAACCGTGAGTATGTGACTTCTACCTCAATTAAAGAAAGATCGATTGATTCAAGTTTGTATAAGGATACAGGTTCTCTTTATAAAACTTTCTAGAAGCATTGCTATTGGATGTAATCTTTACCTACATTCGAGAAAGAACAATCAAAGTTTTTAGATATTTCGATACATGGAATCTCGAAAGCAATAGCCCCTTCTAGAAATTTCGATCGTTCTTTCTCGAATATAGGTGAATATTACATCCAACCGGGCTTTGCAGTATATAGGGCTGTAGAGTTGAGTTCCACAACATTTAGTTTTGTGCAGTTAGGCTTCTATGAAACATATAGAGGAGCACAACAATTCAGTAGTATACAAGGTTGCACAGTAAAGTTCTACAGTACATGTACATGTACAGTACAGTACATGCGCAGTGCACTTTTACTTCGTTTAGGGTTGTGCAGTAGGCTTCTATGGAACATAGGATGCGCAATATACTTCGATGATACACAATGCTGTGCAATAAGGTTTTGCAGTATGTACATGCAGCTGCGCAGTGCGCTTTTATGACATATTCGGATGCGTAGTGTGGTTTTAAGTTACATAAGGTTGCGCAGTAGTATTTTACAGCACATACAGATGCGCAGTCCACTACTACCATGCTCTTGGATGTGCAGTAGACTTCTATAATACGTTCGAAAGCGCAATACAATTATGTAGTACATAAAGCTGCGCAGTACACTGAAGATGTATATAGAGCTGCGCAGTGTAGTTCTATTTTGCATAAGGCTTGTGACGAGATGAGTTTCACCTGTCACATTTAGTGTAAATAACACTTCTCAGCGGCTCCGGGAGTTCAGTAAAAACTCCGAACAAAGAATGCATAAAAGTCTACCTTGTTTTTCTTTTTGTTACTCGTGCGTAAACTCGGAGCAAAGGTGCAAGTCCACAAGGGCACTTTCCGTATTTTTCATAAAATGTTTACTTATAACTCTACATTTCTTTATAGTCACTGTCAACGAGCGAGACTGATGTCATCTAAATGTGGTCTGCCAGTCCACGGTATCGAGAGTCTAGCTAGTCGCACGCAGCTTGCGAACTGCCATCTTAATCGGGCAAGGAGGAAGTAATAGTCATTACGCAAGACGGGTAGAGACAAACTATTCTGTCTGTCAGTCTCTAGGGCACTTTCCAGTAAGCCACCATATTGGACAGGGTGCCAGTTGTGACTCGGGTTGCTTGCTGCCTGAGACACTAGAAGTAGACGAAGACGATCAACTAGTTCGTTAGGGTCGTTCCAGTAGACATAGTCAGTATTTACATTTTTTCTTGCTACCATATACTGTCGTAGGGAACCTCTACTAGTTGAGGATCTTCTGCATGATACGTTGAACATTTTTGCAATAAAGTTCTTATACTTGATATCTAGGTCGGTACGAATAGGTTCAGTTTTTCAGTTCAGTCCTTCAAAACTAATAGGTTTATCAAAAATCATAAGGCTGCCACCACTGAGCCTATGCACACCATAAACCATATCTAGACACTGCTTTCTGTTTTGTTGCAGCATATTTAGTAACTTGTTTGTTAGATCCTCATAACTATTAGCAGACTCAGTTTTACCATCGTTTTCAAGCATAGTTGAATCTTGCTCTTCTTTAGCATCAGCAGTCATGAAGGAAGCGTCATCATCCTCCTTCTCCTTCTCCTCTTCATATTTTTTTGTTACAGGCTAATTTTGTTCAACTTCCTTCTTAACTGAAGGATTATATATGTCAGCCATTTTTTGCAGTGGCATGACGATTCGCGTGAACGTTTCACTCATTATCTTTTCAGTGCCTTCTTTACCCATTTTTATCATCCAAGGGTTACGTCAAATCGCCTGACTAACTTTTGCGATTTGACGGAAAACCTTCTTCTCTTCGTGTAACTTTGACATGTTGTCGTGTTGATGTCTCAATATATAATGATATCATTTCCACTACATGACTTACATTTATGTAAAGATGAAACATTCAAATCCTTTCATGTACATATCTTCCCTGGTTGAGAACGTTATCCTCATCAATGACAACAAATCCATACTTGTCAGTATTTCAACATGGTAAACGTAAGTCTCAAAATTGAGAATAAGTTATGTCAGTGTTGACATGATCGTCATACACATGTCTCAAGTTCCTTTCATCCTGCTTGAAAAGTATCAACAGATTGACATTATCTAGAAATAAATGTTTAGGAATTCAAGCGTAAGTTTGGCATAAGTAAAAACTGTCAGCATGAGCGTGTCTATCCATACAGAAAAAGGGTCTAATGTTATCATGTTTCCACAAGACACTGCGCGAATGCTGTCTGGTTTCACTGCCGTGAAGTTTCACCCTCTTCTTCTCTGATTGGAGTAGGGTGCCGCAGTTGCAAATTGGAAGCATAACGGGTTGTGTATTGAACTGGATCTTGAACTCGACTGTATTGAAAGCTATAAATGCAGCCCTTATATAGCATTTATATCAGTTGCGTGCTAACCTCCGTTCAGTAAGGAATGATTTTGCACCGTGAAGTGAAAAAGTATCACATCATCATTGAGATATAGGATTGGTCAACAAAGACATCAACGACTTACCGTTTGAGTTGCTCTTGTCCGGCTACCAATGCTGTAGTCCAGGTACTAAGCTAACCAAATGACTTGCTAGTGGTGATCCTTGTATCAATCCTTTAGGCGCAGCGTGCAAAGAACACGACATTACATACTCGCGAAGTGGTGAGAACTTTGAAATAAGTAACGCTACAGGTCGTGTACCTATTTCAAAGAGGAATTCTATTGTGGAAAGTTCAAAGAGGAGGAAACCCTGTTCGAAGAAGAAACCAGCTATAAAAAATAAACTAATAGCATTCAGAAAGGTTGTGAATGCAGCTACAAAAGCAATGAAAAGAAGTAGCGATGCAAAAGTTGGCATCAAATCTGCAATCAGGGGTGCACAGGCAGCTGTCAAAAGCGTAGGCGATATGTATCAAGAACAAAATCCATGTGTCTTCCCAATACCTTCAAACCTGTAAACGATGCTAGCGCAGCCAAACAACAACTGGCAGGAGCTCAACGTCATAAGAATGCAATGGAGGCCATTGCTCTAGGAAAGGTTTACACCTAAAACCATATTAAAAAGGATTGGGTTTTCATATGAAACCTCACAAAAAAAGACAGGGACTTCATCTAAGACAAGTGCTAAAAAACTTGCAGGGAATCTATCTCACCATGCACTCACTGATACCGATCTCTTCAAGTATGCTTAGGCCCTAGAAATTCCACATTTTCGTCGCGTATTTATGCGCAATCAACTACCACGAAAGGGAACCCGTCAATTTGAATCAGCTATTGTTAATCTTGATGATAGTCACGGCCCTGATATCCACTGGGTAAGTTCTAGAAAGATCAATGATAATGTCCTATAGTTTTAGTAATCTTCGTCCATCTTCGGATCTTATAAATTTCCTAGGTGTTGGTAGCGTGATAAAGTACAATTATGACAGATATCAGGATTATGACAGTGTTGAATATGGACACTTGTTCTTGGTTTGATAATTTACTCTCACGATAACAGGAAACTCTTCGGTGCTAGACTCAAAGTATTTTCCACCATCAGAACTCTCTCCTCATAATAACAATGCACTTGGGCTCGTTGAATTAGAAACATTAAATGCGATTCCTAACATTGACTCTGGAAAGAATAAAATCTACATATATCGGTGATCGACTAGTGACCATACCTACTGACAGCTATGTGATTCAAGACATTAAGAGTTATCTTCAGAAGGCTCTAGCAATTGAGAGCATTACTATGAACATTAGGTCAAATAATAACACATTGCGCAGTGAGATAAAGTATAATCGCAAAGTAAACTTTAAACCGCACGATTCCATTTTACGTTTGTTGTGATTCACATCTCGTATTTTCAAAGCGCATAAAATTCATACTTCTGATCTACCTGTGGCTATTCTCAAAGTAAATGTTTTACGAGCTGAGTGCAATATCACTACTGGAGCTTACATCAACGATCGCAAAGTGCACACGATTCATGAATTCTTTCCTGTTGTACCACCAGGATATAAGATTATTGAAGTACCGTCACACGTCATTTAGCTCCCAATCGTCGTGAAGACAATATATCAAATTCAGCTCCGCATAGGCACGCAAGGTGCCAACATCTCAGAACGTGCTATTTCTGATACAGCTTGATCTGAAGATCAAACCTCGTGGAAAAAGAAACTGAAACGTCCATTCAAGATATTTATCATCTTCTTCTGTTGTAAAAAAAATGGAAGAAATACTAAACATTCAAACTGATGGAGTTATAGCTGTTCCTGATACAGCAATAGTGAGCCATCTGCTATCTGTTTGATGAAATTTGCTATGAGCTCAATGGTACTGAGATTGATCGTTGCAAAAATGTCAGTCTAACTAGCACCATAAAAGGCTATGTCTCACTTTTCCCTGGGAAAAGTTATTGCATGGAGAATACAGGATGGCTCCATATCCCGGAAGGAACAAAACGTCCTACTAATAATGAAGGATACTTTGATGGCACTATACCACTCAGTATGATCCTAGGATTTGCTAAAGACTATCGAAAGATCATTCTAATCGCAAAGGATGAACTCATCTTGACAAGATCGCGCAGTGACCTGAATGACAATGTTCAAGCACGACAAGCGGCAGGAAACGAGAAATTTGAGATTTCGAATTATAAAATGGAATGCATGATACCATATGTAATGACTTCAGATGAGCGAAAGATACATTTGCTGAACATTATTGGAAAAGATTTTCTCACAACTATGAGTTTTCGCTCATAGCAACTATATGAATACCCCATGCTTCCCATGACCTCAAGACATATATGGACTGTGAAAACGTCAAGTCAGTTGGAAAAACCACATTATATTATACTGGGTTTCCAGACTGGTAGAAAGAATAGGCTAGCCATATATGCGAATCGCTTTGATCACTGCAATATAACCAATGTCAAGTTATTCCTCAATTCACAGTACTATCCATGCGGTAATTTGAATCTGGACTTCAGCCATAATCAGTTTACACTACTGTATAAAATGTATGCAAAATTTCAGGCAGCCTACTATGGTAAAGAGCTTAAACAGGCCTCAGTGGACGCGTGTTTGGAATTTGAATCTACCAACAATTTTCCTGCTGAAACTGTAGCCCACTGTCTAATTATACATGACCGTATGATTCAGTACCAGACACTAAGTGGTAGCGTGAAGAAGTTGATTCAAGATGATAGTGGTGGTGGTAAAGTCAGTGGTGTTCGTCTTCAAGGAATAAGCTATAAATCCTCTTCAGGAAGACTGAAAAAAAAGGTTAGACCATTATCTGGAAAATGTGAATAATCTGAAATATTTGAGCTGTCTTTCGCTAAAAAAACTGTGCAGCTCAGTTTTAAGAAGATGCAATCACCATCTACAATGCTGGAATGCAAATTGTGCAGTTCAAAATGCTCTAGCTCTGAAGACCTGGCTCTTAACTCCTCAAGATCAGCCAAATGTCAGGCATTACGTTAAAAGTATGACGATGACGATAACGATGACAATTCCGATTTTTTTTCACGAGGGCTGGTGAAAAATGTTCTAACAACACACCGAGAAGGATTCGCACTTTCCGGTAATGTGATCATTGTAATGAGGCTATCGACGAACCACTCAAAAACACCACCCTTTATTGCCAACCCATGTCCTCAGAACCGCTTCCGCATTACTTCTAGGACATAGGTTTAAGGCCATTTCGCCGCGCCTCGGCGCTAATCTTTTTGTGCCAACTTGGACTTCCTCTGGGCTTCTTCCTGGACCTGCCCAGCCATGATGTACGCATCGTCCTCAATAGTGCGACAATGTTACACAACGGACCTGTCGGTTTTCGACATCATGGCTGGGTGAAGCTAGTTATACCTGTTTTCTGGGGGGCTTCGTCGGTGGGGCTGCCTTCCTGAACACCTTGCGCCTTATTGACCATGGTAGATGGTCGGTCCGGGGTTTAATCTCATCAGCGGCGCAAAGGCAGCACTGCGATGTGCTTACGCAGTCCGCAGCCCCATGGCCCCCCTTGCCACACCTCGAACAGCGTTTTGCCAGATCTGAACCTCGGCAGCTTGCTGCCATGTGGCCAAAACCTTGGCAGCGATAGCAGCGCATCACCTCCATCTTTTTCCGTAAACGACAGAACACTCATTCCACCTTGAGGTGTCCTGCTTGTACTATTTTCTGCGCCTGTTCTTCTGTCACTCCCATGAATGCCTCCAGCGTTCCTCTGAAGACCCTTTTCATGAAAGTGACTCTTATCTGCTTAGGTTATTCTGCTCCAAGACATTTCTTGACTGCAGCCTCAACCTCCTCCGCAACAATTGTGACGTCAAGGTCCAATACCTCGACCTCAGTGCGAGGGACAAGCTCCCTCACACTACCCCCTTTTCCAATAACCTCTCCAATAGCAGCGGACAGCTTTGATCTGCCGTCCGCTGCAGGTGCTGCTTCTGCATGACCTCCCCGTTCCTGGTTTCTCTGACAAGCTCAATTTTAACACCAATTGTGTCAGTTTTCACCTTACGCTTGAGGTTCTTGAGGACCTCTGCGTAGCGCAAACCCTCCGCAGGTTTTATAATAACCGCCTCAGGTCTAGCTCGTCTCTCTCTCACCTTCTTCCAGGCCGTGGTCACTACTATAGGCAACCGCGACTGCACATATTCTGGTCCTTTTTTGCGGGCTCGTTAGATGGCTCTGTATGTCTTACCCCGCTACACGTCGCTGAGGGAACCGTGTTTCATCTATCTCTCTTACTCCTTCGTTGTTTACCGAACGTCAACACATGTCCGAATTTACACAACCTAACCTGTAAAGAAGTGTTTCAAGGTGTATTTACACGCTCTGTCTGCTGGTCGTCAGGCAGCCAACATATCGAAATATTCATTCACATCTCCGGAAAATTCAGTGAAATATAGTAATATTTTAGTTATATTCTGAAACTCACTGGAAGATAACTAAAATATTACTATATTTTACTGAATTTTCCGGAAGTGTGAATGAATATTTCGATATGTTGGCTGGCTGACGACCAGCAGATAGAGCGTGTAAATACACCTTGAGAGACGATATATAATTTGTTGTCATCATTTTCGACCTGATGATTATCGTGGCAGTACACCGTTAAAAAAACTAAGAGAGGGAGCAGTATTATTTACGAACTTTTGGGTTTTTTTCAATTTATCAAGTTTTTTAATTAAGTTATCTACAAATAATCTGGATATAACCTCGAGCATCTATTATCTTATCTTGAAAACCTGCGGGCTCGTTTGATAGCGCCACCGTCGAATATACGCGAGCACTCTTAAGCATTGAGTTACCACGGCCTGCCTTCTTCTTCTTAGCTTGGGTTGCCTGTGTAGGCACGCCTTCCTCGTCTTTCTTAGGTGTTGAGGTCGCCACCAGGGATTAAACCTCATCGGAACCGACGGAGAGATTGCTACTCTCTGGGGGTAAATCGTTTTTAACATACTTCCTCATGGCTGGTTTCTTGTGCGATGTTCCTTCCCCTAGTTGGTTTTTGTTTACCCCGGGTATTTGATTTCCCCGGTAACACCCATATCTGGAAGGTGCTCCCCTATCCGCAACCTGGGAAGGCGCCCGATGCGATGGGGGACCAGCAACCCCACTTGGAATGACGATGATGATGAAGAAGACGATTTTTTTTACGAGGGCTGTTGAAAAATGTTCTAATAACACACCGAGAAAGGTCCGCACTTCTCGGTATTTTGGGGATGTTGATAGCATCGCTGCAATGATCCTAATATATATGAATATACATACCCTTCCTTCTTGGCAGGGATCCTCCCGCAACTGCTTTCGCATTACTTCAAAGGGTGCCGTTTCTTTGCTTGCTGGGGCGCCTGCTGGTCTTCTTCGTCGGCCTTGTGTCCCAACCAAGATGTATGCATTATCCTCAGTAGTGGGGTGGTACCGCACATTGGGCTCGTCGGTCGTTAACATCTTGATTGGGCATGTCTGATACTCACGGCCAGATAGAGCAACTCATGGTGGATTGAGGTTCTGTTTCTTCTTCTGATACCGTAGCACAGTCTCTACGTATCCAGCTACTTCGTCCCAGTTTCAGGCACTGGTGAGCATTCTTTTGACGATGTTTTTGAGCGGTATATGACCGATCTTCCGCTCTAACTTTTGCCTCTCAGCGGCTCATCTCTTCTAGACGAAGAATGTATGATGAGCATCGTCTATTTCCGCATCACCGAATTCACACTTTGCGCAGTTGGTTGTTCCCCTTTTGTGGAAGTAGGTTCGGAAGAGCCCGTGCCCCGTGAGAAACTGCGTCAGCAAATAGTTTGTTTTGCCATTTTCCCTCTCTACCCACTTATTCAGTCGGCTTATGAGTTTGGCTGACCATGTGCCCCTAGTGTCATCTCTCCATCTCGTTTTTCATTCTTCCATGGTTTGAGCTCTGGCTTGTTCCTTTGCTTCGAGTTTCCCTACTTCTGCCTTCTTCTCAAATATATAATTACGCTCCCTGGCTTGGAGATCGATTGGTATTACTCCAGCTACCACGAGTATTGCTGGCTCCAAAACCGTGCAGTAAGAGCAGGCCACTCTAAGCGCTCCAAGCTTTTGTACGTGTGCCATCCGTTTCCTATATTTTTCCGTTGTTGGTGCGAATGTCGAGATTTCTGTTCCGTACAACAGAATTTATGTTGTCACAGACATCAATAGGCGGTTGGCAGCCTTTTAGGACGCTTGCTTTATCTACTCCCAGAATGTTAGCATAGTGTCTATTAGTAAGCCAAGGTGTGTCACGGCCTTCTTCGTGATGATCTCCTGGTTTCCCACGATAGCGTCTACTTTCTTAGTCGTCAGTACGATGATCTCAGTCTTCTGGACGGCCAGACTCAGACCGTGTTCCGCAATCTATTCACTGACCCGCATCATCACTTGGTTTAACTTCCACTGGGATACCTCCATATTTCGGGCCGCAATCATCACAGCGATGTCGTCCGCGTATCCCACCAGGGATGTACCCTCCAGTTTTTTGCAAATCCCTCCCTCTGTGTCGTACAGGAGAACTCTATCTTGCAGATAGCTATTCACCCTACGTAAGAGATACGCCGGTACTCGAAAGTTGTGCTCGAGTTCATATAATATGTCAGTCCACCTGGCTGAGTCTTAAGCATTTTTAACGTCTAGGGTGACTAGTGCCGATTGTACTGCTGCGCAGAGACGGGGCTTCAGCAGTTTTCCAACAGCGTCGAGCATACATAGTGGTCTATATGCTGACGGGTATTCAGCTCTCATTTTTCCTTGCAGGGAACCACTTCTAGAAAAAAAAATTTCTAGAAAGTTCCAGAACTTGGAAAATTCCTGATCCCACATGCGCCGCCTACATACAAGTTGCTTGTGGGTTCAGTCGGTAAAACAGGGACCATCCTTATTGACCAAGTCAAGAGTCTTCACCAGAGATCTACCTTACCGTCAGTTCAATTACCGACTTAGGTAACCGGCCGGTGGAGCCATCTCTCGGTCGTAGCTGGAACTACGTAGTAGTGCCGCAGAACTGTCATAGCTTAACATTTCAGGCTCGGAGAAAAATTGAACGAGTTATTTGGCTCTATTATTTCTGTACAAATGTTTTCATCAACGATTGGTTTAGGTGCCATTACCTATCATTTATCAAATTTGAGCCTAAGTAGTGCAGAAGGTGCAGAATTTTGGAGACTACTCATCACTTTACTTACAGCTCTACTTCAAATATTCCTTTACTGTTTTCTTGGTGAAAAAATTATGGAAAAGGTGATATATGTAAATTAGATTTTAGAGGTGTTCTTCTCTTTATTACTGCAAACTGGTGTCAGAACTTTGAGCCAAATACGATATTAAAAATGTTTATACTAATTATTCCTATTCTTTCGTAATAAAAACATACTTTAATACATTGTTTGCTACATCTTTTACCATTTTTTTAATAGAGCATGGCTATTGCAAAAGAAGTTTACCAAATAGATTGGATCACAGTAACAATGCAGACAAAAAAAGACCTGAATTTTATAATCTTACGTGTTGAAAAACCCATGTTGTTGACTGATTCAACATTCATTGTCATGAGAATAGACACATTTGTGAAAGTTTGTATTTTTGGTTTTCACTGTATTTATAAATTTAGAATACAAGAAATTCTAGAAAACATGTACTCAACCTGAAAGTGCAGTTAAATTTGGATTACATATATTTAGAAGGCGCTCTTTTTGATTTTCAGATTGTGAAATCGGCGTTTTCTGCTTTCAATTTATTGCAGAAAACTTAACAAATGCAAAAGAGAAAATCGACACTGATTGAGGAAAAATGGATTTTACTTTGGTGTCTGC
Source organism: Andricus curvator (assembly GCA_932195095.1). Lineage (NCBI taxonomy): Eukaryota > Metazoa > Arthropoda > Insecta > Hymenoptera > Cynipidae > Andricus > Andricus curvator. The sequence goes on from CAKNYM010051462.1 coordinate 501,483, forward strand.
CTCAATATATTACTGAGCACGCAGCGGGCAGATTTTTTCCTATTGTTTTAATGAAGCCTCAATTTTTTCGAATATTGTTCAAAAATACATGTCAGTAGTTTAATAAATAAAGTGGTAAAATTAAAAAAAAAACGCACTTTAGTTCTATTATTAGAAGTAACAAATTTACTGAAACTAGATTGAATCTAATATCTATACTGTAAATCTGATACAATAATCCTGATAAGTTCACAGCAGCTAAAAAATGCTACAGTATATACGGGTCGTTCAAAAACGACGTAACGCTATTTTGAATACTGTTTCCACCCCTCCCGTGCTTCGTGATAGAGAACCACACAAAGCTTGAACCACCCGGCGTGACGCCACAAATATGAAAACCACCCCCTCCCCTTTTAAGTTACAATTTTTTCTTCGATTTCATTCAATAAACGCCTCAAAACACAAAATGTTGTTCAAACGAATTTTCTTTTCAAAAAGACGAACCTGCAACAGAACAGTTGAATTTTCGAGAAAAAAAAATATGACATTTGAACAAATTGGTGGAATTTTCAACAAAATTAATAAATATTTTCAACAAAATCGTTGTAATTTTCAAACAAATAGTTGAATATTCTACCAAAATAATACAATTTTCAATCAAAGAAGAACAATTTTCAACAAAACTGTTCAATTCTTAAGCCAGAAAGCCGATTTTTATACAAAACAGTTGAATTTTAAACCCGAAATGATGAATTTCAAACCCTTAAGTATGGATTTTTAACAAAAAAGTTAATTTTCAACAAAAAATGTGAGTTTTTAACTAAAAGCGATCAATTTAAAAAACAAAAAATAATACTTGAATTTGCAGTTAAAAAAACTGATTTTCAAACAGAAAATGAATTCATAATAAAACAATAGAATTTTTAATCAAAAAGAATTATTTTCTACAAAACAATACGAGTTTATGACAGAATGCATGCGTTTTCAACCTGATAGTTGAAATTTCAACTTAAAACTAAACTAAATCAAAAACGATAAATTTTCCGTCAAAAGTGGATTAGTTTAATCCTTAGTTAACAAAATTAATTTACATACAAGAAAATTAATTCCCAAGAAAATATTTAAATCTTTAAGCAGATAGTAGAATGTTTAACCAAAGCAGATACATTCTAAACAAAAAATCTAATGGTAGACTTTTCAATAAAAATAATGTACTTTTAACGAAAAATAGTTTGATTTTATAATTGCGTTCTATAAAATAGGGAAAAGAGCATAAAGTCTGTTTTTACATGCTTTACTTGTGAAATGAAATTACTCATTTTCATTTTTCAAAGCATTTCAAAAAATTGTTAGTCACATTTACATTTTCTGTGTTAGATGTCACATTCTAAATTGACAGCCGCCATATTGAATGAGTAATCTCTGATTATGTGAATTTCGTTTTTCGAAATTTTAGCTAAACTAATCATCGGAAAAATCTGAAAAAATTCACAATACTTCTTGACATCATGAGACATCTGCGTGAATTGTTCGCAAATTTTTTCGTGCAAAATTCGCTATGAAAAAAAATTGCAAAAATTTTTGCACGCATTTAAAAAAATTATTAGCAAAGTCGAGTTTTTCACAATCGATGAGTCCCTCAAAGACGCGTATATTCTGTTTTTTCAGATTTTTAAACAATGTGGACGATACATGAAAATAACGATAATTGTCCAATTTCGAGGTTTCGATTGCATAGTTTTGCCAGATCCATAATATATCTACACGTATGCATTTTTCAATGTAATATTTCAACCAGCAAATCTATTGGCAATTATACCGACCAAAACATAGAGCTTTTTTTTCTAGTTGAAAATTGAGTGCTTTTCTGCACCTGTAAATGCCTGTAAAATGCCTGTAAAATGAAATGAATTCCTACATGGATGGGTTTGCAATTAATATTTAAGAAGTGCGCAGTAGTTTTCTATGAAAGCTACGGCTGAGCAGTATTTTTGGGGGGTTTTCAAGATTGCCGACTATGCACCCAAAACTTCCAAAACATATTACATTTTATAAAGTTCTAATCACATGTGGGATTTCATGTAGGAACAATTCATAGGTTTCCATAACGGTATTCATATAAGAACCCATGTGGAAACCAAAAAAATGTTTCCCATCCTATATCAAATCGTAATTTGAGACAGGAATTCAAAAAAAGATCCCATATGGGTTCCCACATAGGTTCCCATGTAGTTTACTATGTAGGCTTTTTCAGTAGGAAAATATACATAATACAATATGCAAATAAATATAATATTATTTTAAGTATCGTCCACATTGTTTAAAAATCTGGACAAATTAGGATATACGCGTCTTCGAGGGACTCGTCGATAGTGAAAAACTTGTCTTTGTCAATGGATTTTTTCAATAGAAAAATTGCATGCAAAAATTTTTGCATTTTTTTTATTGCGAATTTCGCACGAAAAAATCGGGCTGAAGATTGAAAAAAACATTCTCAAGCCAATTGTCTTCGAATAGTTGATACAAAATCTCATTTTGGTTGGGGGTAGTTTTTGTATGTCAATTCATCTGATAAATTTCAGTTATTGTTCGTAATTTTTATGAAAATTCTAATATCCGTTCCCTTAGTGTGTTGTATTGTATACCATTAAGCCAATTCCATTTCAGGGTAGGCGTGACACTACGTGTTGATTTCAATAATATATATTTTTTTAATTATTCGTAATAAGATGCAGTTTTAAAGACCTGGCGTCACTGAACTGAATTGTAAGGTTTCGAACAGTGAAGAAAATTCAAAAACCGATATAAATGCGTATCACACATCTCGTTACTTTCTGTATCATCAATGAATGATAAAATTTTTAGCACGTTTTCAATCAGAAACGAAACTGTGACAAGAAATTGTCTGCTCAGAGTCCCACGCATGTCCGAAATATCGTCAAGTATAGTTGAAACTCATCAAAAATATGTTTAAGTGCAATAAACAGCCAATATGACGCTGAACGGCTCAACGACATTCGCTCACTTCGAAAATGGTCTCGGTCTTTTAATTTTTATGCGCATAAGTGACGCGCAAAGTTTGGTTTTTCACGATGGATCATCTACTCCTCCGCGGATGGTCGAAATAAGTGAAAAGAAGATGATCCTACTAACCATCCCAGAAGGATATCTTACTTATCCCGACAGCGAGTCTGAACATCTTCTAACAGTCAGACTAGCTATAAAATGAGAGTCTTTCTGAATATATTGAAATAGCTATTTCTGATACGAGTGCACACAATAGGTGATTTCCGAAGAGTGTAATCGCCTTTGCGTACGTGTATCACACGCTATTTCTTGCAAAAACCACCCAAGAAAATTATTTAGCACTTTTTTACACTTTTTTTTCAAGTAATTCACGGAATTCAAGTAATTCACGCAATTTAAGGAATTCCATTCATTCCTTGAATTCCGTGAATTCTATAAATTCCTTGAATTCCGTGAATTCCATGAAATCCGTCAATTCTGTAAATTCCGTTAATTCTACGAATTTCATGAATTCTATGAATTCCATGAGTTCCATGAATTCCATGAATTCCATGAGTTCCATGAATTTCATGAATTCCATGAATTCCGTGAATTCCGTGAATTCCCTGAATTCAATGAATTCCGTGAATTCCGTAAATTCCGTGAATTCCATTAGTAATCCTACGCAGGTTATATTAGTAACGATAGTAATTCTAGTCACAACAAATAAAGTTGTCACATTTACCAACAATTTATATTCCGAAAAATAAAAGTCTGTACTTTTAAATATTAAAAATATAGTAGTTTTTCACTAACATTCCAGTGCATGTGGGTCTATTTTGACCCTGAAGAAGGAATGGCGGAGTGGATGGTCACATAAAAGAGAGAGTGAGGAGGGCAAATGTGGTGATGAGGCAGGTGTGGGGGTTGGGAAAGAAGTTATTCGCAGATGATTTTGGAAGGAGAATGCAATTGTTTGACTCACTAGTGATGAGTGTGCTATTGTATGGAGTAGAGGTGTGGGGGTGGAAGGAAAGCGAAGAGGTAAATAGGACACAGAAGAGGTATGTAAAGTGGACACTGGGGCTGGCAAGGAACACGCCTAATTATATTGTCAGGAGGGAGATGGGGAGAACGAGTGTAGGGATTCTAGCGGGGAGTCGGGCGTGTAAATATATGGAGAAATTTTTGGAAGAGGGGGGAAGTAAGCTGGTCAGGGAGTGTTGGTGTGAGAAGGAGAACAGGCGAGGGGTGGGAAAATCGAGGTTAAAAGAGGAAGGTATTTTAGAACGAATGGACTGCAGATGGATGAAGTGAGAAGGATGCATGAGGAAGGAAGGAAGGTATATGAGTTGGTTAAGAAAAACGGCATGGAGAGAGAGAAGACAGCAGGGGAAGAGAGAATAAGAGAGACCAGGTTTAATGAGAACTATGTGTCGATTATGCCAAGGGCGAGAGCGCAATATTTGTGTGAGAAAGGCGATAAAGGAAGTCAGGAGCTTATAGCGACGATGAGATGTGGGTGTATGGAGGGTTTTAATAGGTTCTGGCTCCCTAGGGAGAAGAGGATGTGTGAACTGTGTGGGAAGGGGGATGCAAGAGTGGAGCACTGGTTGGAGGAGTGCGTAGAGGTGGAAAGGAGTGGGATAAGCATGGAGGTATTGATGCATGAAAGGGGAGACAAAAGGGCAGTAGCATGGGCGAAGGGAGTCTTGGGTAAGATGGAGAAGAAGAGAAGGAAGGAGGAAGAGGAATGGAGAAGGGAAGATTGTGAATAGTGGAGGAAGTAAATATAAGGAAATGTAAATATTATAAATAGAAGATAAGTATTAGGTATTAGCCGCGGAGGCAGAGTTTGGTAATGCGAGGCAAAGCGAGAAAATAGGGACATGCGTGCGAGGCGAAGCGAGGAAGGCAAGACGATAAGAGCGAGCAGCGTTAGAGATAAGGTGTGGAAGGATGTTAGTTTTAAGGGTTAGTTTTAAGAAAATTCTGTAAAAAATGGAAGTATAAGCAAGTTAATTTTTCAAGGCCAGCAGGCTGAAAAATAAACAGTTATCTATCTAGTAAGGACAACTACTACCAATATGGCGAATAAAAGTAGTAGCCTCAACCAGTTAAATAACAGCGGCATATATTACAAACTAAAGTAGTTGGCCCTACTACTTTATTAGTTGTCCCAACCAACTATTTTTTTCAGTAAAGTTTTGAAGCTAAAAGGTCGAATGTCTTGAAGAACGGGTGACTTTTAAACAGGAAAAGATAAATTTTTAAAAAGAAAGTTAATTCTCAATCAAGAAAGATGAATCTCAGATGAATATTCGACCGAATAGTTGAATTTTTATCTCAAAAATCTAAGCTTACAAACAAAAATGAGATCATTTAATTTTAGATAAAAAAAATTTTTTCACCAAAAATAAAACGAATTTTCAGCCAGTTAAATTCAGCAAAAAAATACGATATTTGTTGCAAAATATTTCAATCGAAAACTAAAAATATGAATTTTCGAAACAAACAAGAATTATTTTCTACCCATCCAAAAAGAAAGATAACAAATTATGTTGGGATAAACAAAACAAATTTTCTACAAAACAGTTGAATTTTCCACTCGAAAATATGAATTTTCAACAAAAAAGTTCAATTACAATCAAATAGTGGAATTTTCTACTAGAATGATGCATCTTCAAATAAGAAAATACATTTTTTACAAAGTAGTTCACCTTCAAACCGAGTAGTTGATCTTTTTAACAAAAAAAGACGAATTTTTCACAAAATGCATGAATTTTTAACCAAATATTTGAGTTTTTAAATAGAAAAGATCAAATTTCAACAAAAAATGGAATAATTATATTTTCATAAAAAAAAAATAATTCTAAACCAAAAAAAAAAAACAATATTTCAACAAAATATTTAAATTTTTAACCAAAGATATGAATTTTTATCTGAAATGATGAATCTTAACAAAAAAAGAGAAATTTTCAACAAAAGAGTTCGATATTTACCAAAATAGTTGAAATTTCAAATAAAAAGGTTATATTTTAACCAATAAGATCAATTTTCTACCAAAACAGACGAATTTTCAACAAAATACATAAATTTACAACCAATAAGTGGAATTTTCAACTGAAAAGTATCTATTTTCAACCAAAAATGAAACCAATTTCCAACAAAATAGTTAAATTTGAAGACAAAGAGATAAATCTTCAAAAAATGAATTTTTAACAAAGTAGTTCAACTTTCAACCTAGAAGTTGAATTTTTTTTTTAATTTAGTTTATATATAAGCCAAAAACGAGAAAAATGAGAAATAAGGAAAACAGGGTAAAGAGTATGAAGTCGGAAATATGATTTTAAAACTTATTGAACTGCATCGTTGCAGGAAAACGTAATAAACGTTATTTAAGTTCCTAACGTTACTTCAACTGACTCCCCCCCCCACTGTTACCAACCGTACTTTCTGCCCCCTTCCCATGATAACATACTTCATGGATGGCCCTTTAGTTGTCACTGCTTTAATTTATTTCCCTTATCAGTTATATAGAGGAAATATTGACTAAAAATTTGAAGCATGTACACAGGAGAAATTTCATTTACCCTATTGCGAGTGTTTGCAGTGTGGAGGCCTTCATCTTGTGAATCTAGATGGAAAATGATATACAGTTTATATTCTGATATCATGTCAATCATCTATTCTACTTTCCTTTTTTCTCTTTTAATGTATCTTCTGCGCATCGCTGAAGACATAAACAATTTCACATTCAGTATCCCATACTTTTTGGCTGCTTGCGCTACTCGTTTTATGGTCAAAATGGTCAGCATTTTAAGAAAACGAAAAACTGTCACTGAAACAGAAAATGTGCTTGTAGATCAACTTTGTCTACCTCAAGATAGTAACGAGGCAGAAATACTGGGAAAGTATTCTGATGCTGGAAGGTATAGTGCATGTGTATAAGAAAATTTTTTAGCAAAAGTAGATACATCATTTCAATGTGTTTTTAACGCTAATAGACAACAAATACTTCTAAAACTGAATATATAGGAATATCTGTAGGAATATATCTGTAAATTATTTTAAATCGCTTTAAATCTTTTTAAATCCCTTGAAATCCCACAAAATTCCTTGTAATCTCTTGAATTGGTCTAAAATCTCTTTGAATCCTTTGAAATTCCTCGAAACCTCTTGAAATTTCTTCAAATAACTTCAAATAATTAGAAATCCCTTGACATATTTTGAAATACTTGGGAAACGTTTAGATTTTTTCAAGTTTTTCAAAACCCAAAGGTATTTGATTTTTGAAATCCTAATATCTTGTGTAAACTTCAAATTCGAGCGACATTCGATCCCGGTATTAAAGAATTAACGGAAATTAATATTTTTTTTTTAGGTATGAAATTTTAATTTTATTCCCTTATCAAAGTAGATAATTTGAAATCTGTATTTGCAAGAACAATGAATTATTCTGCCACCATAACGATCACAATTCAAATTAGAAGTTGCAAACAAATTGAAAGTAGCAGCTGTATTTATTTCTTAATTTCAAATGTAATACATGGAACAATTTTAAGTCACTCAAAAGCCCATTAGGTTTTGAACAACAATGAGTGCGAAACTTTCGAGACATTTCGTTACACCACTTTTTTCAGATAGAAATCCCATGAACACAATACTTTTGCCATAGCTCAAATAGTTTTATAGAAAATCTTATACTCCGTAAAATATATATGATGTATATTTAAATTAAATGAGGGTCATTTTTTTCGTTTTTCACTGCACAAGTACTACTAACACTAAAAATACTAGTATTGATTTTTAACTATTTTTACATGTTCTATACGATTATCTTTCTAATTAGGACAAATACGTCTGTGGCAGTGGGGTCTTTCGCTTCATTGGCACAGGCAAACCACAGGTAACTTCCTATGAAGACATGGCTGCCTTCCAGTCTTGATTCCGAATCTGTATTTTTGTCAACATTTTTATACCAAGGATTATTTTTGGTGATGTCAGCTTGTGTGCTCAAATAGAAATCATCGCTTACCGTCTGCATTGAGTCAAGGCTCATCAAAGATTGTGTTCATCATCATATCAACACCTACTCGTAAGGCTTATTGTTATCAATTATTCTTTTCCTTCCCAGGCCTCCGCCACTCTTCACGGAGATTCTGCACAGGGAGCGATTATGTCATTTTTTCACTATCATGTCCACTTTCAATTTTCCAAAATTTACATTCTTTGATTTTTTTTCAGTTTCTGTGACAATTGAAATGTAAAAAATACAACATACTTGAATTTCAACAAAATTCAAATGTATGTGAAAGTAAAAAAGTTATATAATCTCGCTTTAGTGCGGTCTGCCGAAATTCTGCAGAATTATTGAATTTTCTTTTAACTCGGAATTAATTTTCAATTCTTTCAACATTTGAATACCTTACGTACCCCTCGTAAACTTACATCAAATATTGATTGCTAATTATTACAGTATGATTCAGAACTTGGGATACTCCGTATTTTGTCTTGCTTGTCACTTTGAATGATTGTATTGTCAAAACAAATTTATTAGTTTTAAGTTTTCCTTCAAATTCTCCGGTCTCAATTTTTTATCGACAATAATAGCGCGTATTTTTCATCTTCAATATAATCTAAAATAACTGTAACTCATTAGCTGAATTTTATGTTTCTTCATAAGAGTGAAAACGGGGAATGAAATGCTTTCAATACGATGACTTCCAAGTTCAATCTGTGATATTACATTGCAGGCGCGGATCCAGAGGAGGGCTTTATGGGTGGGGGGGGGCATCCAATAATTCCCCTTCCCATCCACTGTCAAAGGGGAGGTTAATTATAATTTTAAAGTTATTTATTTGCTTTGAATGTTTATTATAAATTATATAAATATATTAATCACGAATCTTATGAACATAATTAACAAATGTTTAAATAGAAACCATGTTTTGATATTTACAAGCTGCGTCTTGCATGTCATGGTATAATCATTATTCAACAAGTATAAAATATTCATAAAATTTTCGAACTCAAGCATAAACTATAAAAAAATTATTTCTAAATAGCAAAATTTAGGCGTCTATTTCCACTCTTTGCCATATTCATATTGCCGGTTCAAATCCAGGCTGAGGCAAATTTTTTCTTGTTCTTAAAAAATTATTTGTCTGAAGTAATCGTTTTAAAGAATCAAAATTTGTATTCATTATAAATGTACTCTATTATTTTCAATGCTCTAAATTGAAGAATGAATCCGCAAGTTTATAAATTTTCAAAATTATATCATTTCAAATTGAACACTTTTTGAATTAGAAAAATCGCTATGAATGAATAATTGTTCAATTGTTATTTATACATTAAAATTTATTTTGAAATCGTTTAAAACATTCTCTTGAAACTATATTTTTTTATTAAAAATTTAATTTTTTCCAAAATAACTGTTCAATTCTTATTTATTCATCGAAATTTGCATTCATTTAAAAATATTCTTAAATATTCTGTTAAAATTAATTTTTCAAAATAAAAATCACTCGAAATCCCAGGAATCTTAAGACAATATTTGTATTATCTTAAACCTTTTCAAATTCCTTAAAAGCTTAAAAATTTTATTTAAAAACTTCTAAATATCTCAACTTACTCATATTTTTTCGAAATGAATACATTTTTATTTGTTATTTGCACATCAATATTCAATATTTTTACTTGCAAATAAAATTGTTTAAATTTACAATCAACATTGTAACGTTCAAATTTTAAGTTTAGCTCTGAGAAATTTTAACGATTGAAGGCTTTCTGTTTCAAACAATTCAGTTTCAAATTGTTTACTTTTGAATATTTCATTTATAATTATTCATTTAAAATGAACAGTCAAGCATTGCTGACTATTGAAAAATTGTTCTGTCTCTTAATTACAAATTTTCAAATTGAACTCGTTAAAAATGGTATATTTTAGACTGAAACAACAGATATTTTATCAAGTTTCAATCGCAAGTTGACATTTGATCAACTACTAAGGCTTTCGAATTGAAACAGTTCAATTTTAAACGTCAAAATCTTTAATTTGTTTAATTTTATCAGATTTAGAATCGCCCTATATAATCAATCCATTATTGTTCAATGGCGAATACACGAACTACAGTTTAATTTTTAAAATCATGATTTAATTTATATTTACAGTTGATCAACTTGAAACATTTTCTGCCAAAAAATTTCAGTTTCAAAAGATATTAATCTTGTATTGTGTAAGTCTCCAACGCAACTTAGCATTTAAAAAAAAGTTGAAATCAAACTTATTTTGAATTGCATTATATATCTTGTGATATGGTGATATTTTTAGTGATTGGATAGATTTTTATTTAAAAAACTTATTTCCCGGTCCAGCGGCCACTCGGAGTTATGATATTTCAGAATATAATTATGCTTCTCGAATGATAATACGTATTTCGTGCTTGGTAGCTCAACAATTTTTCTTCAAAGAAACAATTAAAATAATATAAAGTTCAATAATTCTGACATTGAAGTCTTTTAGTTAACACGGTAAAAACTCTGGGATAAATTTGGTTGCACCTAATTTTAAGATAGAGTTCCATTTTGCTCGGATTTGGTGTACAAAAATATCACCAATGTTTTGCCGCAAAACTGTAAAAACAATTCACAGCAGGTGACGTTTCGTACCCCAAGTCCGAGGGAAACCATGCCCTCTGGATCCACGCCTGTTACATTGTGAGAAACCTACCATCTTCTTCTGCGCCGGTCTTGTACATATTTTATAAAGGATAAAATTGCAGCTATTAAACCGATGTGTCCCGTCTATTTTTCTCATAGAAAATAAAATGTGAAGAGAGAAAATTGTCTGCGGATAGCTTCACGTGTTTCAAAGTACTATATGATGCAAATTGCCGATTATACGAATATGGATACATTTTGTCAAACCAAGTCACGCCTACCCCGAAAGGGAAACGGCTTAATGGTACAATAAAAAGACGTATTTTTCGTTATGCACAAATCGGACGGACGCACAGTGGGGTGAAATTGGAAAACGAGGTTCAAAATTACATTTAGAACGTAATTATGCACCGATTTCAGATTTTTTTTGGTGAAAAATTCAGAACTTAATTTTTCAAAAAATGGTGAAAGCAGATTTTTTATTTTTTCGTTTATTCAAGTTTTATGTTAATGCAAACAGCGAAGAAAATGTCAATTTTTTTAATTTCATTTTTTATCATCCAGACAAAATTTTTCTTATACTTCTCGCCGCTTGTATTTGATGTACAGGGGTATAAGAAAGATAAAAACATTGTTAAATTGCAAAGTTAATTGTTATAAACAAATTTTTTTAACAAATGATCGACATTAGGGGTTATTCGTCTTCAAAGTATTTTTCTGCTCTGAAATCGCTTGCCTCCATCGTTAAGATGATACGTGGCCATTGAAATTTAATATTGTTCATTTTATAAACAAATTATATAAACAAATGCGCATTTTAGGAGTTTTTAAGCGAAAAGAATTCGTTTCTTTCCTTTGACCTTGCTAAAATTATATTTTGAATGATGGTTTTGTCGCCCGCAAGCTTGCGGCAATTTTAAAAGTTAATAATAAAGATTTTTCCTTCCTGTGCCCTCCTCGATCCACGGCGAACGCGCTGCAATACATGAAATAGCAGTAAGCCCACTGATGTACATTTTTTCAGAGTTTGAATAAAGGATACGGATCATATTCGGAGACGACGTGGCGAAGGCAAAGTCTCTCAGTATCAATCTCGCTCGCGCCACAAACCCGGCCAATCAGAACACGGCCCCACCACCAGGCCTGTGGTGGCACAGTCGGCCAGCGATTTCCCTCTCTACCACAATTCCCACTACCGCGGCCCGCGAGCCGACAGGCTCGCTCGCACCAACGCATCGGCCTATCGCCGGCAATCCCCCACCATGTCCTACCCGACTGGCGCGCGCGGCCCGTCGGGTAGAAGCATAAATATAAGTGGCATCGCGCCACGGACCACCAGTCTTTCAACGGGTACACGACGCGCAAGTTCGAAAAACCCTGCTTCTACAGGCATACGACGAGCAAGGTCTGCATCGCCTCTCCCAACGCTGCATCCACGCATCGAAGCAGTATAGCACACCAAGGCCTGCTCCTAGACGCTAGCTTGTCAGCTAGTCCTCACCGCCTCTACGGCACTGCAGAAAGCGCAAATAGCTTACCTGCACATCCCAAATACACACGGTACGCCTCAAACCACAGGCTTGCCCTTCGTCGCCTTTCGTCTCCGGACTTGACACGTCGCAATTTCTTTTGATACAAGACTAAATAAAGTTGTTTCATTTTTCGCCTCACCCCCCTCCCCTCCCTCATCCTCCCACATCTCTAGCCTTTAAGTGTTGAAACAAAAAAAATACGAAGAAATAATTAAATGCATTACTGCTCTGTTCCAGCGCGTAGGAATAATATTTAATTTTCATCTTTATTTTCAGCATACACGCACTCACACATTACATATCACACTTCGTCGGGGACCTACAGGTTGCCTCCGAGGGGACCTCTAGGGTGCCGATTGAGGGTGCATGTGTCCACACCCACACCGCCTATCACACTTCGTCGAGGACCTACAGGTTGCCTCCGAGGGGACCTCTAGGGTGCCGATTGAGGGTGCATGTGTCCACACCCACACCGTGCGCATCACACTTCGTCGGGGACCTACAGGTTGCCTTCGAGGGGACCTCTAGGGTGCCGATTGAGGGTGCCTGTGTCAACACCCACGCACACCTACATCACACTTCGTCGGGGACCTACAGGTTGCCTCCGAGGGGACCTCTAGGGTGCCGATTGAGGGTGCATGTGTACACACACACCTACAACACACATGACACTTCGTCGATGACCTACTGGCTGCCTCTGAGGAGCCCTCTAGGATGCCGATTGAGGGTGCATGTGTCACCACTCACAAACACGTACAACACACATCACACTTCGTCGGGGACCTACAGGTTGCCTCCGAGGGGACCTCGAGGGTGCCGATTGAGGGTGCATGTGTCCACACCACACATCACACTTTGTCGGGGACCTACAGGTTGCCTCTGAGGGGACCTCTAGGGTGCCGATTGAGGGTGCATGTGTCAACACCCACACAACACACTTTTTCGGGGACCTGTAGGTTACCACCGAGGGGACCTCCAGGGTACCGATTAAGAGTTCCGGTGTCATCCGTCACGCGCTTACACCACCAAAACATTTAACGAAGGAATGGAGTTTTGTGTCCGACATGAAATCCCATGATTGATTAGTCATTTCCTTATCTCCAATCCTTAATCCCTGTCATAAAATTGTACGTTACCCTAACCCACTCCTGTTCACCCGCCAAGTGAAATAATCTGCAAAAGGGTTAGAAAAATCACTATTGTTGTGTGACTACAGTTTAAAAAAAATGATATGCAATAATATTTGCTGATTTCATAAACAAATTATATGAAAAATGAACATTTTAGGCGTTTACCTAATTTTTTTTGAAATAAACAAATAGTGAGGCATGACAATAATTCATCTAGGCAATTCATTGTCAATATAGTTTAAACAATAATAAAAGAAAAACGATTTCTTTCTGCCTATAAATATCTGCAATGTACATTTGTTTTATTATTATATTATAGATTAGCAGTTCGAACTCGAAAGTTCATTGCCTCATCTACCCGAGACCACCACACATCTCTGTCTTGTGCATTCTCCATCCAGTTTAAGTAATCATGTCCTAGTTCTTTTAGATCATCCCTTAAATTTTTCTCTCATCTGTTTCTCGGTCTGCCTAGGGGTCTCTTACCAGTCGGTCTCCCTCTTAAAACTTGCGCCCCTGTTCTTTCATTGCCCATTCTTGCTAAATACCCCGCCCATCTTAATTTACGCGCTTTCATTACTCTATTAATATTTGCTGACCCGTAGAGAGCGTGCAGCTCATCATTGTGCAGTTTTCTCCACTCGCCGGTCTCTTCGTCCCTTTTTGGACCATAGATTTTTCTAAGTACTTTATTCTCGAAAACTCTAAACCTATTCTCTTCTCCTTTCGTCAGCGTCCACGTTTCACACCCGTACATGACGACCGGCATTATTATCGTTTTGTAAATTCTTACTTTGATGTTTCTAGATAGCGATCGCGATTTTAGTAGCGTATTTGCTGCATAATAGCACCCATTGCCAGCGTGTAGCCGCGCATTGATTTCCGTTTTAATCTTATTTTCGCTAGTTATAATAGACCCGAGGTATTTAAACTCGTTAACCCTTTCGAATTTCATATTTCCGGCCATTAGATCCCCGTCTTGATTACTTTGTCCGGACCTGACGACGGTCATATATTTTGTCTTCGATTCGCTAACTTCCAAGCCAATCTCTTTGGCTTTTGCGATCAAGATTTCTGCATTTTTAGCTACCGTTTCTTTATCATCCCCTAGTACGTCGAGATCATCCGCATATCCAAGAATTTGTATTACCCCATTGAGGGTAGCACCGGTCGGATTCGCCTGCACTTTCCTAACCACGTATTCTAAAACTAAGTTAAAAAGGACGCACGAAAGTGCATCGCCCTGTTTCAGGCCATCGCGGATCGCAAACTCTTCAGATAAACTACCGTTTACGCGTATTCTACCCTTACTGCCGCTTAAGCAAATTTCGATAAGTCTAAGCAATTTTCTTGGCACACCCAAGAACTCTCGGATCCAGTACATTCGCGCGCGTATAATAGAGTCGTAAGCTTTTTTAAAATCGATAAATAGCTGATGTACTGCTTCATTAAATTCCCATTTCTTTTCTAACAGTTGTCTAATTGTAAACATGTGATCGCTTGTAGATCGGTTTCGGCGGAATCCACACTGGTAATCCCCAATGATTTCCTTGGCAAAAGGAGTTAGTCTACTTAGGATAACATTAGACAGGATCTTGTAGCACGAAGGCACAAGTGAAATTCCCCGATAGTTGTTACAGTTAGTTTTATCGCCTTTTTTAAAGATGGGAATAATGATAGAGGTATTCCATTCTTCCGGCATGCGTTCTGTTTTCCAAACTGCGCGTATCAATTTACAAATTTGCCTTGTGAGGCAAGGGCCTCCATTTTTTATCAGTTCTGACGGTAGGTCATCGATGCCCGCGGCTTTGTTATTTTTCAACTTCTTTATGGCCATTTCTATTTCTATATCAGTAGGATCGTTAATTAATAGATCAGCAGTGTGGATTTCGCCGAGATTACCTTCAACGGGGGCTTCGCGTACATTTAGTAGTTTATCAAAATAATCTTTTCATAAATTCAGTCTCTCTGTCGCATCGGCTACTAGATTGCCATTTTCGTCCCTCATTACTTCCGTTCTACTTTGAAAGCCTTTCTTTATAAAATTGATTCCCCTGTACATCTCACGCGGGTTATTTTGTTTATTATGCGCTTCTATTGCTAGTATTTAATTCTTTTCCCACTCCCTTTTCTTGGATCTATAGAGCCTATTTGTACTTTTGCTAATCTCGAGATATTTCTTATGTGTTTGATCGCACTTATTTTGTAAACTACTTAGTCTGGCCTTCCGACGTTTCTCAAACCAGAGTTTGCACTCTTCGTCAAACCATGGTTTGCTTTTGGTTACTTTCTTAAAACCTATCGTAAGTTTCGCGGCTGCCTTTATCGCCTTTTTCGTATTTTTCGCTCCACAGGGTTTCCGGGTCCTCCTCGTGATTATTGTTATCGTCTCTCTGTTCTTGGAGAGCGTCGAAAATGGTCTGAATTCAAATCCGCTCCCCTATACGATCTTATATCGAGAATGTTTGTATGACGTCTTCTGTCAATTAGAACGTGATCAATCTGATTGTGAGCATTACCATCTGGTGATGTCCAGGTGGCCTTATGTATATTTTTATGCTTGAAATATGTGCTTTTGACAACGAGGTTCTTTGAAGCTGCAAAGTTTATTACTCTGGTTCCATTATCATTACTGACGTCATGCAAACTTTCTGATCCTATTGTAGGCCTATACATTGGTTCTTATCCAATTTTCGCGTTGAAATCCCCCAATACTATTTTTGCGTCAAACGTTGAGAACTTGTCAAAAACCTGCTCGATTGTTTCATAAAAAAGATTAATACGTATTTGCTGAAATTACCCTTTAGTACAATGTATGATAACCGGTCGTTAATGAATTGCATGTCGATAAGTGCTTGCGAAATTCGTTTATTAATAAGAAAACCAGTCCCAAGTCTTTGCCCCTTAGCTCCTCCCCAGTGCAAAGTATAGTTATCCCTAGAAATTGACGCGAAATCGCCCGACCAGCAGGTTTCTTGAAGTGCTATTAAGTCAGTTTTGTATTCAATTGCTATCTTAATGAGTTCGCTAAATCGGCCAGTATTTAGACTACGCGCGTTTAGAGTTCCCACCCTTAGATCTTTAACTGTAGTTTTTTGTTTTTGCAAGTTAGCCATGGTAGTTTCAAGATAATCCGCACGTTAGGATCCTATTCCGATCGTAGGTGAGTCCACTGTCCCAGGAGTGATAACCCCCATACCTCCCTAGGTCTAAGTATGGGAGCTTTCCGACTCTGACAAGGACCATGTCAACTTGTCGTCAGACACATTACAGTTTCATCCTCGTACCCTAACGTCCCCCTGCAAGGCAGCGCGCCTACTGGCATCAATACCCCTTTGGCCCTATGCAGGCGAATCATTCCACACATCCCTTGCGGGCAGTGTCATCGCTGCAGTGTCCAATGGGCAGCAGGATTTTTCCCTTACAAGATTTTTAGTTTTGGTTCGGGTAGAGTTTCTAGGTGGGTACACGCTGCACCTTGGCTTGCCAGAACCCACCCATTGTGTATGAACGCGAATGGGTGGGTCCCCCCAAGCCATGGTTGTCGTGTACCTATTTTTTACCAGTGCTGGATTCACCACACCCACGACTGGCTCCTATCGGCTGTCCGCGACTGCTTATTCTTGTATTCGCAGTTAACCTTGGGGGCTGTTCAGCCTTACGGGCCGTTCCTCTATCCGCAACCTGAGGACGCGCTACGTAGTGGTGATAGGAAACCCACCGAGTAGGTACATTTGTTTATATAATTTATTTATAAAATAAACAATTAGCGGTACTTGGCAACATTTTTCGATAGAACATTATTGGCCATATAAATGCAACAAGATCAGAAGAAAAAACGATATTTTTCGCTTAAAAACTCCTTATATGTGAATTTATATTTATTTATTAGCAAATATTAATGCATATCAATTTTTTTTAGAAGCCATCATTGAAAATATAATTTCAGCAAGATCAGAGGCAAGAAACGAATTTTTCTCGCTTAAAAACTCCTCAAATGCGCATTTGTTTATATAATCTGTTTAAAAAATGAACAAATATTGATGGGTGGCAAAATATTTTTCAGAAAACGTCATTAGCAATATAATTTCAGCAAGGTCAGAAGAAAGATCGATTTCTTTTCGCTTAAAAACGCTCAAAATGTGCATTTGTTTATATAATTTGTTTATTAAATAAACAAATATTAATGGATGGCAAAATTTTCTTAGAAGAACATCATTGGCAATATAATTTCATCAAGGTTGAAAAAAAAAACGATTTCTTTCGCTTGAAAACACCCAAAATGTGCATTTGTTTATATAATTCGTGTATAAAATAAACAAATATTGATGAGTGGCAGAATTTTCTTAGAAAAACATCATTGGCAATATAATTTCAGCAAGGTTGAAAAAAAAAACGATTTCTTTCGCTTGAAAACACCTAAAATGCGCATTTGTTTATATAATTTGTTTATAAAATGAACAAATATTGATGGGTGGTAAAATTTTTTTCAGAAAACGTCATTAGCAATATAATTTCAACAAGGTCAGAAGAAAGATCGATTTCTTTTCGCTTGAAAACGCTCAAAATGTGCATTTGTTTATATAATTTGTTTATTAAATGAAAAAATAATGATGGGTGGCAAAATTTTCTTAGAAAAACCTCATTGGCAATATAATTTCAGCAAGGTTGCAAAAAAAACTATTTCTTCCGCTTGAAACCCCCAAAATGTGCATTTGTTTATGAAATAAACAAATATTGATGAGTCGCAAAAACTTTTTGAAGAACCATCATTGGCAATATAATTTTAGCAAGGTGAGAAGAAAAAACAATTTCTTTTCGCTTAAAAACACCTAAAACGTTCATTTGTTTATATGATTTGTTTATAAAATAAACAAATAACATTCAATATTAAATTTCAATGGCCACGTATCATCTTAATGATGGAGGCAAGCGATTTCAGAGCAGAAATATACCTTGAAGACGAATAACCTCTAATGTCAATCATTTGTTAATACAATTTGTTTATAACAATTAACTTTGCAAGTTAACAATTTTTTTATCTTTCTTATACTCCTGTGAATTAAATACAAGCGACGAGAAGTATTAGAAAATTTTGTCTAGAAGATAAAAAATGAAATTAAAAAATCGACATTTTTTTCGCTGTTTGCATTAACATAAAACTTGAATAAAAAAAAAAATAAAAAATCTACTCTCACCATTTTCTGAAAAATTTAGTTCTGAATTTGAAAAAAAAAATCTAAGATCGGTGCATAATTACGTTCTAAATGTCATTTTGAACCTCGTTTTCCAATTTCACCCCACTGTGGGCCGTGTCGATATATAAATTTATTAAAACGAGCCTCTGTGGCTCAGACGGTTAGGCGCTCGGACTTTAAGTTAGAAGTTCGGGGTTCGATCCTTGAGCCTGTATGTCTTGAAATTTTTCTAAATACTTTTACCAAAGATCTGGTTGTTCAGATCCCACCCTGATGTGGAAAATTACAAGACAAATGATTTGTGTTTAAATAACAGATTTCGAGGAGAAAATGTTAACATAGTCTGAAATTGTTCCAAAATTGTAATTTTTGTTTTGAAATCTATACCGAGTTCCAGTAAAAAACGCCAGCATAACCTAAAGTTTTTGAGAAGAATGTTATCTTCTACAAAAACCAATTACTTTTTAAATAAAAGTACCGACTTCCTGTATAAGAGGCCAACAAAAACAAACTTGTGAATTTAATGACGCTGAATGATAACTTGAAAAATAAATATAAGCCTTAAAGGCAGAAAACGTTAACTTGGCACCACAAAAAGTTGTGAAAAGTGTTAACAGGACCTTGAATTGTTTCAAAATAGTAAATCTTTTTTTAAATCGGTATTCATATTTCCAAATGACAAATAGATTCACCTATAATTGTACACAATATTTTTATCTTTATTCAAATATTTTTCTTCTATAATAAAAATACCAATTTCTGATGAAAAAGCTCACATTATTAAAATTTTTTTAAAGAATCTAAATCTTGTTCAAATTATATAATGATTTTTATCTAAAAATATCAATTTTCGATGTGAAACGCCAACTTAATCTAAAATTCTTTAAAAATTATGATTCTCATTCGAAATCCAATGATGTATAATAATATTTTCAATTTCTGACAAAAAAAACACTGACACAATCCATGATTGTTGAAGTTAGCAAATTTTATTATTTTGAAGAAAAACAACCGGATTCAAATCTACTTATCTTTCTTTAAAAATAAAGTTCAGCTGAAACACATAAACATAACCTACATTTGTTGGAAAAATTGTTCAAAACTTAATTATTTTGTTTGTTATCCAGTTAATTCGGATAAAAATTCAAAAAGTTAGGACATTGTCAACATTTTCTAAAACATTTTAAGAAAAGGATAATTCTGTGTACGACTATTTGCAGTACTTTGAAATTCAAATGATCTGTCCCTACTACTTTTCTCGATAGAAAAAAAAAGTCAGAGTAATAGCATTTTCAAGGTTAAAAGAAACGAAAAAAATTTTGTTGCGGAAAACAGCGCATGATATGAAAAAAGTCAAGAGACGAAAAACGTTGCTTTTTAGAAGTCCTACAAGACTATGATAACAAATTTTTTTATTTTTTCGAAAAATCTAAAATTCAAATTTCGATCCCACAAAACGTAATGAAAAAAAAATATTCCAAGAGACAAAAATGATCCAGTCAAAACAGATCTACAAATTTGTTGTTAATCTTATTTTTATAGCACGCGTATTTTTTTTAATCGTGAAAAATAAAGCTAAAACCAAAAAAATTTAATTTTTGGACAAACGAAACAAACTATGAAAAATATATTAGACAAAAGTTGCTCAGCTATAAAAGAACTACAAATTTGTCATCAATCATTTTTTGATAGGATATTGAACTACTTTCTTGAAATTTAATTTTTTTTCTTTAAGATTCATCATTTTAGTTGCAAATTCGTATTTTTCAATTAAAAAGTAATTTTTTTTTTAATGAAAATTCAATTGTATTGTAGAAAATTCGTTTTTTTTTCATTCAAAAATAATTCTCTTGAATGAAAATTTAACCATTACATTTTTGGTTAAAATTGATCTTTTTAGTATAAAATTGCAATTATTTAGTTAAAAATTTTTGAAACGAAACAAATATAAACTAGAAATTATTCAAATAAAATGTGTACTAATATCACATTCATTGTTCAAACTATTTAGTTGAAAATGTATGGGATTTTTTGGAAAATTAGTCTCTTCAGTAGAGAATAAATCTTTAGGGTTGCAAATTCAACTATTTGGTTACAAATTTATGTTGCTTGTTGAAAATTCGTCTTTTCTGGTAGAAAATTAATCTTCTTGGTTGAAAATTCAACTATTTGATCAAAAACTTATGTATTTTGTTAGGAATTCATCTTCTTAAAATAAGCAATTATTTAATAAATATACGCATTATTATTCTATTTCTCACCTTGAATTACAAATTGCGTAATTTGTGATATGGATGTTTGTTAACTTGCATTAATCATTACCTCACTAAGTGAAAAGTGGACAAAAAGTGTAAAAGTTCAGAAAAAAACACAACTTTTTAGCACTTATCTAAGATGAGATGATTATAAACAATAATAAATTCTTTGAACAACTATTTTTGCTAACTTCCATTATTTAATACTTCACTACGTAAAATGTCATAAAAAGTTAAACATTTCAGAAAAAACACAAGTTTCTAGCATTATTCCAATTGAATATTATTAAAAATAATAATAAATTCTTCAAACAATTGATTTTATTGACTCAAATTAATTATTTACATCACTCTAATTGAAAACTGGGCAAAAATTGTAATATTAAAAAAAAACTGCAATTGAATATTGAACGAAAAGTGGAAATTTTTTGAAAAAAACGCGACTTTCTAACTCTATTTTAAAAGCATATTGCTAAAAACAATAATAAATTGTTTATACGATTTATGTCAATATCTAATTATTAGTATAAAGTAGTATTTTATGTATTAGAAACAATTTGCATTGAAAAAACCGCAACAAATCATAATTAGCTCCAAAAACTCGCAAAACACATTTTTTCACTAATGGGGTTTATTTGGGACCTTATAAAAACTACTCATATATTTTAAACTTGATGGGGCTTGCGCCCCATCTAAATAAAAAAAATGGATTTATTTTTGTGTGGATTCGAACAAATTTCCTGGCGATATGCATGCAAATTCGAGACAAAAAAATTTGGTTCACCCTACTTTACATGCCAAAGTTGGGATCACTGGGCAAAGACACGGATGTGAAGGAATTGAAGAATATATAATTTCAGAATATTTGTGAATATTTAGGAATACTTCGGAATATAAGGAAATATTTGGGAATGTAAGGAATATCAAGAATATTTGGGGATATTAAGAATATCAAGAATATCTGGGAATATTGAAAGAATATATGGGAATATTTCGTGAGTGTACCAGGAATATCGGAGTGGTCGACCCCTCAATTTAAACTTATGAAAAATAAATATTTGAACAATATTTTTCTAATGGAATTTATTCTGACGGTCGCTTATTCTTACTGATTTAGACAAAATTGGTCAATTTTAATAGATTATGGCCTATTTTTGCGGCGGATACAAATACACTTATTTGCTTAAAAAATGCGTTCCTTTAGCAAATTGTTTTAACGATTTTAGATATAAAAAAATTTACTTTCAAAATGGGAAACAGTAAAATTTTAGAGAATGTTTACCCTACAAAAATGCCATCATTTGATAAAAGTCAACCATTACTCAAAAATTGGTAAGAAGCGATCGCGAGAAAAAATTCAATTGCAAGAAACGTTATTAACAACGTTTGTCAAACGAAATTATCTTTCAAATATTATCAAGTTTAAGTAGAGAAAATTTTTCACTAATATTTAATTCGGATAAGAATTCAGCATTCAACGTATTGCATGAATCATCAAAATGACCCAATCCAGAAAAAAATGTACGTAACTATTTTTCTAATGGCATTATCTGGACGTTATTGATGTTTCTATGAAGAATAAAGAGAGAAAGTTTGTATAATGATAATTATATGATACACACCACACCACACCACACCACACCACACCACACCACACCACACCACACCACACCACACCACACCACACCACACCACACCACACCACACCACACCACACCACACCACACCACACCACACCACACCACCCCACACCACACCACACCACACC
>CAKNYM010051462.1:529977-553460 GCA_932195095.1 Andricus curvator
GAAGTTAAGCAGCGTTGGACACGGTTAGTACTTGGATGGGTGACCATTCAAGAATACTGACATGAGTGCTGTTGGCACATCGTGGGTGTGGTGAGCCCACACTTGTAGTTATATTTATAACTACAAGAAAAACCTAGAAACACTACCCGAATCGGGTAGTGTCACGCCTACCCTGAAAGGGAAATGGTTTAATGGTATATATATATATATATATATATATTCCAAAAAATTTGATATAAATTAAAAAATTATCGTATCGAAAATATAAATTTTTACATCCTTGTAAATATCCTGTAATTTTTTCTGATATGCACTGAGAAAAGTTAGATGAATGACACTTAGCAATTTTTATGTTCTTCAAGGCTGGCCAACGCCAGATATGGGCGATACTAGACTGCCAAGACGATAAGAAAAATAACATTATTTTTACAGTGTTAATTTTTCATTTTTGGAAATTTTAGACAAACTGAAAATTTTTCGAAATTAGTGAAAAAAGTTGGTCTGATTGTCATTTAGACATTCTTATGTTATGGAAAGCTGACAAGCGCCAGATCTGAGCCAGACTGGACTATCAAGAAAAAAATGTTTATAGTGTTAATTTCTTATGTTGAGAAATTTGATACAACGTGAAATTTTTTTGAAAATAATGAAGAAAATTTGGCTAATTGACACTGAGAAATTTGTATGTTATGGGAGACTGGCCAGCGAAAGATCTGGGCCAGTTTAGACTGTCAAGACAATAAGGAAGAATTTAATTTCTTATCACTGTAAAAACTAGAGATCCGTTTTTTACGGTATCATTTGATAGGTATCCTGTCTTTGAATAGGAGTACTTCAAGCTGTTAATTTCAATGTAAAACATGAATCTGGATTCCCACCAGCGGTCTCATTTAAGTACCAATCGAGACTGTTTTTGCGGAGTCTTATTTAGTACCTGAAATCAGCGCTGAAATAACTCTTTTTTACAGTGATTTTTAGTAATTTTTAACACACTAAAAAATTTTCAAAACGGGTTAATACAGTTTGGTTAATTGACCCTTAGAAATTTGCATGTTATGGAAAGCTGAAGAGGGCCAAATCTAGGCCATACTAGACTGTCATTACTAGATGATCTAGACCGTCTAGATCTAGCTAAAACTGTTCAATTAGAAAAAAAAATAGTAGATTCATAGCAATAGTAATAATCATATCATATGTATGCATATTCTCTAAATCTGAATCAATGAAAAATGACTGATGAAACACCAAAAAGTCACTTCACCACTTATTTCTTTGATTATAAGTTCTTATAAATTTTATCAGTTTTCACTTGTTTATATTTGAAGAGTGCAGTTTATAAAAAATTACTTATAGGAACATAATATATAAAATCGTCCAGAAATGTATATCGGCCAAGTGTCATACACAGTTTTTCAATATTTTGGAATATGGAGGCCACTAACTTGGAACTCACAATGGAGAATTTGGATTTACCGTATTTACTCTATCTTTATGATTACTATTTATTCCATTTTTATATTTTCTATTTTGATATATCTTCTGCGAGATACAGGGAATATTTTCAATGATATGGAAACATTATTTCAATTTGTTTCTTTTTTTTCCGTTTGGATCAAGATGATTACCATGATGGTTAAGCGTAAAATTATCATCAATTTAAAAGATATGCTTTTGGATAAACTCAGTCAGCCTCGAGATTTTTATGAGTTAGAAATATTGCAAAACTGCTCAAAATTCTGCAGGTATATCGATTTATTTCTATTAAGAATGTATATATCAGCAAGACAAAAAAGTGTTGTTACATATTGGTGCGATTCAAAACATTGTTTTTTAGTGTCAAGCTCTGATTTTTTGTTATTCAGTGAAGAAATATTTGACATATTTAACAAGAAATTATTAAAAAATTTTGAAGGTAGATTTTAGACCTACATACTATTATCACACTATATTTCAAAAATCAGTGAGATGAGATAGTCAGAAGAGGTCACTGTTTGCTTCGAGAATTTCACTGGCAATTAGTGAGCTTTTACTTGTAATAAGTGATATTTCACTAGTAACCTGTGAAATTGTTGAAACTTATTGACAAACATTTGAGTAATTTATTGTAAAAACTTATGATCATTGTAAAATATTGTTATAGGTTGACTACGATTATCTTTCTATTCCTATGTAACATTCGGCATTGTTGGCATTAATGAATCCACTGTCGAAGAGAAGCAACTTTCCACTTCCTTTCAAGGCTTGGATTCCTTACAGCTTAGAATCCAAATTTGCATATTTCTTGACATATTTTCACCAAATAGTTGGTATCACGATGGCAGCTTGTATAACAGCTTCAGTTGAAAGTTTAGCGACGGCGATAATGCTACACATTTGCGCGCAACTAGAAATCATCGTTCATCGCCTGCATTCACTTCCTCGATTACAGAAAAAAAATTATTCTCAATCCATAATATATGTGCGTGAGTCGAAGCTCATAAAAGATTGCGTTGATCATCATATTTACACATACAGGTCAGCCAAAATTCATGTTTTACTCTACAGTATTGTCGTAAATGTAATGCAAATAAGGTTGGGGAAAGTTGAGTAGACAACTTGTTTGGAAGAATTTACTGTTTGAGGAAAACCAATGTCTAAAAAAACTTAATTGAAAAAAATGTATTTTCTAGGCTCGGAGAAGAATTGAACGATTCATTTGGCCCTGTTATTTTCGTACAATATTTTTCCTCGATGTTAGCCTTGGGGCGGTCATCTTTCCATTGTCAAAATTGAGTACGAGTGTATATAATCTAAGCACTTGGAGACTAATATTCACCTTCTCCGTTGCTCTTGCTCAAATATTCTTCTACTGCTTTTATGGCGATAAAATGATGAAAAAGGTAATTTTTTGAACATGTTTTAATAATATTTTTTGGTCAATGAAATGGCGGTTTTTGATCTACCTAGTCTTGATCTACGTCTTTCCATCGACAACAAACTATTTCATTACGCTGGTGAGCAACATAACATCAAAACTCAATCTTTTGATAATATTCAGACCGATATCAAATTTCAATCATTACAAATAAGAATTATTCTATTGAATATTTGTTCATACCTTTCTTCAATTTTAAATAGAGCATAGCTATTGCAGAAGAAGTTTACCAGATAGATTGGAACGAAACAACAATTAAAACAAAAAAAAACCTTACTTTAATAATGATACGTGCTGGAAAACCCATTAAGTTGACTGGCTTATCACTTATCATTATGACAATAGACACCTTTGTCAAAGTTTGTAGCTATTATTATCCATTCACTGTAAAGTTTAATAAAAACAAACAAGTTCTGGAAAAAAGAACATAATAGTCATTTCTGATTTTCAGATAATTAAATCTGCTTATTCTGCTTACAATGTATTGAAGAGAACTTAACAAATTCAAGAAGAGGAAAAAAGCCAAACAGGAAAAGAAAAATAGTTTTCTTTAGATTTAAACTCTATTGCTCACGTATGAAAATAAATAAAACTAACGCTCTACACATCATAATATTCATCATATTTTAAATTCAATAATCAAGTTATTGATTTCCCATGGGAATTTAGATTTAAGTTTAACTAGTCAGTGCCCAATTGAAAATTATTGCTATTTTCAGTAGTTAGATTTCCATTTGGCATGATATTTTCAACATGATATTGCTAGCTGACCATTTTCCTTCGTTTTCGATGTACTAAAAAAAAATTATTAGAATATCAAAAAGTTTCAAATACAAATAAAATCAGACTAAAATCATCATTTTTTTATATTTATACTACAAAATGGATATATCTGGCTCCTTAAATGTAGCAAGAACTTTGTAAAAAAATTTCAACTGTATATATAGACGTGTACAAATGAAAAAGTGCCATCTCGACAGAACCAAATAGAAAGATTTGCCACTTGAGAGGGCGCTGGTGTTCCCAATACTATTTTTATGGGGTTTTCAAGCTTCCTTACTTCGCCAACTTTCGCCACGTTTCTATTTGCACATTTCGATATATGAGTTCTAATGCATGATTATCAAGTTTTTTGCAAAATCAATATTAATCAATGAAACCGATGTCTAATGATCGCTACTATAAAATTGTGTTAATGCTTTTCCTGTCTCCAAAAGCTGTTTTTTTTCAGACAAGCTTAACGCATCTAGACATTTGTGAAGTAACAACCTCCGTAAAAACTATTTTTCAGCTTTATATCTACAACTTTTTTGGTCATCTCATTCAATCGTGAAGAATCTTTGTAGATATAAACCTGAAAAATAGTTTTAACTTCACAAATTTTTCGATACGTTAAGATTGTTTGAAGAAAACCAGCTTTTGGCGATAGGAAAAGCATTTAAAAAAATGTATAATGGCAATAATTAGAGATCGGTTTCATTTATTGATATAAAAATTTGCTGAAAACTTGTCAATTATTAGAGTGGTTCAAAAACGCATAGAAAATTTCTTTATCGTATTGAAGGGCGTTACGGAATAGTTATAGGACCACGGTATCTCGAAGAGTACCCCTAAATTCAAAAATGTCAATTCTGCACGAAATCTACACCTATAAGCACTTTATTTTCTCTTTTTTCCCAAAAATTATTATTGTTAGTCTATTGCAATAACTTTTAATATTTTTAAGTAATTTTAAATTATTTAAACAATTTATAATCAACAAAATCAAAATAAAGATTTTCTTTTTATATAGTATACGTTTTCAGAACCTCACGTTTATTATTTAACGAACCCTCATTTGTTTAAACAAATAAAATATGTTAAAATCATATTTTTCTAAGAAATTTGGAAATTTTTTTTTTTTTCTACTATAGATATGACAACTAGTGATTGTGTTAGTTATTACCAGTATTTCATCGTGTTCTCCTGGAGAGGTCCACTTTTTTTCTTATAAATTTCACTGTTAAAAAAATGTTCTATGTTTCCGTTGAATGCAACATATCACTTGTTAAGTATCTTTTGATTCTGAACGCGAATCTCAGGGCTTAATTAAAAACATTTTTACAGTTTGCTTAGGGACTCAAAGCGAAAATCCTTTATACATATTTCGGGTCATTTCTGATGCGTTTTTTTTTATGCATATTTCCAATATAAACTATTTGTACAATAGGTACAGCGATTCTTTGAATAAATTAGGAAACTGAAAAAAAATTGAAAAAATCTGCCCCCTACGCGGGCACATTCTCATCGCGCGCTGCGCGCCCCGCTCACAAGATTGTCACATGCAACGGGAACATAGGTCATTTTTGTTGACCAGTCAAATTTATGAGTTAAAAACTAGGTTTCTTCAAAACAACACAATAGACTACTTGAAATAACTAATGAATAATTGTTCAAACTATTCTTAAAACTAAAAAATAATGTTTATGTTTTCAGCAATCACCATATGTAATGTTTATAACACAAAAGAGAGAAAAATTTCAAATTTTGTGAAAAATATTGTTTAAACTAGTTTAATTCGTTTGAACAAATAAAATTGTGTGAAATAATAAGTTTGAAGTATCGTAAACGTGTGATATATATGAAAAGTCAACCTTGATTTTGATTCTAGAATCTCTCAAAAAGCTTTTTGACAGAAAACTATGATTTAAACAAATGGAATTTGTTTGGATTCCATTTTTTCTTTGATCACTACTAATCAATGTGTCTTGTATTCTTATTAACTTGCAAAATAATTTTCTATCACCGATATAAGAAAATATTATAGGGAAATCATTACAGAAAATTCATATTTCATTTTCATACGTAAAATACAATGATTTGTAAACGAAATAATTTAAAAGATTAAAACATATAATTTCTAAAATTTATTTCAAAATAATTTGTGAGAATTTGATTTTTTTCAAACTCATATCAGGATTCAAAAAGCTTCTTCTTTATCCCAAGCATTTTGAGTCATCAAAAATTGAAAACCTTATTCAATGAAACCGAAAATTAAAGAACCTGAGTGAATTATATTTCATTTGACACTAACGTGTTTCTAAACTTTAATTAGTAAAACAAACCAATTCAGAAAATGAAAATAAAAAAGCAAAAGCATATCTGCGAACCAACTTCATGCTGAGAACGTAACATATTAAATGCGAACGAAAGAAGGTTATTTATCTTTTATTTTGTAGCTTATCAATTTAAAGAAGATCAAATACTGAGGCATAAAATGTGAATCTTTAATATTTTTATTTAAAAATATTTAAAAATTATTCGATTTGGAATATTTTTACTTTCACATTGTTGAAACATTAAAGCTTTCCATTAGTTATCTATTAGTTACTTTCTATTATTACAGTTTACACTCACAAACAATTCGAAATAATTTAATTTTAGGTATATTATTGAATTTAAATTATTAGCGAACAATTATCGCCGCAGTAAATTTATAACCTTTTAATACTTTAATGAGTGAAATGACTTTTGAGTAAATCAAAATAATTAATTGAATATCAAAATATATTATTATAATTATCTAAATTTTGCATAATTATTTTAAAATTCAAAACACCTATCGTTAAAATCTATTCATAAAGTTTACATTTTTACCACCAGAAAATTACCGTCGCAGTAAACTTAAAAAATTTTCATAGTTTTATGAGTAATATAACTTTTGTGTCTGTCTGAAGAGTTTATCAAAGTTTACAATATTACTCTCTACATTAGAATAATAATATTTACATATGTTTTAAATTTTCAAATTATTATTGAAGCGTCAACATTGCATCTCAGTTATTACGATTTTAATTTCAAATTGTACAGTTTAATCACTTTAAACAAATAATTTGAGAAGCATAGTTTTATTTTCTAGTCAAATTTATTTTCTTATTTTTTTGCTGTTTTTCATTCTTCTGAATCATTAAGAAGCATTTTAAATTCTTTCAAATCCTTTTAAATTTCTTTAATTTCCTTGAAATCTCCTGAATTCCGCCGAATTCCCAGATATATCTGAATTCATCTTAATTCTCTGAAATATCTGGATTCCTTGAATTTGCGGAATTTCCTAAATTCTGAGAGCCCCCTAAATTATAAGAACTTCAAAAGAATTCAGAGGAATTGAGAAGAATTTACGGAATATTTAAGGAAATCAGTATATTCAAGGATTTCAGGAAATTCAGAGGATTTCAGGGATTTCAGTGGGTTTGCGTAATTCAGAATATTCCACGAATTCGGGGAATTGAAAGAATTTCAAGGGTTTCAGGGCGTTTAGGAAATTCAAGGAGTTTCTGGAGTTCATAATATTCTTAGAATGAAGGGGTTTCAAAGAATTTCAGGACCTCAGAATATTAGAGGAATTCAGAATTTTTCAAGAATTTAGAGAATTCAGGAAATTCAGAACATTCAAAGATGTCAGTGAATTTAGAGAAATAAAATATTTGAAAAAATTTCGCAAATTCGGAAATTCCGAATATTTGAGGAATTCAGTATATTCAAGGATTTCAGGGAATTCAGATAATTTCAGAGATTTCAGAGCGTTTGAGTAAATCAGAATATTCCATGAATTCAGGAATTTCAGAGAAATCAAGGATTTCGAAGAATTCAGAGGTTTTCAGGAGTTCGAAGAATTCAAGGATTTCATGGAATTCGGAGAATTTCAGGGATTTCAGAGCGCTTAAGAAATTCAGAAAATTCAAAATTCTCGAGGATTTCAGGGAATTCAGAGAAATCAAAGATTTTCAGAAATTCAGGGAATCTGCAAATTTTTCATTGCCTTTTAAAGGCTATACATTTGATATTGTACCATGTTTTAGCAACTCAGATAAAAAATGTTTAATTTCAAATGTATTTACAATGTTTCAAAAAATGCTTTCAATTTAAGATTGTTTGATGTTAAACGATTCCGGTTTAAAATATTTTAATGTTGAAAATTTCAAGCTCAAAGCTGATCACGAGAATAGATTTTTTTTAATTAACAGTTTTGAAAGATTTAAAAAAGGGAACGTCATAAAACTTTTAATAATATTTTAAAGCATTCTAACTTTTTTATATAATAAATTGAGAAAGTTAAAGACTCCACTCATGCTTAAAATTGAACAATTTTAATTTTGGAATGTATTAGAAGCGAACAGAATGCCTTAGCTGCGAATTAATAATATATAAATATAAAATAAGATTACTATGTTTCCAATTTCAAATTCAAGGAATTCAGAGAATTCAAGAAATTCAGAATATTCAAGGAGTTCAGGGAATTAAGAGAATTTCAGGGATTTCAGAGCATTTGAAGAATTCAAGGAATTTAGGGAATTCGAAGGGTGTAGGGAATTCAAGGGATTCAGGAATTTAAAATATTTCAAGAATTAAGGGATTCCTAGAATTTAAAGAATTTCAGGAATTCAGAATATACAAGGAATTCAGGTAATTTAGAATATCCAAGGCTTTCCGGGAATTTAGAGAAATCGAAGATTTCAGAGAACTGAAAGAGTTCATAGACTTTAGCAATTCACTTGTGATTTTTTTTTCATATTTTTCAACATGAGAGTAACATTGTTTTAAGACGAAGCGACACTTTTTTCTTTGAGTTGAATAGTTATGACACGTAAAAGTTAGATACGAGGACAGGCTTCCTATGGGAATTTCCTCGACACAAACTATAAATTGAAGATAATTATGCAAATTGTCCGTGTCATAAATATTAAATGAGGATATAATGTCCCTCTACTACAATTTCTCAGAAGACTATGCGGAACTATTCGAAAACGTCCATAAAAAAAAAATTGATTAGCAGTTTGAACTCGAAAGTTCATTGCCTCACTACCCGATTCGGGTAGTGTTTCTAGGTGGATATTTACTACCAATGTGGGCCCACCACACCCACGACGGGCCAACAGCAACGCAGTATTCCTGGATGGTCACCCATCCAAGTACTAACCGCGCCCAACAATGCTTAACTTCAGTGATCTTACGAGAACTGGTGTTTCCAGAGTGGTATCGCCGTTGGACGAAAACGTCCATAAGACATTTTATTATGCACCCTTATCCAATGATTATTGATTACGCTGCAGAAGGTATTTATAATTATTTATAAGCGAGAAGCGACGTTAAGAGAATGTCATTAATTATTTCAAAATTTTCGATGCATGACCAGAATTATTTAAGAAAATGTCGCAAGAGAGGAAAGATGAAGAATTTCATACGAAGAAAGCATTTAAAAGTCTTGTGAGAATCATTATGATGTGTTGATAGTAACAAAAAATTACAAAGAGTATATAAAATTTGATGTCATTCTATATATGTATATCTTATTTCTCACTATTAATTATATAAATATTATATACATCATATAGCTGCATATTGTAAGTTGTAACTTAAAAACCACGTACATTCATATTGTGTAATTCTTATATTAATTCTCGTTGGAATTTTTGTATCACTTTTTAAACTCAACTGCTTCAATTTTAAATTGCCAATTAACCTAGCTGAATGCGTCAAATTAGAGAAGCAAAATAAAAATATATTTATAAGAATAATAACATTTATATCATATATAAGTTTGTAGTCAGAATCTGAATCAATGAAAAATGACTGATAAAACATCAAAAAGTCCAGCATTCATTGATCTGATTATAAGTTATCAATTTTATCAGTTTTTACTAATTTATGTTTAAAAAGCGCTATTTATAAAATGTTATTTATAGAAACTGATTATATCAATTTCGTCCGAAAATGTATATCGGTCAAGTGTCTTACACGGTTTTGCAATATTTTCAAATGTGGAGGCCTAGAACTTGGAATTCACGGAGAATTTGGATTTACCGTATTTATTCTATCCTTATGATTTCTATTTATTCTATTTTTACATATTCCATTTTGATATATCTTCTGCAAGATACTGGGAACATTTCAATAATGTAGAAACATTATTTCACTTTATTTGTGTTTTTGGCGTTTGGGTGAAAATAGTCATTATTATGGTAAAACGTGAAACTATCATCGATTCAAAAAATATGCTTTTCGACAATCTCTGTCAACCTCGAGATTTATATGCATCAGAAATATTGGAAAACTGCTCAAAAGTCTGCAGGTATATTGATTTTTTTCAATTAAATATTCATATATCAGCAAGGTAAAAAAATGTTATCAGATATATAATTATATATACATATTTGTGTGGTCCAAACAATTTTCTTCAGTTTCACTCTCTGATTTTGTGTTATTCACAAGGGGAGACCGCCAATTGTAAATTTTAGTTTCTGTTCATAATTTTTTTACTAAAAGCTTATAACCTGAGTATTAATTTGGCAAAGCAGTAATATGTGCTTTTTCGCCGTTTTTGAGAAAATCAACTCAAAAATATTCGCCACACGCCATACAGAGTTTGGCGGAAAATACTAATTTCTCATCGTCCGATAGCTCAGGCAAAATGCACATTACTTCATTAATTTATTTTATATGTTATATTCATTAAAATGTCTATAAATATAATTTCTTCCAATAATTTCCAAACATTCTGCAGATAATACTTTTTTAAATTCTTTTTTTCATGTAAAAATGGACTTTTTCAACTTTAACATGTTTATCGTGAACAAATTTTTTTTTTTATAAATTTTATTAATTTTTTATTATGTTTAACGACGATGAGTGACTGTTTTGTTTGAAAATTCTGATTAAAAATACAATTTTTCGTTCAAAAATCCTCGTTTGTATTAATAATTCTGAATTTAATTGGTGAACAATGAAAACAATCATTAACATTCATAAAACAAATTTGTTTGCGATAAACACGATGAAATTAAAAGAAGTCACACGTAATAAAATGTTTATTTTAAATAGAAAAATACTGAAAAATCAAATCAATAAAACTAATAAATATTTTAATAAAGTAATTTATGTTTTCGAAACAGCTAAATGTACCCTACATTCAAAGATTTTCATATAATTGAATTAGCTATGTGACGTCATGAGTTTCAGAGGTCATACAAAATCGAAACTTCAAGTACAAAGTTTTGCCTAGTAAGAAATGCGGAGAAATAAAATAAGTTCTAGTCCAAGTTTTAACAAATCACAAAGTTATAAAACTAGTTCTGTAATTAACTCCTCTTGTTTTATTTCCAAATAAGCCCTTACAATCTGTTTAATTATAAGATAAACTGGTAAGTCAATTATAAATTTCAAACCACTGTCAAAATTAATCATATTTCATTAGCGCCACATTAACAGTTCCAATATTCTAAATTCAGCTGTACAATATCTTTGTTTTAACAATTTACGTATGTGATTTATTAATAATAATACTCACAATTAATTCTGCTGCAAATCCCGACCTTAATCATTTTACCAATATTTTTGGTTCTTTCTAACCTGTTCTTGTCCAGGTATCTTCTCAACCTCTTCATCTTCTTGCCAGCAACACAATGGCATCTGCATACGCTAGTGACCAAATTCTAATTCTTACTTTCCATATCCGCAATTAAAATCGCGAAAAGCGTTGAGCTAAACGGACACCCTTGCCTTAACCCTCTATCCATCCAGAATCCCTCCGAAATCCCCTCCCCTCCTCTTACCTCATCTTTGGTCTCTTCATATATCTCCCCTTCCCTCTCGACCCGGCCCTTCTCCACTCCCCTATCCACCATCGCCTCCCACAACCTCCCCCTATCCACCGGCGGTAACGCGCCCTTGAGATCCACAAAAAACGCGTACACTCTCGATCCCTTCCTTGCTAATTCTCTATCCACCACGTGCTGCAGAACGTAGATATTGCCGATAGTACTCCGCCCGCCTGCGTCTCTGGCAATATTCCTTTCCCCTCGACATCCTTCCGCAGCCTCTCCGCCACCACGATCGCGTATACTTTATACGCTGTATTCATTAGCGTAATCCCTCTATAATTTTCCTGTCTATCCCAATAGTCAACATATCGAGGTTTTTTTTCCACCAAGTCAATTTTTGGCATATTAATGAATCGTCAAAACTTGCCCATTTGATTGAATAATATTGATCATCCTTACAAAATCATTAAGAAGCTATACATCAAATTTCTAATAGTCCCATGGATATCTCCATTATTTTCTGTTACAGAAACCGATGACAACCGCATGGGAGATGGGATTAACTAATTGGTTTCACCAGGGGATTAAAAAAAAAATCTACTAGGGAGATTTTCGTATCAGTTGAATACCACTGCAGCCAAAACAATACCTCCAGATTCACTGTGATGGAGTAGAATACCAGAAAAATTAACTTAGTCTAGTTAAAATAATTTAGTATAGAAAAATAACATTAAAATATTTTGTCAGTGCTTATTTCAATTATTTATGATGTTATATGTAACCATTATATACTATTGTGAAATATTCGGAGGAAAATATTAACAGTATCGTGACGCTGGAAGCTGTGGGGGGAAAGTTTGAGGGACCTCACGATTTGTGACGCTCGACGGGGGGAGGGTTTTGTTAAACGTCACGTAACAAAGTGAATAAAATGAAATTGCTTTTTTCTTATATTTTGCGTCAGTTCATTATATCGAGTACGAAGAGAAATTAAAAAAATTTCCTAATTGTTTTTTCATTTCAATATTATTAATAATAATATACAAATTAAACAAAATTTTTTTCCTTTACAAAAGGAAGGGGGGGGGGGGTAAACACTTCATCACATGACCCTTCAGGGGATTCTTCTCATCTTCACGGTTTGTTACGAGGGAGGGGGGGGGGGGTACAGTTTGACTATTTTTAGCTTTACGAGATTTGTGGACGGCCCCTAAAACATAGCCTTATCAAATTTAAGACATATTCTTATATATTTTCAGTGACTTTCATTAAATAGTAAAAAAAGTGATAACTATTTAATGAAAATTTACTTGAATTTTATAAAACTGGTCTTTCTGGGTTCCCGAGACATGACTGAAAATGTCCAAGCGTGTCTGCGTCCGACAGTAGTGGTCACCAACTGAAACCCGACGCATGCAAGTTTGGAAATTTTTAGTCATATCTTGGGAACCTGTGGAGATTTTTAAAGTGTTATCTCTGGGTCAATTTTTAGAAATTTTGAGAATAAACAATAAGTAATTGTTTATATCATTACATAATGTTTTAAAAAAAATTGCTACTCCAAACAATGACAAACTATTAAATTTCAATCAGAAAATACGATTATTTTTTACATTGTTTTGGAATAAATAATTTTTTAAATAAGTTACATTTGTTTAAACAATTAAAAATTGTTTAAAAAGTCATGGAAAATATTTAAATTGTCCATTAGTAATTATTTGTACGAAAAAGACGACGGAAATTGCTAAAAAGTAACAATAATACGTAAAAATGTATTTTTTCGATTTTTGGGTCATATTTGGGGCGCTGTGGGGGGGGATAAGGGTGGGTTAAAAATAAAAGTTATCAGTATGCCTTTATTTCATGGGTACTCCTCTTCAATCACTAAAAAGTTTGGCACGTTTCGATCAAACCCTGAAGTATGAGTTCAATTTTTTGAAAATCCAAAATTTCCCCATGTTAATTAAATAGGATTTTGAAGTGCCCGGTGGCACATGTTAATATTCGAATTTCGAAAAAAAAAAATTAGGGATTCTTTTTCTCCGGAAATGGAAACTTTTGGTGAGGGGGAATTGCCCTCTAGGGTGAAAAAAAATTTTGCAATGCATTTTTGGACCACCCTAATGTACATATAGTCGAGCTAGTAATTCCTAAATTATTTACATTGATTTCTAATCACAATTGAACCGTTTTCGACAAGAACAAGTAAGTCGGAAAAGAGCAAACGTATAAAATGCCAGAAGAAAAATAAATTTAGTATTTTAAGCTATTGTGAGTAAATGTGATAGGTTTTTTAATTTTTTTGCAGAAAAATATCATCTCGCGATAACATGTGGCAAAGAAATTTAAGTTTAATCGTTTCTATAGATTTTTATAATGAATAACGTAGAGAGAGTCATGAGTTGTTTTTGCGGAGAACACATATTAGAGACTATAATTGTTACATTTTCCTCATAAAATTAAAGATCTTGCGCGTCAGTGATACAGGAAAGTGATAAATAGTCAAATTATTGTTTAATTGTTAGTGACCAGGGCTGTTAGGTTTATTGAGGCCCTAATATCGGTTTCATGAATCCTTTTGCAGTAAAAATTATCCTAATACGACTAACTTCACCTAATCTTGCAGCCAAATAATTCTGTTCGTGCAAAAAATATATTCACGTGGTTCTATACAAAAAACAGGCAAAAGGATTATGAATTTATTTCAAGACAATTTTTTTCTGAGTATTCGTGCGTAAATTTTTGAAAAATTCAAGAATATTTATTATTTTGGTGTCTGTAGTAAATAAAGGCAAAGAACATCGAAAAAACTAGGGATTCAATATTGATTCAAGTAATTTTCTTAAAAAAACTCAGAAGAATTTACTCAAAGAAACTGTGAAAGGAAATCCAATGTCCAAGGAAATTTAATTGATTTAAAAAAATTTATTTTCCAGGCTAGGAGAAAAATTAAACGAGTTATTTGGCTTTGTTATTTTTGTACAATCTTCTGCTTCAATCATATGTTTATATGCGGTCATCCATGCATTTTCAAAATTGAGTATGAATATTCCGAGTAGCTGGAGGCTAATATCCATCTTACTCACTGGTCTCGTACAGATATTTCTTTACTGTTTTTATGGCGATAAAATTATGCAAATGGTAACTTTTTCAACATTTTTTAGGAATATTATTTGGTTGATGGAATGACGATTTTTGATCTGCTCAGTCATGAAAAATAAAAAATAATAAATTAGAGTATTCCTTTATCTTTCTTCAAATAGAGCATGGCTGTTGCAGACAATTTTTGCCATATAGATTAGATCGAAGCAACAATTAAAACACAAAAAAAACTTATTTCAATAACGATGCGTGCTAGAAAACCCATAAAGTTGACCGGTTTATCACTTATCAATATGAACATAGACACATTTGTCAAAGTTCGTATCTTTGATTTTCCTTTTGCTGAAATTTGTAATCAAAAAATCTGAAAATAAAACATAATAGCCATTTTTGATTTTCAAATATTGAAATCGGCTTATTATGCTTACAATTTATTGAAAACCACTCAACAGTAGGGTTTTATTGCGCACAATGACGCGCAGTAGAGTTCTATCGTAGATAAAGATGCTGAGTAGAGTTATATTGCACATAATGATGCGCAGTAGAGTTATATTGGTAAGTAAAATATAATATTGTTTTATATTTTTATTTGAGTTTAAGGCGGGAACCTTTTTTTATGCATCCTCGCCACTACAGGAAAATGTGATTTTCCAAATCCAGATGATACAACTTGTAGAATTCCAGAATAAATGTCCAGTTAATTATCTTGAAACTAATTCAACAAAAATTCATAAACTTGGTGTATATTATTTGTATAAAAAAACGTTTCTACTACTTGTAAAAACAATTTTTTCAATGCTCAAAGATAAAGATCATATTAAAAGTTGTATAAAAAGTTATTGCCTAATTGGACAAAGGTGAAATGCATTTATCTGCATTTCCAGCATTTAACAGCTTCTCCTGTAAGAATGATGAAATATGATCTGCACTTTTGAATTGATTTTCTTTATTCTTGGTAACAATAGTTAGAGATTTTCATTCAGCATGATTTTTCCCAGCTTGTCGTCGGTCCCTTACAGGCTAAAAATATAATTTTTTGCAGATAGATATGAAAAAAAGACGATTTTTTGGGCTGATTTCCTTTGAGTTTGAAAATTTAAAAAATTCAAATTATTTTTCAAGTACATCAGAAATCAAGGAAAATGGTCTGCCAGCAATATTATGCTCAATATTTTTGAATGTAGAGGCCACTAACTTGAAACTCACAATGGAGAATTCGGATTTACCGTATTCACTCTATCATTATAATTACAATTTATTCTATTTTAGCATTTTCTATTTTGATATATCTGCTGGGAGACACTGAGGCCTCTGTCTTAAGAATCAATGCCACAACAAAATGCACGATTTGGCAGCAAGAGCAAAAATGTCCACTCACTAATCTTAAACGCGTTGCTCTGCGCGACACAAGTCTGGGGTCCATATTATATAGGAAAAATAGAAAAAATCCAAACTTCATTTGACAAAGCCCTGTTTCACCTACCAAGGACTTCGCCAAGGAGTCCTTCTACAAGAAGTTGGCAATTAGGTTGGAATTTGGCCTCACGCATGTAGCGACCTTAATTTTAAGAATGCCATGCATTTGGTTGCTGAAAATGACAAAAATGGATGATGACAGGATCTTAAAGATCTGTTTTAGACGTTTAATTTCAAACAGGCACACTATGGATTCAAAATATAATTGGATAGCTTAGATAAATGAGATACTTGTACATGCACGTATTTTCCTTGACTGGGAAAATCTAAACGCAGACTCCTCTGAAAGCCTAATTCGAGAATTTGTTAAATTATATTCAATCTTGTTACATTAACAGAATATTGAACGCTTAGAAATTGCCAAATTCAATGCTTATTACAAATCGTGCATAACTAGCACTCTGAAAATAAAAAAATACTGTACCCTATGTAATCGCCGATTATTCTACACTACCTTCCTCCGATAGATTGCGAAAACAAGCGAAGCTACTTAATTAAATTATTTAAAAGCCAGAATCATGAGATTATTAAGAATATTTTGCAATACATGATAGAAATGGTGAGAATAAGAGCCTTCGGCATCTACGATAAGAATTAATTTGCAAATTGTAGAATTTACTTCTGTACATGCTTATTTTTTATTTATTTTTTATTTTTCACCATGTATTGACCTCTTTTCTATAGGATCTTGTATTCTAAGAAGCATTAAACATACATACATAAGAGCAAAAGGAAGACTCCGCAGAGTCGTGAGAAAAAACGAGACAATTGTCGTTGCGCTGTCTTGCTCTTCAAGCATTCTTTTTAAGAGTTTCTATTTCTAAAGGTACTTGTCTCGTTTTTCCTCACGACTCTGAGGAGACTTTCTTTTGTTCTGACGTGTTCAATTATATACACTGTGGACTTGGTGAAAAATATGAAAATATTGTTTCACTTTGTAATTGCTTTTGCCAGTTGGAAAAAATGTTGCGCCACATTGATAACCGATTTATCAGCGATCAAAATGGGGCGCGCCCCCGGGCCTGGCGCGATTTTCCTAAAAAAATAAGATTTTTTCAAATTCATCATAGCTATCCTTCATAATTTCAAATGCGCTCAAATGCGCCACCACTAAAAAATTTTGCGCCAGATAATTAACCAAAATAGCATTTGGGGGGGGGGGTCAGTGTGATGCAGGTGTTAAATCTTTGACAATGTTATGAAGTTTCAAATTACGGATATGGAGTCATTCGTCTTCACATGCGCTCCTATATGCGCCACAAAAATTTTTTGCAAACTTTAAAAACTGTCAACGATACAAAGGTTTCAACACTTCACAAAGTGATGTTCAAGTGATTATCAACAAAATCCAAAGTTTTCAGTCCCGAGTGATGAAAGGACTTTCGTATGGGGTTTCAAATGTGCTCTTATGCGCCATAGAAATTTTCTGAATATCTTGAAAATTGCCCAAGATATGGAGGTCATCACATTTTAAAAAAGTGATGACCAACGAAATGAAAAGTATTTAATCCGCAGTGATGAAGGGAGTGTTGCGTGGAGTTTCAAATGAGATGCGTTCCGCTAGCACCTCCACAACGAAATTTGAATATTTTCTTCATGCCATAATTTTGGGCTTTTTTTGGACACTTTTGGGCACCGCTGCCGATTTTTGGGCTCTTTTGATTCTCTCAAAAAACCGACTTTGGGTAGAGCTGCGAGTCACCAGCACCTCAACTACAGACATTTTGAAAAATTAAAAAAATCAACAGCACTAGAATGTTGGGCTTTTTTGGGCTCTTCAAAAATGCAAAAATTAATTTTTGAAAAACAACTTCTATATTCTAAAAATTACCCTTAGAATAACTGACGCGCCGAGCCTGAATGTAAGCATATCCAAATTTCGGGCTATTTTTGGGATCCCCAAAACTTTTCCAATGAAAAATTTCCAAATGAATAAAAATCATACTAGTCACTTTCGCAAAACTCTAAACTATACCCACAACCCCACAGTGATAACTAAAAAACAAAATATCATTTTCATATCCTTATCTCCACAAAAACATTTAACAACCCTTAAGAGCTACCCCTATCACATTTAACGAACTATGTGTCAGCTGCCTTCAACTAAGACCTCCAAAAAAAATTGAAATTAAAATTAATCGCCCCAGACAACTTTCCGAAACTCTAGTCAATACATTTATCTCCACAGTGATATTCCACATCCCCTGTGAACTACCCTATCACATTCAACGTACCAAGACAGAGCTGCCTTCAACTAAAACCGCTAAAAAATTTTTAATAAAAAATAATTACCTCAGACAACTTCTCAAGACTCTAGTTAATGTATATAATATTCCCACAGTAATATGAAGCAACCTCTAGAAACTACCCCTATCACATTTAACGAACCAAGTCTTAGCTTCCTCCAACTAAAACCGCCTAAAAAAATTCAAATGAAAAATAATTACCTCAGACAAGTTTTCAAGACTCTATTTAATATACATATCGCCTCATTAATATTACACAGCCCCTAGGAGCTACCCCTATTACATTTAGCGAACCAAGTCTCAGCTGCCTTTATCTAAAACCGCCAAAAAAATTTCAAATTAAAAATAATCATCCCAGACCAATTTCCAAAAATCTATTTAATATATCTATCTCCACAGTAATATTCAACGACCCCTAGGAGCTACCCTTCTTACACTTGACAAACTAAGTCTAAGTTACCTTTAATAAAAACCAAAAAAAATTGAAATTGAAAATAATCACCAGACACAATTTTCCAAGTCTATAGTTGGTCTATCTCCCCTCAAATTAATATTTTATACCCCAAGGTAACTGCGCTTATCACATTTAAGGAACCAATTCATAGCTGTCTTCAACTAAAACCGCCAAAAAATTTCAAATCAGAAATACTTACCTCAGACAATTTTTCAAGACTCTTGTTAAGATACCTATTTCCGCAGTAATATTACACAACCACTAGAAACTACCCCTGTTACATTGAATAAAATACGTCTCAGCTGCTTTTATTTAAAACCGCTAAAAAAATTCATATTAAAAATAAGCACCACATACAACATTTTAAGACAACAGTTGATGTAGCTATCTCCACAGTAATATTCAACAACCCCTCGAAACCACCTCTATCACATTTAATGAACGCCGTCTCAGCTTCTGATGGTAATTATTTTTTATTTATTTTTTTTAGGGATTTTCGTTGAAGGCCGCTGAAACTTGGTTCATTTAATGTAATAGGGGTAGTTCCTAGGGGTTGCGTAGTATTAGTGAGACAAAAGGTATATTCACTAGAGTCTTGAAAAGTTGTCTGAGGTAATTATTTTGGATTTGAAATTTTTTGGCGGTTTTAGTCGGAGGCCGCTAAGACTTGGTTCGTTAAGTGTAATAGGGGTAGCTCATAGGGGTCATGAAATATTATTTTGGAGATAGGTATATGAACGAGAGTTTCCAAATTTGTCTGGGGTGATTATTTTTAATTTGAAATTTTTTTGGCGGTTATAGATAAAGGCAGCTGAGGCGTGTTTCGTTCAATGTGATAGGGGTAGTTCCTCGGGGTCATGGAATATTAGTGCGAGAATAAGTATATTAACTAGAGTCCTGAAAAGTTGTGTGGGGTGATTATTTTTATTTTTTAATTTTTTGGCAGTTTTAGTGACTATTTTTAAATTTAAAGCTTCGGGCAGTTTTAGTTGAAGGCGGCTGAGACTTGGTTTGTTAAATGTAATAGGGGCAGTTCCTAGGGGTTGCGGAATATTACTGTAAGGATAGGTATATTCACTGTAGTCTTGAAAAATTTTCTGTGTTAATTATTCTTGATTTGAACATTTTTTAGCGGCTTTAGTTGAAGGCAGCTGAAACTTGGTTCATTAAATTTGATAGGGGTAGTTCCTAGGGGTCGTTGAATATTACTGTTGCGATAGATATATTAACTAGAGTTTTGCAAAGTTGTCCGTGATGATGATTTTTAAATCAAAATTCTTTTAGCGGTATTGGTTCGTTAAGTGTAATAGGTGTAGCTCCTAGGGGTAGTGGAATATTACTGTGGAGATAGATATATTAAGTAGAGGTTTGGAAATTTGTCTGGGGCGATTATTTGAAATTTGAAATTTTTTGGGTGGTTTTAGATGAAGGCAGCTGAGACTTGGTTCTCTCAATCTGAAAGGGGTAGCTAATAGCAGTTGCGTAATAT
The DNA here is from genome assembly GCA_932195095.1 of Andricus curvator. Classification (NCBI taxonomy): domain Eukaryota; kingdom Metazoa; phylum Arthropoda; class Insecta; order Hymenoptera; family Cynipidae; genus Andricus; species Andricus curvator. The sequence continues at coordinate 550,235 of CAKNYM010051462.1, forward strand.
TACTGAGGTGATAGGTATATTAAATAGCGTCTTGAAAAGTCGTCTGAGGTAATTGTTTTTGATTTCAAAATTTTCAGGCGGTTTTAGTTGGAGGCAGCTAAGAATTGGTTCTTTAAGTGCAATAGGGATAGTTCATAGGGGTCGTGGAACATAACTGGGGGATAGATATAGTAACTAGAGTTTTGGAAAGTTGTGTGTGCCGATTATTTTTAAATTTAAATTTTTTTGGCGGTTATAAATAAAGGAAGCTGAGGCTTGGTTTGTTTGTTAGTTAGTTAAAGGTAGCTGACACGTGGTTCGTTAAATGTGATAGAGGTATCTCTTAAGGTTTGTTGAATGTTAATGTGGAGATGAGGATATGAAAAAGAGTTTCTGTTTTTTACTGATTACTGTGGGTACATTGAGGCTGGGTGCGTAAGTTATTTTAAGGGTAATTTTTAGGAGATCGGGGTTGTTTTTTGAAAATTCATTTTTGTATTTTTCAAGAACCAAAAAAAAGCACAAATTCCTGGCCTTGTTGATTTTTTTAATTCTTCAAATTTTCTGTAGTGGAGGTGTTGGCAGCCAGCAGTTCACCCAAAAGTTGGTTTTTTGAGAAAACTGAAAGAGCCCAAAAATCGGCAGCGGTGCCCAAAAAAGCGCAAAATTATGGCATAACGAAAATATTCAAATTCCGTTGTGGAGGTGCTAGCGGAACGCTCATCATTTAAAACTCCGCGCGACGCTTCCTTCATCACTGCGTACTGAAAACTGTTCATTTTATTGGTCATCACTTTGCAAAATGTTATGACCTCCATATCTTGGGCAATTTTCAAGATATTCAGAAAATTTTTATGGCTTATATGAGCGCATTTGAAACCCTATAAAAAAGTCCCTTGATCACTGAAGGCTAACATTTTTTTATTTTGTCGGTCATCACGTTTCAAGATGTTATGACCTCCATATTTTGGGCAATTTTCAAGATACGACGAAAATTTTTATGGCGGATATGAGCGCATTTGAAACCCCATACGATAGTCCATTCATCACTGCGGATTAAAAACTTTTCATTTTGTTGGTTATCATCATTTGGTCATCACTTTGTAATCCAGTGGGCACGAAATTTAAGAACGTAATTGAAACGTCCTAAAAACGTTTGTTGGATGTACAAGTCAAAAGGCGTTATTTGAACCTTCCAAAAAATGTCCTAAGTCAGACCAAATAATGTTCTGAAAATGTTTCATGTTCTGCATACGTTCTTAAAACGTCTCTGGAACATTGTATGTTTAAGGAACGTTATTTGTACTGACTTAGGACGTTTTTGAGCCGTTATAATGATGTTCTTTAACGTTTGTGCCCACTGGGAAAGTGTTAAATCCTTCGTATCGTGGATAGTTTTTAAAGTTTGTAAAAAGTTTTCGTGGCGCATATGAGCGTATTTGAAAACGAATGACTCGATCTCCGTAATTTAAAATTTCATATCCCTGTCAAAGATTTAACACCTGCGTCAGACTCCCCCCCCCCTAAATTCTGTCTTGGTCAATTAGCTGGCGCAAAAATGTTTAGTGTTGGCGCATTTGAGCGCATTTGAAGTTATGACGGATAGCAATGATGAATTTAAAACAATCATATTATTTTAGAAAAATCGCGCCAGCCCCCCTCCCATTTTGATCGCTGATAACTCGGTTATCAATATGGCGCAAAATTTTTTCATGATGGCGCATGTGAGCGCATTTTCGGCGCAATTTAGTGGGCTATAAAAAAGCCGAAAATTAAGAGTGGGAGGGAGGCTGGTGTAATAGACCTGCCAGCCGCAATATTTATATGAGCTCGAAATATTGTATCGATTTTTCTCTATTAAACATTTATATATCATCAAGGTCAAAAAATGTTGTCATTAGTGTGGTCTTATTCTGATTTTGTGTTCTTCAGTGGAAAAATATTCAACTATTTTTTTTTAGATTTGATGCAAATTTTTAAAAGTAGACTCTGGACCCATAACATTTTGACCCATTTTGAAGGAAAATTTTTTGTCCAACTCCCCTTGAAAACGCGCCACTGCATGCACGTGATGCAGGCGTAATGCGGTCGCTTCAAGCCCAGTGAGATTTGCACACGCGCAATCCGCCGTCGGGCCGACATGAAACTTTTTGCCCGTTACATGAAACTTTACGCCCGATAGACACACACTGCATCACGCCAGCGAGAATATGGAGGAACTTATCTTCATCTTAAAAAAAAAAATTGTATCGCTGGGCCCCAGTCTCCCTTCTGCAAAGTACGCTATTCCTTCCTTTCACTTATAATCTAAAATTGTCAAGTACACCAAACATCCTCTATCTGCTTCACATGATTGGTTTCAAGAAGGGTGGGACAAAAAGTATCGTGAGTATCAAGGGCGTAAGGCTATTTTGCCTTGTGTGACTGCCGCACTCGCTTCGCTCGGGCGGCAAGTTCACACTCATCACAATAGCCTTCTTTACGCCCTCGATACACAATGTACTATTATGTTTAAATCTTATACAAAATGGTACTTTTCTCTTGAATTAACCAAGTGAGATTTCACTGTTTGAAATAACCAGAAGAGGTTCATTTGCATCCTAAGTGAAATTCTCAATGATTACTGAGAGAATTCCATTGGCAGTCAGTCAGATGTAAGTAGTAATCAGTAATATTTCACGAATAATCAGTGAAATTTCCTCTATAGTGATATGATTGACCCTCTTCTGGCTATTTCAAGCATGAAATCTCACTGATTCATTGTAATAGTGTAAAATATTTTGCCAATATTATTGTAGGTCGACTACGATTATCTATTCACGTTTATCATTTCGGCATTGTTGCTATTATTGACTCCACTGTCGAAAAGAAGCAACTTTCCACTTTCTTTCATGGTTTGGATTCCTCACAGCTTAGAATCCAGATTTGCATACTTTTTGACATATTTTCACCATGGAGTGGCTGGCATAACGTCAGCTTTTATAACAGCTTCAGTTTAAGGTTTGGCGATAGCAATAATGCTTAAAATTTGCGCACAGCTAGAAATCATCGTTCTTCGCCTGCATTCACTTCCTCGATTACAGAGAAATTGCGTTGAGCATCGTATTTATACATACTTTTTTTATTTATACATGCATTTCGTTTACTTTTACTATACAGTATTGTCGTGAATATAATGGAAATAAGTTTTGGGAAAGTCGAATACACAACTTGTTTAGAAGAATTTACTCTAACAAAGTGTGCTAGG
>CAKNYM010051463.1:0-35568 GCA_932195095.1 Andricus curvator
GCTCTAGCCACTGTTCAATAAACAATGGGATTAGCGTGGCTCAAGGCTGGAGATGACTATCTGAGGCCTTTATCCATGCTCAAGCCACTGTTCAATAAACAATGGGATTAGCGTGGCTTAAGACCAGCAAGAGAGGAAGAGAGATTTAAAGTCTTCAGCCATGCTCTAGCCACGGGTCAATAAACTATGGGAATCGGGTGGCTCACGACCAGAGATAGAGGAAGAAAGATTTGAAGTTTTCAGCCATGCTCTAGCCACTGTTCTATAAACAATGGGACTAGCGTGGCTCAAGGCCAGATACGACGTTCTGAGGTCTCCATCCATGCTTCAATAAGAAAATCACCGAATCGAACATTACTGTTTGTTTCGTTCAAGCCTGACTTTTTTCATGTGTATTAAAACTGTTTTTTTTTCGTTTAATAATCATCTCAGGTACCAAGCAAGCAAGAAAAATCAACTTTCGAAGATCGATTTCTTTTTCCATTTCGATTTGTTTTTTGAGAACTACTAGTAGATAGTTTCTGCTTTTTAAGTAAGATATCAAATCAAAAATTTACTCATGAACAAATAGAAAAATATTTCTTTATAATGTAATATGAATAAATAAAAACGATATTGATAGAAAAACACAAAAAATTCATGGGGACCAAAAGGTCCCATTATTGCCAAAGGGTTAACAACCTGGTGCATGTTTCGATGAATAAGGGTGTTCAATTCTCATCTATTCGTAATTCTACCTATCAACATTCGACATCAAAAGTTGCTTCCATACAGCGAGTTTCGTCGGAAATTATTAAGCCACTTTAAAAAATCCTATTGAAAACTCGCCGTTCTGTTTTTGTGAATAACTCCGTAAAAAATGATGATACGGAGATATAAAAAAAATAGTTGGAAACCTTATTAAATTCCGCGTCAATTGAGCCCTACGTGAAAGGTTCTCGATAAATTTAAGCTGAAAAGACATGCGAGAGATATAGCGATAATTTCCATTTTTGTCGAATTTTCGTTTCTCAACTTAGTCTTGCAGTTTGATCATTTTTGCCCGTATTGTATAAATGCAAGTTCGACTCTTGGAATAGCGTTGAAAATGATTATCAACTTGAATTTCGGGCGAACGAATCATCCGTATAGTAGACCTGGTGGTCGGTACAATTTAAAAAAGGTAAACGTTTCTTAGAAAATTGTACCAAAAAAATATCTGAACCTCAAGTTGCTACTTCGAGTCGACCTGGTGGTTGGTGTAATTTCAAAAAGGTAAACTCCCACGAGAAAGTAGCAAAAAATACACCTGGACCATAGCTGATGGCTAAAATCAACTCATATAACTTATATAAGTTCACTATTGTGAACTTATTTTTTTTCAACTAAATTATATACAAAATTTCTCTTTCGATTTTTTCCTGTTTCACTATTCTTGTGGAGAAGTAAATTTTTTTTTGAAAAACACCTAACTTTTACCCGACACACAATATTAATTCCTGGAAAATTTAGAACTTGTCATAATGTTATATTTATTTCAGCCGCACATCAGCAGAATCCGCTCAAAGTGTTATAATATGTTCTCAAGTTTAGAGTGGCTTAACCGTGGCTCGCGGACATTAGCCATCCTTGACCCATTCTTTTTCGAAGACTTTATCCTAGCCACGACCAAGTCTTGAGCCATGCAGCTTATTTTCACGCGGGAAGGTTCTATCGAACTTAAGGAACACATTCTCATCAAGATACTCGCGCTTCGCGCTCGATAATTAGTTTGAAAATCACATAAACCTCGCGCTCCACGCTCGTTTCTGTTCATCGTATAGTAGAAACCCAAAAGTTTGAGCGCGCTTACGGCGCGCGATTTGGTCATCGCGCTTCGCAACGACCATATGTTATGTTCAATGTTCTTCAGATAAAAATGACTAAATTTGTATTTGATTTAAAATGTGGAAGGAGGAAATTCCTTTACTTCAGCGTATATTTCCGTAACTTTCTAATAAATCATACAATCAGAAAAATTTTTTCCAACTGTCTGAAAAGGGGGTCTCAAAACGTTGAAATTTGACAAAAACCGGGTGGGGGGAGGGGGGCCAAATTTTATACAAATCTAATACCTTCTCTGGATGAGAATGTAAAAATACAAATTTTCAAGTACCGTGAGCCTTAATGATAGTTATTTTATTGTTTTAATCGTTTGAAATAGTATTGAGAACATGAAAAAAAATTAAATATTTAGAAAGAACCCATACACGAGATGCAAAAGAAATTAAATAAGCAAAGTTTTGATGAGAATGTGCCCACCTATCGGGCAGATTTTTTCACTGTTAATGTTATTTTTTACGAATAAAACAAAAACGACACATCCTATCGAAAAGTGACTCAACACAAATTTGTAGATCTTATTTAATTGCACAATTTTTGTCTAGTCATCATTTGTCGCATCTTGCCTAGTTTGACCGTAAAATTAAATTTTTGATTTTTCATTATTTTTTGTGCAATGAAAATGTGAATTTTCGATTTTTTGAGAAAATTCAAACAGTCGTTATAATAATCTTGTAGGGCGTGCAAAGAGAAACATTTTTCTTATCTTGACTTTTTTTCATATCATGCGTTGTTTGGCTGAAAACGTTAATTTTCGTTTCTTCTTTTGGATTTTGAAAATGCTGTAACTCTGCAAATTTTCATTTTATCAAAAAAGGTCATGAACATATTTTGTTCGCCTTCTTCAGTAGTATTAACTTGAGTAATATTAAATGTCCATAGAATTTTCAAATATGAAAAAAAGGGTTCTCAAAAATTTTCCAAATGTGCTCACTTTTTACATTTTCTTCCAAAATGGCTGGCTAACAAACTCGATCTTCATTTTAGGACACTCGAAGAGTATACTGAAGCTCAATCCTATAGGTTGATTCTTTTGAAAGTTATCGTGCTAACAAACTAAAAATATACAGACTCACAGACAGACAGGCTTTTTGTAAAAACCTGTTTTTTGGGTTCAGGGGGTCTCAAAACGTGGACATTTGACAAAATCCGGGAGGGTCAAATTTTACACAAATCTAATACCTTCTCTGGATGAGAATGTAAAAACATCATTTCCAGAGCCATAGCGATTTATAGCAAAATATTGGAAAATTGGAATTTTTCTACAAAACTGAATATAAAAATTTTCTAAAACATTCCTTATTGGTCCTAAGAAGATGATAATCTTCCAGAAGATTCAGAAGATTTATCATTTTAGTTGAAAAGTCATCTACTTTGTTAAAAATTCAGCTGAGAATTGATTTTTTTTATACAATTTTTAATTGTTTGTTAGATAATTCAATTATTTTGTTTGAAATTCAACTATTTTGTTCGAAATTTGTCTTTTTTGTATTCGAGATTCAACTACCAGGGTCAAAAATTCAGCTTTTTGGTTAAAAGTGAACTGTTTTGTAGAAAAATCGCTTTTTTGGCTTTAAAATTCAACTTTTTTGTTGAAAATTCCTCTTTTCAGTTCGAAAATTCATCTCTTAAGGTAGAAATTTTACCTTTTGTTTAAATGCAACTGTTTGGTTGAAAATTAATCTTTTTTGCTTAAGCATTTAATTATTAGGTTGGAGATTTAACTACTAGGTTGAACTCTTTTGTTAAAACTTAATTTTGATGATTCGAAATTGAACTATTTTGTTGAAAAATAATGTTTTCAACTGAAAGATTAACTATTGCATTTTTTATACAAAATTCATCTTTTTTGTTTCAAAATTTAACTATATATAATTAATAATCATTTCCATTGAAACTTTCTGGCTCTTAGAAAATTAAAAAGAAAATGATAATAAAGTCTAAAATAAAAGCACACAATTTATATTTTGATCAGGTAATATTATTGATACAATAAATGTTCCCATGTTCTATAAAAAATCTTTTAGTCTATGTATGAAAAAGAGTTGTATATATTTTCTCGCTCTTTTCTTAAATCATTACTTAATAACTTAAAAGGACAAAGATTACATTTCAGAGTACAAACGAGGTGCATCAAAAATGATTTTGTAAAATGAGAATAAAGGTATGAAGTAATTTCATTGTTAAATTAGCCGATCTGTGTCTAAATTAGAATGAATATAATCTTTTGCATGAATATTATATTCCATTCATCCTATAAACAGTCTATTTTCGTGTGCTGAAGAGACACTTAGACCAAAAATAATTTATTTTATTCTTTAAACAAACCTTGAAAAGCGATTAAATAAAATGTATGGTATTACTATAAATGAGTTTTTCAACTTAGAAAATAAGAAAGATAACGTGAATACACTCAATTTGATCATGCGTGACTTTCAATGTGCCTGTTTAATAAGTTAATACATCATTCCTAGTGAAATTCCACTAATTTAATTAGAGAAAAGTAATCCACTGAATATTAGACGAAAGTTTAACGATTAAACGAAATTACCTGTAAGTAAAGTTCTACCGGAACTGTATGTAGCAGCCTTTACCGAACAGATCTCTGGTAGTACCCCTACTTTACCTACCGACGGTACCACAGTTTCAAAGCTTTAGATGGATTTTACGTTATGACGTCCCGATACGGCTCCATTGTGCGTATGACTCTCTACCTCTCATTACTTTAAAGTACGACCGTAACTTAAAGGTTTTCTAAAAATTTATAATTTGGGGCTGGGTGGGACTGATCTCTTCGGAAGAGGCTGCTACATACAATTCCGATATAACTTCACTTACAGGTAAGTTTTTTAAATCGTTGAATTGTATTTCGAGCCTCTTCCTCGAGATCACTGGTTCAAATAAATAGTTACGACATTGGCATATTTTTTTCTGATTTATTCAGAACTTCTAAAACTATATTAGGTAGAAAGTAAAAGGAAACATATAATCATTCAACTGAATTATAACTGAATTATAACTGAATTATAACTGAATTATAAAGGAATGCAAGAATAATTCCCCAATCGAAAAATTCAGTTACCAAATGTGGCCTGATCATCTACAATATCTAAGGTATAAAACTTCGCGAAAACTCCTGTGTATCCACTCCGCTCTCCTATAAGGTGAATTCTATTCATCAACTTAACGTCTGACAACAACTGCTTTATGAGGCCTTTGAAATGATATAAATAAGTTTTGTGTCCCTCCCCGAAGATCTTTCGGTTTCTGGATATGTAGCATTAGAGCTGATGCAGGACATTTGTTTTCGTCACTGTAGAAGGGTATCAGAAGTACCGGCTGTTTTCTATTATGTCCTGATGTTTTTCTTTTTGCAGGAATTTTAATTTCAATCTCCTCTAGTATCCGCACGTCTCTCAAATCAATCAAGGATAATGTTTGCATCTTTTGAACCGTTAACAAAGCAAATAAAATAAGAAATTTTCGCGATATAATTTCAAGAGAAATTTGGTCATTCGGAACCCATTTCCTTCAAAAATCTAATACCATTTTTGGATCCCATGTTGAGGCGCACTTGGGTTGAGTTAGTCTTAAGCTGGCTGTGCATTTATAAAACCTCTTAACCCTTGAATCTTGTCCAATTTCAGGGCCTAAAATAAAGACTATAGCTGATCTTGTGGAATTTATTGGATCAAATAATGCACCTTTATGAAATTCTGCCGCCAAAAACTGAAGGGCGTTCGAAACGGATGATCCGAAAACGTTAATATTCTGATTTCAACAGAATTGCCACCATCTCCTGATTGGTGCCTCGTATTGTCACCAGAAAAAGCTAAGGCCATAGAGGATGTGGAGTCATATTTGAGAAGCGTAATAGATTAACCGAGGGTTTAAAAATAATGGGTTCGTTTTCGAACTTAATATATTAATATAATATATTAATATTTTTTCCGCAATACTCGCGCCGGAACTTGCGACTTACACGTTTGTTCAGAATAATCAAAGTTGGTCTAGAGAACTAAATAATGCCATGCGCATCCCCTATCTACCCCTTCTCCCTGAAACTGCGCATCGCAACTTAGATCCTTCTGAACGAACGTGGTCGCTCGTTTCGCCGCGGTGATTGGGGAAATCTTCGTTTGCAACAAGCTACTATAAAATTAAGGAAAAGGGAGGAAACGCGTGAAAGAAATAGGGTGACCAATCTCCGGTAAAAGCATCCACTGCAATTGAACCTGGACCTTTCTTTCAAGAAATATATTAATTATCTTCTGAGAAGCTTCGCCTGAAAGTTGGTACTCAGTTTCTGGTTCGAGACGTCTTGATTCAAAAACGGCTTCAAAGTTTTCTCTTAAACTAATATATGAAGCACAACCCATAAATTGCAGTCTTCACACCACTTCCAAATTGGCTTTGTAATTTTTCTTAATTTTTTACTACGTGTTCCTCTCATGCGAATGAGATAGCTATTTGCCATTGCATCGTTAATTCTTAACAAAATATTCCAACCTTATAGTGAGTGGCTGAACACTTTGGACCCAGACGCGCTGCTAAAATTCTAAATAATTAATATGATTTTCCTGATCACCTTCATTTCAGAAAGCATTAACTCTCTCCTCGCCACAACATGTGCCCCAGACTGAATTAGAAGAATCTGAAAATGTCATTGGAAAAGAAAAAAAAAAATGTTATCATTGCACCTTAAGACGTTTATTTTCTCCCGTTCTAAGACTTTTATGTAAATTTATGCATATCTGGCAGCTTGGAAAAAAGTACTATGTGATCCTAAAAACGATGGAAATTCGCGTATCTTACATCTTTCTGTTATCAGAAACATTTCTACTAATTCTTAAATCCTGAATCTTTTGTCATGAAGCAGCTTGAATAGCATTTCCGTTGAGTTCACAATATAACCAAAATATTTGCATCTTGTAGACGGTGTTAACTGACTTTTTGATAATAAAACCCAATTTTTTAAGTCAAGGAATCGTTTTAGTTATATTATACTTCCCGTCTCGTTCTCGGGATTACTGTTGTAGTACCGCTACTCTTCGCTAGCTTGTCACAATATTTAGACCCAAAAAATCCTGGAGCCCCCCTCCATGTTCGTTGCCATGACTTCATTCGTTGTTTTGTGCTAGCTGTCGCAAAACCCAAATTAGTCACGCGCAACGTTTTTTCAGTTTTTTTTTTGTGAATAAAGTTTTCATTGAATAAATATCGGAAGAAATAGAAAGCGCAAACGTTCTTCTCACGATGAAGACGAAATTCGCGATTTCGAACAGAAAGTAAAACGCTTGAAGAGGAAAATGGAATGTCGACACAGACGTCGTCAGAGTGATTCACCTGAACCTCGATACTCCGATTCAAGGAGTTATTCACGGAGTTATTCAAGAGAAAGACGTTCCACTTCTCGAAGATATTCTTATAGTGACTCAAGAGGATCGTTCGATAGTAGGCCTTCTTCAGTTTTTGAAAATGGTAAGTCTATCAAAATTCTATACACGGCAAGGCTCATTCATAAGATGAGAGAACGCTGATGTTTCATAGACGGCAAGGCTCATTCATAAGATGAGAAAATGCTGATCTGATGACTGGTGAGCCTGTATATAGGTACAGGACTAATCCAGGTCTATAATTTTTCAGAAGTTCCTCCTGCGGAGGAGGGAAGCAAAGCCAAACAAGGGACAGATGAAAAGGGAAATGATGAAGGAAACAAAATGGCGGACGGAACTTACATAAGGACAAAGGTCGACGGAAAGAAACTAGAGGTTCTAGGAACAGATCCTACAACGCTTGATACCTCTCAGATTAATTTACATTCCGATATTGTGTCGAAATGGGAATTTTGGCTCACCACAGGTCTTATACCAGATGCTAAACAGGAACTGCTTAAAAAATATCCAAGGAAAGGAAATATTCCTTTGGATCCCCCAGAGATCAATCCAGTTATGTTGCTGTCAATGAGCGAACAGGCCATTAAAAGAGATGAGTATTTCCAGGATACGCAACGTCTTGCGGGCTCAGCACTGTCAGCTGTAGAAACAGCAATGAATATGTTGGAACTTTAGTCTCAAGTTGCCCAGCTGTACCTTATGGAATGGGATGCACCAAAAGTTTTAAAAGAGCGAAATATCAAGCTCTTATATTGGCTAATGGGAACTATAACGAGCGTATGTCTGTACCAATTTCCTTACATCACGATTTGAAGTGGTGGAAAGCAAAAGTGCGTTTTTCAGAAAGCCCAATACGACAGTTTTTATTTCAGAAAGAGATATTTTCTGATGCATCTATGACCGGTTGGGGTGCTTTTTGCAACGGTGAATCAGCCCATGGTTTTTGGAACACAGAGGAGCAGAATTTACATATAAATTCTCTCGAAATTCTGGCTGCTCTTTGGGCTCTAAGAACTTTTGCATCACAATCTTTTGATTCTGAGATTCTGCTACGCATTGATAATACGACGGCGATTGCGTATATTAACAAAATGGGCGGAATTCAATATCCTCATTTAAATTCCTTAAGTAGAGAAATTTGGAGATGGTGCGAGAATCAAAAAATTTGGATTTATGCATCTTACATTGCCTCGAAGGACAATGTAGAAGCAAATCGAGAATCCAGACCGAATGGGAACCTAGCGGACTATGCGTTTCGAAAAATTTTACAAAATTATCCTTGTCCTGAAATTGATTTGTTTGCAACCAGACTTAATTCTAAGTGTGAATAATTTCGTTCTTGGGTTAAAGATCCTGAGGCAGTAGCAATTGACGCCTTTACTATTTCATGGAAGAAAAAAATTTTCTACGCTTTTCCACCCTTCTCAATGATATTAAGAACCCTAAGAAAAATAGCCACAGACGAGGCCTATGGTATTTTAGTTGTTCCCCAGTGGATCTCGCAGCCTTGGTTTCAGTCTTCCAGTCGATGGTTATAGGCACACCATTAATTTTCACACATAACTCAACACTTCTTTTGTCTCCTTGCAGGACCCAGCAACATCCCTTGGCAACTTCGATTACTCTAGTTGCAGGTCTGCTATCAGGGTAAGTTTTGCAAAGAAAAATCTTCCAGAGTCAGCTAGAAATATTTTACTGGCATCACTGGCGGAGTCTACCATCAAACAATACAACAGCGCCTTAAAAGATTGGTGGGCATTTTACAACAAGAAAGGTTTAAATCCTTTTCAGCAGGAAACCAACACGGTATTGGAGTTTCTAACCGAAAATTTCGACAAAGGCGCATCTTATGGCACATTGAATACAGCAAGATCGGAGATAGCCGTAATTTCAGCAAAGAACATTTCTGACTCTACGACTCATCGCTTCTTTAAAGGAATATTCAGACTAAAACCTTCCAGACCAAAATACTCAAAAACTTGGGATGTTACACCGGTATTAGATACAGTCGCCACCTGGTTTTCACTCAAGTCAATTACATTCCAACAGCTGACAGAAAAGTTGTTAATTTTGTTAGCATTAGGAACGGGACATAGACTTCAAACCTTTTCTCTAATCAACATTGATCACATCACTTTCTCCACAAAATGAGCCGAGATCAATATTGAAGACCTTATTAAAACTTCAAAAATAGGAAGCTGTCAACCGTGTTTGATCTTACCGTTTTTTAAAGACAAACCGGAACTTTGCTTAGCAAAGACATTGAAAAGCTACTTAGAAATTACGAAAAGAAAAAGAAAGGATACTAGAATGCTTTTTATTTCCGTTAAAAAACCTAATAAAGCGGTAGGTTCACAAAGACTAAGTCGGTGGATCAAATCGGTACTTTCTCAATGTGGTATTGATAGAGATTATACTGCTCATATCACTCGCGACATGCTGCCACTTCGGCGGCCTTCAAAAACGGTCTAGATTTAAATACGATAAGAAGTACTGTGAGCTGGTCGGAAAAATCGACAGTATTTGCGCGTTTTTATGATCGGTCTATTTCCGCGCCAAACGAAAGTTTTTGTAACGCGGTACTGAGAAATAAGTCTTAGTCCTATTGCCATTGTATACATTCAATTCTTAAATAAAATGGCATATGAAAATTGTCGACTCTCAACATCTACAACAGTAATCCCGAGAACGAGGCGAGAAGTATAATTGTACGATCAAACGAACTTACCTAAGTGAAGTTCGATCGAACTTATACGACCGCCTCGTTCGAAGGGATTACTCCCTCCCAGAAGGATTTACTTACCCGCCCAGTTTTCGGTAATCATTAAAATTACCTTAGAAAATTTTCTCAGCAACTCTAAAAATAATGAAGTCATGGCAACGAACATGGAGGGGGGCTCCAGGATTTTTTGGCTCTAAATATTGTGACAAGCTAGCGAAGAGTAGCGGTACTACAACCGTAATCCCTTCGAACGAGGCGGTCGTATAATTTCGATCGAACTTCACTTAGGTAAGTTCATTTGATCGTACAATTATCGACGCATTTTTCAGACGACAAAGACAACGACATCAACAGCAGACAGACACCGACGTATAAACTATTTTTTCAGATTCAGAGGGCCTCCAAACATCGATATCACATAATTGATTTATACGTAGAAGAAACTAATTTAATTATCTGTTGGTGTCCAAATTATTTGAATTTTATCCCCATTCTCTGCCGAAGCTGATTGTTTTTCTTTCTTTCTTTCATTTTTTTTTTTTTTTTTTTTTTTTTTTGTTAAAGTGAAAGACGAATATAAATCAATTCTGCTGAAATATATTATCAAAAATAATAAATGATTTTTTACTGTGTAGTTCATTTTTGAAAACATGTTAAATTGTAGAAATAGATATTTTTTCACGACCTTATCTTTTAAAAAGTACGTATACCAACTATTCAACCGTCACTGTTGATAAATGTATGATCGTAAAATTTGTTGTTTGTTCAAGTCGATAGAGGTAAACTATTCGCTACTCATCGTGTTTTCTCAGTTTCGGTACGGAAATCTTCACAAGAGTATCAGATAGACAAAAAATAAAGATTGGTTGATAATTGAAAGTTGAAAGAAGACATTCATTCAGGAAAACATGGTAAAAGTGCAAATCTTCATTTTCCTTCTTCTTTTCTGTATTTTGCACAAGTGTGGAATTCTTGATGCTGCAGATACGAAACAAAATAGCAAATTGTGTCTAACTGCTGAATGTAAGGATGTTGGTATGTATAATCTTTTGTAAATATATTTTTTCGATAACGCAACCTACTTAGATCGTTTCCCGAAAGACAGAGATTTTTAATCAAGCATTGAAATATTACAGAGTGTACATGTCTAAATGAAAATCATCGACTTTATTTTAGGCGTTATTAGCGTTTTTGAGAGTGTCGAAATTTACGATTTTAGATTTTTATGCGGGCGTGATACATTTAGCTTTGCTCTATTTTTTAACACTATGCTTATAATAATAATGATGATAATATTAATAATAATAGGTTTATTAAGTTATACACAGTATATTCAGAAAATATTGATAGAATTGAGTCCGTGGCCCCCATGCTGTGTATGAATTGTGTCTCGGGATATAAACATGATGTATGAATTTGGTCCCATTTCGAAACCCCCACCAATGCCCACTTCTTGGGCCAATATTTCAGGGTCAATACAAAATTCCGATTTCGAAATTTCCTGACTTTTCCCTGAACAATTTTTTATTCTCTCTGACCTTTCTAAATTTGTATAAAATATTAAAGACAACCCTACACCTTTTTGATCAAAAATGTTTATACAAAAAAAAATTTCTTTGTCAATACAATATTTAAAACACTTTTAGTGAAAACAGTCATACAGAATTTTATAAACGATCATCCACGAATGACGTAACACATACGTCAAATACGTGAATTTTCAACCAAATAGTTGAGTTTTCAAATCAAAAAGAGAAACTTTAAGCCAAAAAAGAAATAATATTAATCTTGAACAAAATAGTTCAATTTCCAACCAAAGTTATGAATCTTCGGCCAAAAAAGATTAACTTTTAACAAAAAGTGTAATAGTTGTTGTTTCCAGAAAAAAATGTTATTTTTTAATCAAAAACAGTTGAATTCAAACTCTTGACCCAAGAAAGACAATTTTTCAACAAAACAAAGGAATTTTTAATTTAAAAAGGTACACTTTTAAGAAAAAGTTGAATAGTTACATGTTCAGCTAAAAAATTACTTTCAACATAAAAAAGTCAATTTTTAACAATTTATTGAAATTCTTAAACAAAAGAATTAATATTCAACTGAAATGACGATCTTTGAATCAAAAACACTAATTTTAAACCAAATATTTGAATTTTCAACTCAAAAAATGAATTTTTTATAAAAAAGGCCAATTTTTAGCAAAATACATGAATCTTCAACTGAAAAAAATAGATTTTCAACAAAAATAGAATAGTCCAATTTTTAGTTTGAAAAATATTTTTTCAATAAAAAAAAAAAACATTTTCAACAAAATAGTGAAATTTTCAATCGAAGAAATTAAATATTTCACCAAAAATAGAATAGTTGAATTTTTAGTAAAAAAAATTTTCAAACATATGAAATAAATTTCTAGATAAAATAGTTAAACTTTCAACCAAACAGAGGAATTTTTAATCACAAAAATTAAATTTCTATAAAAAAGATATATTTTCCACAAAAAATAGAATAGTTTAATTTTCAGTTAATGAAGTGAATGTTCAATGAAAATAAAATAATTGAATTTTCAGTTAGAAAAATGATTTTTAAACTAAAAACAACGAGTTTTGAGAAAAATAGTTGAATTTACACCCAAAACCGATTTTCGGATAAAAAAATTTTCAATTTAAAAAAAATTTGGGGAAAATTCCGTAATCTCAAATTTAGCCAGATTTGCAAACTAATTAACCAACATCAAGAATTTGGCTTATCTCTCGAACAATCGGATTTCTCAAAATTAATCCTAAATAATTTTGCACTCACAGTGCAAAAGTATGAGTAGTCTCATTCCTAGCCTAATTTGGAAACTCATTAAAAAACATCATAAATTTTGTTTATTGTTTAACCAATTACATTGCATGAAAAAAATTCACAAATAAAAATTAGATTTCCAAACTACAGGTATGAATAACAGGAATTTGTGCTGACTAATATTTACAAAAAAATTTCATGCTCTGTTCATGTTTGTTTAATTTTCATAACGGAAACACTTTTTAATTACAAATGTTACTTAAATTTAAGGTACTGGTAAACTGCGAGTGATATTGCTGCACTTTTAGCTAAAAATAAATCAATGAAAACTCTTGTTATTCTGCTTTTTAGGTGTTAAAATAGCATTTTTAATTAAATTTCATAAACAAATTGTATAATATTCATCATAGTATCCCAAGCGTAAAAGTTATACATAGTGGGAAATATTGTGGATAAGCGATTAAAAGAATAATTTTGAGCAATGTCGTTGGTTAAACAATAAACAAAATCAATTACGTTTGATAATGAGTTTCCAAATTAGGATAGTAATGAGACTTTTCATACTTTTGCACTGTGAATGAAAAATTATTTGAGAATAATTTTGGGAAATACGATTGCTCGAGAAAAAAACCAAATTCATGATGCTAGTTAATGAGTATTCAAATCTGGCCAAATTTTAGCTTCAGGCATTTTTCCAAGTTCAGTAAAATATTGCAATGATAAATTAAAGTTACTGCAGTTGATTTGAGTAAAATATGCTCAACCAATTTCCATTAACATTTCACATAGACTTGAATATTTATCCTTAATTTTTCAATTTGTTGAGTCAAATAACATACCTTTGGAATTATGTTCTGAATTTTATTTTTCAGCTTCCATAATCCTACAGAGTATGGATCCTAAGGTAGCGCCGTGCGATAACTTTTATAAGTTTGCCTGTGGTAATTTTACAAAATCAACAAAAATTCCAAAAGATAGAATGTATATCGATGGAACTACTTATATCGATGAAAAACTTCAGCAAGAACTGAAAAGCAGCTTTGAAGAGCCAATTCGTCGCAATGAGCCAAGGTTCATCACACTAACGAAAAATTTGTACAAGTCTTGCATGAATACGGGTAAGCAAATTTTCAAATCTAAACTTTTATACAACAAAAATTGTTCGTATGGAAAACTAATTCCTTTTTTTTCTATAGCTGTCATTGAGAAAACTGGTCTTCGTACAGCATTAGGTGATTTAAAAAAATTAGGTGGCTGGCCTGTCCTGGAAGGACCCTCCTGGAATGAAACAAACTTCGATTGGCAAAAGTTGATTTATCATATGAGGAAATTTGGGTATGGAACGGATTACCTTTTCATTTTTACTGTTGTCCCCGATGATGCAAATTCTGCAAAACGCGTGTTAAATGTGCGTATTTATTAACAAGGAGAAAAATTAGGATTGAATGTATTATTTTCATTTAAAAAATTACTTTTTTTAGATTGACCAACCGCCCCTCTCTCTTGATCGCGCGACATTAGTAGAAGGATTCAAGAACAAGATCGTTAGTGCCTACTACGATTATATGGTTGACATTGCTGTTATTCTTGGTGCAAATCGGGATAGAGCTAAAGAAGAATTAAAGGAATCGCTCAACTTTGAAATAAAGCTTGCTAGTGTGAGTATTAAATAAATTATGATCGACCTCATTTAAGAAAATTTTGGATGTCCCCAGAAAATGTACTTGACTGAAAAAATCAAGTTTCTTAATTTACTTACATTTTCTTGAATCAAGAAAATATTTCATCCCAGTATCTGAACCGATATTTTCTGTTGACTTAATGGTAATTTTCTTTCTGTGTATCAAAATCTTTTAATGTAACGACTGATCCCCTGTTCTTGCCAGATTTAAAAAAAAAACATTCAGAGGTCTCTATGGAGATTTTAGTGCCAAAAGTTCGACTTTTAAAGTTTTTCAATTTTCTGTTCTACAATTTAATCTATTATATTCCTTCTTGTACAATCTATAAAATTCTTTATGAGGTCACCATGTGTTTTTCAAATTTTGTTTGTTATGATAACAATTTTCAGTGTAGTAATTAACATCCTTGAAGTTTTGATTTTCAAATAACGTTAAGATTAAGAATTCAAATTCATTCCTGGTATTTTTTTCAAATTATGAAACTTTCAGGAAATATTTCTCACTTTATTGACAACAATTTCTGCTATTGGAAAATTAAATTAAAAGAATACTTGTCCTGCAAAAAGTATAATTTTTTCAAAAAATTTAAAGATCGATAAATTCTTGTGAAAGAAAAGTTTGTTGTAATTTATTTTTTATACTCAATTGAAAAAAAAATCAACCTCATAACTAACATATAACGATTTTTTTTCATTATTTAGCTTTTAATACATAATTTACTCGAAAGTTTGAAAAAAGAATATATTAAAAATTTTTGAATGGTTTCAAGAGAATAAAAAGAATTTCCTAAGATTTCGGAGAAAATTTCAAATGAAAATTCAATGAAAATTTTAATTTAAAAAGAATTTAAAAAATTCAAAACGTAGATTTTTTTTATATTAAAAGATTGTTTTTAATCAGGAAATATTCAAATAATTTAAAAAAATATATGTAAAAAAAAATTATAAAATAATTTAAAATTTGAGGAAATTTCCAAAAATCAGGGTATACATTTTTCAATATTTTGATACAAAGTTTTAAAGCTTTTTTAAGGGTTTTTTAACGGTTTCAAAATACTAAACAGAATTTTTCAAGAGATTAGAAATATTTTGAAACTGTAAAGCTCCTGTAAAATAAAAAAACCCATGAGCCGTCGTGGGACGCCAGCCACAAGCGATAATTTCATATGATGTAAATTGAAGCGGTTTTTCTTTGAATTCTTTCAACATAAAAAAAAACATGAAACCTTCTCACTGACTTGATATATAAATGGTGTTGGAAAAATCGTGCATAAAGACGTCGGCAACGGTGGCTCCTCACATGCACACTGAGATTGACAAATACACCCCTGGTATGTCAACGATATAGGGTTTCAGACAGGGTTGCCGCTGCTATTGCTTCAAGTATTCTGGCCGACGTTGGGATAGTCACCCCTGATGACACCACCTTGGTAATAGATAAAAGTAAAATGTGGAGGGAGAAAATTCGCACCAGATCGAAACTTATACAAGAAAAAAAGAGATGCGGTTTGCATACGTGGCCTCTACTTTGACGGTCGCAAAGATGAGACGCTGCACGTCCATGAAGTGGGGGACAAACGTTTTCGTCGGACTCGTAAGGAGGAACACGTTTCCTTGGTGCAAGAACCAGGCTCAGAATATCATTTATGGTCTTCGCGATTGCACCACTCCTATTTCTCTGCGAGATGTAGATGTACTTGGGTGCGACGTAACTGCGACCAATACTAGCTGGAATGGTGGGATTATTCATTCAATAGAGGTGCACTTAAAAAGAGCAGTGCAATGGTCGATTTGCCTATTACATTTCAAGAGCTCCCTCTCCAAAATCTTTTTGAATCGTTAGATGGCCGTAAGTTCGGTATAATATCTTACACAGGCCCGATTCGACTGACCCGAATAATAAGTCACTAACCAAATTTTCCGAAAACAGAGCGTATCGACTGTATTATGCTTCGCTGACGTGTCGTATCTCCATTTAAAAATACATAGAGATACGATAATTTATCAAAGTAAAATACAGTTGATACACTCTGTATACGGAAAAATTTGTTAGTGACTTATTTTTCGGGACAGTCGGATTGGAAAGTCCCTTGTCGATTGTAAAAATCTACTAGTCATTAAGTTTGAATCAGTCGATTGCATCTTGCAAAATATTGACTTCAGCCTCCTCAGCAAAGATCAAAGTTACCTTTCCAGAATTTCAGATGCAATCCGGTCAGGACACT
Organism: Andricus curvator; assembly: GCA_932195095.1. Taxonomy (NCBI): domain Eukaryota; kingdom Metazoa; phylum Arthropoda; class Insecta; order Hymenoptera; family Cynipidae; genus Andricus; species Andricus curvator. The sequence goes on from CAKNYM010051463.1 coordinate 16,672, forward strand.
GCTCACCAGATCTTGCAATCTCAGATCCGGAAAATATCAATCACGCTTGGTGGCTCAGAACAGCCAACCACATTCTGAGATTATACATATCTAGAAAAAATCCCTCTGACGCACTAAAGCAATTAGTAACACTTATACTGACCTGCTACCTGCTATGTGCCATTGTGGTTCTCTGTGAAGACGAGAAGCTTCATAATTGATGGTCTGAAACACATCTTCATGGCGATTGAAAGGTGAAAGCAATTACAACATAATGCATGTTTTGCACATCCTGAAAGGAGACGAATTTTGAAGGCAAGGAAGGAGTCGGAGGAAAAAAGTCGTGAATGAAATCAGAAGTGCATTGAAAACATTCTTCTTAGGCTCAACTTCAGTGCCTGAGATTATTCTGAGATGATCGACTGGTCTTCGGCCAAAGTAACACCTCCACCAATCTTGAAAAGTGTGTCAGACGAGGAAATAGCTGCTCTAATTGAAAGTGGTGACATATCAGGATGGCACGTCGAATTTTTTGCATGCCACACGCAGGCGGGAGAACGCTGCGTGAAACTAGTAACATCCTCTGCTAACAGCGCGGTAGGTTTTGATGCCAGAGACGGAACTATACAGCCAACTCTAAAATCAGGGAAAGTAATACCTTCTTTGATAACAAGGCACAGTTTTTAGTTGTCAGCAACACTCAAGTTGTGAAAGCCACATTTGTTTGGTTGGGTAGGGTGGCGGTGGCGATGGAACCCGACGTGCAGCCACTTTTGCGTGGTGAGTTCTGAGTCCCTTTGGTTCTTTATTAAGCGAGCCAAGAGCTGCACTTCACTCACGCGAAAAAAATTTCTCTGAACTTCTCATGTCAGAAGGCAACTTATCCGCGCTCTTACGTTTTCAATTTCGAAAGTATAGCCCAGGATGGCTTTCGCCTGTCGGCAACCCTGGGTTTGTTCTCAGTATTCCCAGTACTTCGTCCGGATCCATCTTTTAATGGCCATCCCGATGCCGTAAGACGCTAGTTCCAAGACCAGTTCCAGTCCTATATATTTACTTGCTGTACCGTTTTTTTACAAACTGTTCTGGTTTTTCGTTGCCTTTGATCCCTGTGTGACCAGGAACCTAATGTGAGTCAGGTTGTTTTTTTCTGCAAGCTGGTTTAATGCCTTTTTGAATTCCCAACCCAGCTCTGATGTTATGACTGGTTTCCCAACTGCAGTTAATGTCGCTTGGACGACCAGGACCTCCACCTGAAAAATGGCGGCATGCCACCTAAGCAAAATATTAATCCCCCTACTTCCCGCACGGTCACAGATTTCTGATGCTGGCCCTCCCACTCCTTTGGAGACGTCTGTGCACCAGATTTCCACTTGAAGGAGTGGGTTACCGTTGGCTTTTTTCATACCCCTGCTTGGAATGCAGTCGCAGAAAGTCTTGGTGAAGTTAAGGCGTTTTATTATTTTATCTTGCTTTATTTCTAGAATTGACAGTGTCTGATGTCACCTGGCAGCCTAGTGTGTCTAGTCCCCCAAGTCCATCTATTGGCTCTTGCGAGGCATGAAGCAAATAGCCGCTGTAGGCGTAGTCTTCATTGCTCCCGTCATGCCTCTAACCGCTAAAGTTTGTAATCGTTATAGCATATCCTGCATCGATTTGAGTTTCACCCGTGACCACCAGTCCACGGCCGCGTATAGAAGCCTTGGTTTAAGGACAGCGCAATAAAGCCATGCATAAATTTCAGGCACTAGTTTTCACGTCAAACCAGAGGTTCTTCTGCATATTCAAAGTATTATGACAAACATCCTGCATTAGGTCTCAAGATGCTTCGCCTATATTACAGTTCGTTATCTAGGATTACCCCCCGATGTTTGCCCGAGTCTGAGATCGTCAGCCTCCCACCACAAAATGCATGGCGTCAATTTTCGAAACTTTGTACTTACTCGTGAAAATAACTAAAATTCTACGATGTGCAGCGCCGACCTTGTAAGACCCATCAACGTTTACAGATAAGGCCCCCTGACTAGGATCACATAGTCATCCAGGTATCCCTGGGTATAATACCCTTTTTTATTCAGCATACGAAGAAGGCCGTCCACCACAATGCACCACAGGTGAGGTGACAGGACCCCCCCCCTGTGGGCATTCCCTCAGCACCATTTCCCTGACTAGGCCTTTGCCCCAACTGGCCTGGAGTTGCCTCTGGCGTAGCATGCTTCTTATCTAGTTTACTAGCTGGTCTGGCACGCCACACCTTGAAGCCTCTCGACAGATGACTTCTGGAGAGGTATTTTTGGAGGCGCATTCTGTATCCAAGAAGGTATCCACAGCATACCCTGCCTGTTCAAGCTGCTGCTCCAATTTTGCCAAAACAGCATGGAGCGCAGCTTCTATAGAGTACCCTGCCTGAAATGCTGTTGACCAGCTTCTGTAGCGTCTGCAGGATGAAGGACGTTAAGCTGATCGGCCGGAACTCTTTAGCGGCAGGGTAGCCCTTCTTCCCAGATTTGGGAATGAAGGCTACTCTGCCATCCTGCCATGCCGCTGGCACGTGTTTTAGGGCAATTTCTGCCCTGAACAGTTTCATCAGTGAGGGGACGAAGAAATCCATGCCCTTTTGTGAAAGCGCGGTATAAACGCCATCCGCCCCCTGGCCTCCCACCAGCTACAAGGTCCCGAGATCCCTAGGGAGAGTATCATCTAGAAAAAAATGTATTCAACACTTTATATAATCACAACAAGTCTTTCACATTTGATTTTGTTTACAAATTTCGAAAAAAAATTGTAACTATGATATGTTTCATTTATCTGTGTAATTCATCTTGTTTCTATATTATTTTATGATCAAAATTTGGCGAGAATAATTAATTTTGGCATCCCAAATATCCTTTTAAAAACCGTGTCTGATTTCGAATGGAATCCGTTCATTAAAATATCTTAAAATCCTAGATCACTGTAAAAGACGAAGACAGACGCAATATTACTGCTGCCGATAAACCAATGACAGTGCAAGAGCTTTCAACAAGATATCCGAGTACTCATTGGAAGGAATACTTCAACTCAGTTTTCTCAAATAGCCAATCGAGCACCGTAATTGGTGACAATGAAAAAATAGTAGTGAGTGTGCCTGCTTTTTTTGACGAGTTCGAGAAAATGGTAAAGGATAAATCAAACAGGGTGTGGGCTAATTACCTTTTTTGGAGAGCAACTCGAAGGAATTTACAATACTTAACTGATGAAATTCAAAATCGCACAGCAAACTTCACAAGCCTGCAAACCGGTCAAATTGAGAGACTACCCAGATCGAAGGAATGCCTCCAGCTAACTAGTCGTCTGCTTAAATTAAGTGTTGGTGCTCTATATGTTAGGAAATACTTCAGTCCAGCATCTAAGAAAAGTGCAGAAGAATTAGCAGTCGATATTAAACAACAGTTGAAGAAAATTCTACAACAGGTGAGATTTATTTACGAATCAATTCAAACTATAGGGTTAGAAAGACATGTTACTGGGAAGATCCGTCATTATACATAAACTTCCGAATACATCAAGTGTAAATATTACATCTTCTTTAAGGAAGATAAGTTCAAAATAAAGATTGCCTGCACCCCATCTATTTTTCTTATGACCATTCCTTGCACAGCAACTTCCGAGTGCACCAGGCCTGAAAAATGAATCTTCCTCGAGGAAGTTGAGTTCTAAATGAATATTGACCACACCCAAGCCTTTTTTCTCACAACCTGTCATCGGATAACAACTTCAAGTGCAGCAGGTCTAAAAAATACATCTTCATCGAGGAAATTAAGTTTTAAATGAAAATTGGCGGCACCAAACCCATTTTTCTCATGATCTGTCATTGGACAACAACTTCCAAGTGTACCAGATCTAAAAAATACATCTTCATCGAGGAAGTTAAGTTTTAAATAAAAATTGGCTGCACCCAAAACATTCTTCTCATGACATGTCATTAAACAACAACGTACAAGCACATTCATCTTTTTATACAATTCAGATTTATACAATACAGAATTTTGTATAGAATAAAACATCCTGGAGAAAAATGTACATATATTTTGTTCAACTGGTGCACTTGGAAGATGCTGTGAAATGACAGATCGTCTCAGTAACGGTTGGGATGTGACAAATCCCTACGTAGTACTTAACTTCCCTGATTAAGGTGTATTTTGTATACCTGGTACACTCGGAAGATGTTGTACAATGACGGTTTATCCCAGTAACAATTGGAGTGACAGCAATCTTTATTTAGAACATAACTTCCTTGAGGAAGATATATTTTTTAGACTCAGTGCACTCTAAAGTTGATATACAATGACGGGTCATAAGAAAAATGGGTGGGGTTGTGGCCAATCTTTATTTAGAATCTAACTTTCTTGATGAAATGTATTTTTCACACCTGGTAAATTTAAAAGTTATTGTACGGTGATGAGTCATGAGAAAAAAGGTTTCGATGTGACCAATCTTTATTTAGAACTTACCTTTTTCGAGGAAGCATTAGTTTTTAGACCTGGTCTGCTCAAAAATTGTTGTACAATTAAGGATCATAAGAAAAATAGATGGGATGCGGCAAATCCATATTTAGAACTCAACTTCTTCGATGAAGATGTATTTTTCACACCTGGTGTACTCAGAAGTTATTGTGCAATACCGAGTCATGAGAAAAATGAGTGGGGTGCAGGCAATCTTTATTTGGAACTTAACTTCCTGGGTAAACAAATTTTGGTATGGGATTGATCTAGGAAAACACCTGGAAAATAATATGGGAGTAATCTCTCAGATAGTAAAGTAAAAGTATGGCAAATGAGACGATCCCATACTTCGTGTATATTTGAATAAAGTACAGTGGGTGTATATCTTAAATATAGCTAAAATATAACAATGTATGGTTGAAGTATAGGAAAAGTTTTTTGAAAGTATATCTGAGAAGTTTAACTTCAGTATAACTGAAGTATAGATAAAGTATAGCCGATTGTCAGTTTAAGTATAGCCGATTGTCAGTTTGAGTATAGCAGAAGTATATCTCTAAATATAGCTCAAGTTTGTAGATTATGTCTAAAGCATAGGCAATGTACGGCTGTAGTCGGTATAGCCGTATTATTGCTAATGGAAGATAATCGCTTATCTGAAATACATGAAAATAGAGATCCAGAATCTTGATTTTTACAATGTCAAAGAATATTGTTAGTAAATACTAAAATAAGTGAACTGCAAATTAGTAAAATGTCAATTGTAACATAATTGTTTAACTTAATATTATGTGAAATTCAACACTCAACATTTCACCTAAGTAACAATTTTATTAAACCTTCTTATGCTATTAATATTCACTTTAAGAGTCGAAGATTCTGAATCTTTCACCAATATATATGACATAAGAATAATATCAATCGTCCATTGTATATCCCTTGTATATATTGTATATCCTCACGAACAATATTTAAAACATATTTGACTCACGAAATCACTTTTATCGTAAACTTTTTAAATTTTTGTACGAGCTGTCATTTATGATACATTATGCTTTATCCCGCTGCTAGGGTATCTTGAAGAATAAATGAGTGCAATTCTATGCCCGATTCTTTTACCATACTTAAGTATAAATGAAGTATAATCTGTACTTCAGCTATACTTCAGCTATACTTCATCTATACTTCAGCCATACTCCAGCTATACTTTATCCATACTTTATCTATAATATTTCAATATACTTGAAGTATGGGATCATTTCATTTACCATACATTTCTTATACTTTGGAAAGTCAATGATTGATCACTCCCATACTTACGATTTTTACTCTGGTTCCTCGAGGGAAAGGTATCATTTACACCTGGTGCATTCGGAAGTTTATATATGATGACGGATCTTCCCAGTAATTGCGGGAGTGCGACCAATCCCTATTTGAAAGTCAACAGTCTGGAGGGTGATGTATTTTGTACATCGATTTTGAAGGAAGCATGAAACTGTTATTATGAAGGGAGGTAAGAGTACAGAGTTAGTCAGCATGAGAAATAGCAAGGGTGAAATGCTATATGATACAGACGGGATACTAGACGTTTTGAGAGACTCTTTTAAGGAATTATTAGGAGGTGAAGCTGTAGAGCATCACAATCGCGATATAAGTCACGAAGCGTTAGAAAACTCAAATGAAAGAGTCTGTGCCTCTGAGGTTAGAGAAATAATTAAAAACTTGAAAAAGGTAAGGCTGCCGGTATAGACAGTATTAACGCTGAAATGCTTGAAGACGGTGGCGAGTACATACTTTACAGATTGTGCAAATTGATTAATACATGTATCGAGATGAAAAACGTTTCAGATAACTGGAAAAAAAGCGATAGTGGTACCAATATACAGGGTGTTTTTTTTAACTTGAGACAACGAAATATCTCAAAAAATACGCAGCCTACGGAAAAAATGTCTGGAATAAAAACTTTTTATTTTCGATGGGGAAAAAAGATTTGCTAAAATGTACCCCACCCCCACAGGAGGCAGGGGTGGGGGTAACTTTGTAATTTCAAATGGCAACCCCAATTTTTTATCACAGATTCAGATTCTCCTTTACGAAATACGTAAGTTTTATTCGCAAAATTTGTTTCGATTCGCGATAGATGGCGCTGCAATTGCGAAAAATGAAATTGTTGACACTACTTTTAGCTCTACCCAGGAATAACGACGCGGACGTAGTAGTTGTCTATTCCCTTCGGGGTGCTTAATTTCGGTGAGTCCCCTTGCCTCTCACCATCCATCGGGGTGCTTGAACTTTTGGCAACGGGACAGTAAAAGTGATAAAACTGTCGAAAACCATTCCCGAATGCAGTTGGTTGACGACGATCGATTTTGGATGTAGACATTACATATCATCGGGTCTCCACTGTCTACAATCCTCGACGTCATTCCGGCCGAGCGATAACCGCGTCTGTCCGTGCTTAACGTTTATTCATTAGGAAGGTTGATTGTGTTCATTTGATTTGGGTGTGTTGGTTGCTTTCGTTTGGGTTATTGTTGTTGGTCACGTTCGTTTGAGTTGGTTTGGGTGTCGTTGTACTTCCTCATTACATTACTTCATTACTTTTACAATGGAAATTCTATCTCAGCAACAGAAGATTGAAATGATTCTCATTTATGGAGAAAGTGGCAGGAATATCAATGATACTCTCACGCTTTATGCTCAACGCTTTCCAGAAAGTGTTTCTTCACGCGCTTCTTTTTACCGGGTTGTCCGAAACTTCATCACTGACGGAAGTGTACAACCAAAAAAGAGGAAGCGTCAAGTAACAGTTACTGGAGTTGATAATGAAATTGCAATTTTAGCTGCAGTCACTCATGACCCTCATGTTAGTACTCGACAACTTAGCCGCGATTCCGGAATGTCTCTATCCAGTGTTTGGAAGGTATTAAAACGTAATAATTATCATCCGTATCATATTTCACTGCATCAAGAACTTCATGGCAATGATTTTCAGAACCGAGTGACATTTTGTCAATGGGCGGTTCAGCAGATACAAGGAAACCCGAATTTCTTTTTTCTAGTACTCTTCACAGACGAGTCGTCTTTCACAAACCATGGTAACGTTAATCGGCACAACATGCATTATTGGAGTGTAGAAAATCCACATTGGTTGCGTGAAGTTGAGCATCAGCGTCCATGGTCCGTGAACGTTTGGTGTGGAATAATTGGAGATCAACTTACCGGTCCGTATTTTATTGATGGAAATTTGAACGGTGAAAAATATCGTAACTTTTTAGAAAATCAACTTCCAATATTGCTGGAAGACCTAAGCTTGGAAGTGCGACACAACATGTGGTTTCAACATGACGGTTGTCCAACACATTATGCGGCAATCGCGAGGGAAGTACTCAATCGCGAATTCAATGGACGATAGATCGGTAGAGGAGGTCCAGTAAATTGGCCTGCCAGATCGCCAGATCTTACGGCGCCGGATTTCTACTTGTGGGGTTATCTAAAGAATCGCGTATATCAAGAAGTTCCCACAACTCGTGATAAAATGATCGGGCGAATCAGGTCTGCTTGTGCACAAATATCACCAGACACAATTCGCAGTTGTGTGGAATCTTTCAAAGCTCGGATTAACAAGTGCATCGAAGTGCGAGGACACCATTTTGAGCACTTATTGTAAAATAATTAATCGAAATCAAGCATCCCTGTGGTGACAGGCAAGGGCACTCACCGAAATCAAGCACCTCGATGGATGGTGAGAGGCAAGGGGAATCACCGAAATTAAGCACCCCGAAGGGAATAGACAACTACTGCGTCCGCGCCGTTATTCCTGGGTAGAGCTAAAAGTAGTGTCAACAATTTCATTTTTTGCAATTGTAGCGCCATCTGTCGCGAATCGAAACAAATTTTCCGAATAAAACTTACGTATTCCGTAAAGGAGAATCTGAATCTGTGATAAAAAATTGGGGTTGCCATTTGAAATTACAAAGTTATTCCCACCCCTGTCTCCTGTGGGGGTGGGGGTGGGGTAAATTTTAGCAAATCTTTTTTCCCCCTCGAAAATAAAAAGTTTTTATTCCAGACATTTTTTCCGTAGGATGTGTATTTTTTGAGATATTTTGTTGTCTCAAGTTAAAAAAAAACACCCTGTATATATATACGTCACGGGACGTGACACATTGACTTCTGTCTCAGAATGGCCCTCTTCGACGAAGAAGGTGTGGATCTCGAGACAGTGAGGGTGCGTGGGTTAGCGTTCGCAGATGATAAGGTTGTTATAGCAGAGTCAATCGAAGACTTGCAAAAAATGTAGAGCGAACTGAATACAAGTATGAAGAACATTGGCTTCAAAATTAACGTAAATAAAAAAAATTCTGGTCTTTGAAGTAAATCATAAATCGTATAATACTAAAGAAATAGGTCAGCTCCAGTAGCCTTGTAAACTTCAAAAGATATGGCCATTAGGATAATCACGTGTAGAAAAATATTTTGTCAGTTTTAGGGAACATTATAGAGGTTTATTTTTATTGCAACTGGAAAAAAAGTCACTTGTATCATTTTTTAATATTCATGTAAGTTTTTCGAAGTCCGATATTCGTATGAAAGTATGTTTTTCAATTTCTTATACCATGTTCTACCGCTTCAAAAAATCTCAAAAACTTCATAATAAATACTTGGCATGTAAGCAAACCCTGTGCATTTTTTCGCTAATGTACGTATTTTTGTTTTCGAGAAAATTCGACCTAAAATATTGGAATATCTGTTAAAATTGAAATTTCGCACCAAAATTAGTTGCAAAAATTTACTAGATGTATTTTCAAGAGATCTTTGATTTGACCCCACGTTGATTGAAATCTGTCGAAAACAATCCGAGATATGCGCAGAAAACTGAAATACCGTAAACGTGACCTTCAAAGGTCATCTTCATGGTTAAAGGCTGAAGATTTCAGGAAAGAGTTTTCTTTTCGTAACGTACACATAGGATCAATAATAAGGCTCACGGGAACTTTTTACATACTTATCCTTCAAATCTTTGAATCACTTTGAAATAATTAAAACTATCTTCAAATCCATTAAATTCCTTGAAATTTTGTTAATCTCTTGATCTCTTTATGAATCCCTTGTTAATCTCTTGTAATCCTTGAGAATACCCTAAAATATTTTAATTCCTTTAAAATCTTTAGAAATCACGTGAAACTTTTTGAAACTCTTGAAAATGCCTTAAAATACTATAAAATCCCTTGAAATCCCGTTAATTCACACGAAAACTGATATTTCTTGAAATTCCTTGAAATATTTGAAGTCCTATGCAATCCTTGAAGATCCTGGGAAATTGCCTAAAATATTTTCCAAAAAGCTTGTAAAATTCCTAAAAATTACTCAAATCCGCGGAAAGATTATAAAAAACGTTAAAATCGCTTGGATTCTGCAAAAATGTCAGCAATAACAAATATTTAATATTTAAGACTCTGTGTGATTAACTATTACGTTTAATGAAGTTTTAAATTATCTTCCAGGATAGTTTAATAATGACTGCAAAAAATTGAAATATTATTTATCGAATATCTATCCAAAAAAAATTCGACAACAAATTTTGTTTAATATTCAGTTTAAAAAATTCACTTTCAATATAAACACTAATTTTTAACAAGAACAAAAATTAGTTTTCAGTAAAGAAATAATTTTTAACAAAATCCTTGAATTTTCAAAGAAATATTTTAATTTTTAATTCAATTTTCAATTAAATAGATTAATTTTTAACTACTGTATATTCACTTGAAAATTTTACGGATTATTCTAGGTACATTTTCGAAAATATTCGCACCTCTCTTATATGAGACGTTTAAACATTTTCTAAATGACAACTTGTGACAATATCCTCATTTTGTCAGGTTTTGATTTTCCTTGCCATTTTACTCCGAAATGGCACTGTATATTTATTAGAACATTTTGCAAATTATTCTAAGGTCTTTCTCAATTATATTCTCACCCCTCCTATATGAGACGTTTGAGCCTCTTCTTTATAACAATTTGTAACAATAACCTCATTTCGTCAGTTTTTGATATATTTAAATGTCTGTGCATAAGTAATAGCTTCTCGTACGAAAAAAATATCACAAGAGAAAAACTTTTGTCTTGTGTCAAAGATTTATAAAAAAATTCAAACAAATTTAATATGCTCATTAAGGGTTTATATCAATTGTTATAAAAATGAAGCTATACCCTTTCTGAACAATGAAATAATGTTATTATTATTAGGTATTGGTTTTGCAACAGTTTCAGGAATCCACACTGTTTGGCCTGGATGATTTCTTATTAACAAAAGAAATGTCCATTTGTTTCACCTTTTACCCAAATGGTATCTTCGGAACCTCTTAGTGCATACAGAAGTATTAGTGGCGACTGGCGACATATTAGTTTGATCGAAACAAGTATTCAATTAAAGCAAAATTTTGCCAACAATCTTTAATATAATATCTAATTATTTCAGTTTAATAATTATTTCTTTTTTATATATCCTATATCAAGCCAGCGACTGTTTTTTCTAAGAGTTAAGATAAAAAAACTAATTTTACAGAAGAAACTTAAATTTTCGACAAAAAAGTTCACTTTTGATCAAGAAAGATGACTCTTTCACCATAAAATATGAATTTTCAATCTAAAAAAAGGAATTTTCATTAAAACAGTTGAATTCTTCACCAAAAATTATGACTTTAAGAACATAGTTGAATTTTCAACAAAAATATAATTGATATTTCTACCCAAAAGGATGAATGTTCAAAAAAATACATGAGTTCAATTGTCAACCATGCAGTTGAATATCACTCCACCGAAAACGATGAATTCTCAACGAAACATGTTAAACTTTATATTTTAACAAAGAATTGATTTAAATTGAACAGAACAAAGTTAAATTCAACCACAATTACTCATTTTCAGCCAAAGTTTCAATTATTTGGCTAAAATTAGTTTTTTTAGTTGAATTTAACTTCTTTATGTTTTTTTTTAAATAATTCTTTGTTAAAATATCAACTGTTGCATTTGTCGTTGACAATTTACCTTTTTTTTGTTGAATAAAATTCAACTACTTGGTTGAACATTGAACTAATTTTCATTTTTGGTTGAGGATTCATAATTTCAGTTGACAATTTAAATATGTGGTTGTGAATTAACTTTTTTGTTAAATATTAAAATTTTCAGGTTTAAAATTCAACTGTTTTCTAGAAAATTCATATATTTTGTGAAAAACTCTTTTTTTTTGTAGAAATTATTCTGTTTGGTGAAAAAATAATATTCTTGTTTTAAAAGTGAACTATTTCAAAGTTTTTTTTTACTAAAAATTAATTTTTTCATCTGAAAATTTAACTTTTGCATTTTTTGTGAAAAATTTTTCCTTTATTGGTTGAAATTTTAACTATATGGTAGAAAATTCATGTTTTTTGTTGAAAATTCCTCCTTTTTGAGTACAACATTTAATTATTTTGTTGAAAATTCAACTATGTTCCTAAAGTCATGATTTCTTTCTTAATTGAAAGTGAACTCTTTGGTCGAAAATTTAACATTCTTCTGAAAAATTCGTCTTTTTAGCTTCACTGTTAGGAAAAATAGTCGCTGGCTTGATATACGATATATGCAAAAGACGTAATTATTCCAATGAAATATATATTATATTAATGAATGTTGGCAAAATTTTGTTTAAATTGAATACTTGTTTAGATTAAACTAATATGTCGCCAGTCGCCACTGATACTTCTGTATGCATTAAGAGGTTCCGAAGATATCATTTGTTGGAAAGGTGAAAAAAACATACTTTTTATTTGTTGATAAGAAATCATCCAGGCCAACCAGTGTTGATTCCTGAATCTGTTGCAAAACCAATACTCAACATTCATAATATTTTTTGTTGTTCAGAAACGGTCTTTGTTCATTTTTATAGCAGTTGATATAAATGACAACCCTCAATAAGCATTTTAAATTTGTTTGAAATTTTTTTAATGCATTTCTGACACAAGATGAATTTTTTCTCTCGTGTTATTTTCCCCTACGACGAGCCATCATTTATTCAAAGACTTTTAAGCAATATTTTTTTTATAAATCCACGCAGCCTTGAATAATTGCAATTTTTCATGAAAAACGAGTAAAATTTAATATAAAAAAACATATTGTTGTTAACTTTCATGACCTTGTTATTGTTTCAAGAGTTTTGATAATGCTACACCATTGCGTCGTTTTATTAAAAATTTATATTCTTCATGTTTTCTGTCTTTATAACCTTCTTTAATTATTATATTCAGTCCTTACTGAATTAGGAAATTTCTCGGCTGATAGAATTATTAATTTTCTACTAATCTATGGTCGCTCACTTTTGGTTAATCTAATCTGTAACATTTTCCTCCTGATTATTTAAATGTTACCAATTTTGATTCAGAGAGACCTCAAAGTATCTTTTGCATAAGAAAAAAAGCTATCCAATGACAATAACTTTCTTTAGACACTCAATTTCATACTCAGTCAAACCGATGCTCGTCAAAGGTGAAGAATTTGTACAAAGTTTGCTAAATATGTAATTGTAATATTCTATGAAAAATAAGGAAAATATACAATGAAAAAAACTTTTTAATCAAAAACACGTTGGAAGTTAGCGCATGAACATCCTGAATATGTATAAATAATTTCAAATCCATTTGATCCATTGTAATTATAAGAGTCTGAAAAATTCTTATTTTTCTTCAATTTGTTAAACCAATTGGAAGGCAATAGTTTTACGTTCAGGCTGGAAACGTCACGATTACAATTTCACAATATAACCTTCTTATTATTTCAGTATATTGAAGAATGTTACACCTAATTACTAATTTTTTACTACTCCTTCGTGGCCCAATTTTACTATTATTTAATCTAATGCTCAGTCAAGGCAAATAATTTTTGCAAATTTTGTTAAATGATTGCAATGTTATGTAGATAATGAGGAAGATATATAACCGAAAAAAAAATTTGAAAATCGAAAGCGGATGCCTGTTGAAAAGTAGCGCATAAAGATCCTGAATATTAATAATTAATTAAAATTTTGATACATATTGATCCATTATTTGTTTAAGATTATAAAAGAAGCTTATCTTTCTTCATTCTGTTCAAAAAATCAGAAGGCCATATATTAAAAATGGAAACAGACTGGGTCACGGTAACAGCGTCTTGATGTGGCCTTCTTACTGTTTCAAAAAAGATAAAAATGTTACACCATCGCCTCGTTTTATTAAACTATTCTATTTCTCATGTTTCTCACGCTTACAGCTTTTTTTGAATAATTATTTACATAGTTTTTATTTTATTTCTACAAAGAAATTATTTTTCCACTATTGAGTTAGGAAATATCTCGATAACTCAAATTAATAATTTTTTAACAATCGTTAGTGGCGCACTTTTTGCTAATCGAATCTGAAAAATTGCACTAGTAATTACTTAAATTTTATCCATTTTGATTCGGAGGGCAAAAACCCTCAAAAATTCTCCTCGCGTCTGATTGAGAAAATAGATAAAAAAAAAATTTTTATTAGTCTGGCACAAAATAAAATTTTTTAGTTTCGTGACATTTTCTCGTACGTCGAGTCATTATTTATTCACAGCCTTATAAACAATATATGTTTCATGAATCTCCGCTCCCCTACAAGCCACTATTTTCAAGTTATCAAAAAATGTGCTGCCGCAATGATGAACGGTATTTCAGAAATATTTAACCGACTACCTATTGAGCTAAAACTGATGAATATTGCATTAAGCCTGAAAAGCATATAATTATCAACCTCAGTGGAATGATGATAATAAAATAATGATAAAAAGCCTGATATAACCATGCTCAGTTGAATGCAAACATCTTTACTAGTTTGAAATTCTGATACTTATTTGTAAATATATTATACAAATTTTATAAACAAACGCCAACTTTGACATGAAAGTTTAGAACAAAATTAATCTATCTTAACATTTTTCTGCATGACGACCTGATGTCTACCTAAGACATCTCTGCTTGACCATGTCAGCGATTTGTCTGGCATGTTCTCCCGAATAATAGGTTCTCAAAGACAAAGACTTTGTAATTTTATAAAATTTTGAAATGTTATGGGGTAAGAGCACCAATTCTTGACACCTCAGCCCAATTATTGGCAAGACAAGAACTGAAGTGAATTAATTTTTTTTCGGATAAACATTTGATTGCACTAGATAATTAATATATGCATTATATGTGAAATGATAGTTCAAAAATTCAAGTATTTGATAAGGTAATTTATTTTTGGTCGAAAATTCAACTTTTTTGTTAAAAATTGGTCTTTCTGGATAAAAAATTCATGTTTCATGGCCTACAAGTAATCTTTTTTGGTTAAAAATTATTTGATGTTGTTAAAAATTCAAATATTTGGTTGAAAATTCATCTTTTTAAGTTATTTTCTCATTTTCGTGAAAAATCATCCTATTTCCCCTCATTTGAGAGAATTTTGGGCTATTAAGTCTGATATTCTAATATTTTTCTGTTTTCATGATTCATTGCCAAAGCTTAAAAATGCGAAAACGTCAGAATAAACGTAAAATCAGTGTTTCTCCAACTATAGATTGTATTGAGTTTATGAGGATTTTGAAGCGTTCCAGTAACGTCTTTTGAGTTTTACGCCCAAAGAAAATATCCATTAAAACTGTTGGACTTACGCTCTAATTTTAAAACTAAATATGCTCTAAAAAATATTTCAATCTAGTATTTATTTATTAAAATGAGGTCATTAAATTTGGAGCTTAGAGCTCAAATCCATGCAAAATCCTTCAAAACACATAAAATAGCATGTTTTTAAATATTGTTCATGAGTAAGATATAACCCGAACCAGCTCGAAAGTTCAATTAAAAATTTTTCTGAATTTCGAGAACATTCAGATGATTTATGGTGAGTTTTTATAAATTACCGCAAAAGTTACCGGAAATTATCATAAATACAAGGAAATTTATTCATTGACCTCGTGGGCCAGTGTTCAGATTTTCGGGCCGGGTCGCGAACCCAAAACCTGACCTGGCACGCCACTACTTGTTAAATATAAGCCCTCTTGAAATTATTTATAAAAATTCATATTTATTAGTTTTTTTTTTAAGAAAAATGTGCTGGTACATAATTATCCAAATGCCCCAATCAGAATGTCTTCGAACGCTCAGGCTTCTATGTGCATGTGAACGGTCATGACGCGGACGTTACATCCCGGCTTTAATTTGAATGTCATGACGGTCATGTCTAACCTAAGATTTGCATATTGTAATACAAAAATTGAATGAAGAAAGATTTTAAATAGGGAAAATATTATTGTAATTAATATACTCATTACTATTTGTTTAGACCAAATAGCGTAGAGCAAAAAAGTTGTTTTCAAAGGTGATGAGGTGAATGGAAGTTCGGTCCAACATTCCACGACTCTCGAAATGAGCCGAAATTTCGCCTCAAAGTTAAAAACTCATTGATATATTTTCTTGATAATTCGGCTTTTTTGGTTTCTTTTGTTGAAACATAAACTATTTTGCTAAAAAGTATGTTGTTAGAAAATTCGTCCTTTTTGGTAGAAGATTTAAATATTTTGGTGGAAATTTAATCTTTTTTGATTGAAAATGCAAATATCTGATTGAAAATGAACCTGTTTTGGTTACTGTTTCAACTACATATTTTTTTAAAGAAATACATTCTCATTCATGGGAGTGCAATCTAATCCTCCAAATTTTCGATCTCTATTTTTTAATGTATCTTTACGTTTTGGTACTCACAGGGTCCGAAGATCATGAAATTTTTGCATTGTCTATATGTATGTATGTATGTATGTATGTCTGTATGGCCTGTATACGGAATATAAGAAGCAGGTGGATTTTTTGATACAATGTTAATAAATTTTTACTTTATTTTATTTACTAAGCAAAGACATTGAGCCATGGGCTTTGATTTCGTTTGATCAAAGTTTGGTTTGAAGTCAACTTTACACAAATTTCTAGTCAGTTCAAAAAAGATACTAAAATCATTTTACTGCATTTTTAAGATATCTCGATATAACTGATCTACTTGATTATTAATTATCTAGAATATTTTTAGTTTGTGTCTAATTGAAAAGTATCAGTACGGTAATTTGTAAAGCTTGTTAAAATTTCCCACAAGTCACGACTAAAATTTATGGATATCTTTAAAAAAATTTGAAAATGATTTAACGTTTTGAATTTTGGTATAATCGAAAAATTTCGTTATGATAGTTTTGAAATATATTTGATATCTAGTAAAAATTTCGATTAAAATTTCTCAATCTCACAGAAAAATAGTTTCTTCTATTTTTTGAAAATTTTCCAAATGTTGAAAATCAAATACTTTTTGCTTCCTCATTGAGAGAGTTTTGTAATGACCTACATTTTTAAATATACTTTTTTGACATATATCGATATAATTCGATCCCAGGAGCTCGAAAATAATTTTTTTTTTAAATGTCCGTGTGTCACTTTTTTCTGTACACCATATCACGACAAGTAAAAGAGGTACGATCATGAAATTTGGGTAAAGTGTAGTTCCGACTGATATCCAGGTCTGATAGGATTTTGAGCTAGATAAACCATTTAGAAGTAGTTTTTCTTGAGTTAAGCGATTTAAAAAAAAATTTACCTTATTTATATTAAAAAAACTTTTAAGATATTCATAATACAACAATACGATATTCAGCGTATTTGTTCGCGTCTCGGAGACGCATCGATCGACCCATTGTTGAACTGTTCTGACCCAACAGTACTGATTTATGAAGTTTGCAAAAGACCGTTTATTCTGTTTATATAAGAAAAACTTTTTTGATATTCAAAATACGACCATATTCTATTCAGTGTATTTGTTCGCCTCCTTGAGACACATCGATTGAGCTTATTGATAAACCTTTTATAACCGACCAGTACCGATTTATGAAGATTAGAAAAGATTTGTGCATTGTGTTCATATAAGAAAAACTTCTTTCCTATTAAGAGTACTACAGTACTGTATCTGATCTCTTATGATCTAGCAATACCGATTTATAAATTTAAAAAATAATTTGTTTATCTTGTAGATATAAAGAAAACTTTTTCAATATTGCGAATACAACTTTAATCTATATAATATATTTGTTCGCGTCTTCGGGACGTATCGATTGCCAAAATTAAGAACTTTTCATGATCTACCATAACCTATCAATATCGTTTTTAAATTTCTCAAAAAAATTAGTTTCCTTGTTTATGAGAGGATTTTTTTATATTGGGAATATAACAGTAGGCTGCATTTTATGTGACTGTTCGCGTCTTGGGGGGCTCTCTGATTTTCTGAAAATAAAATTTCCGGAAAGACAGAAAAATAAGCTTGAAAAAATTTATTTGATACTTATGCGAAAGCAAAAGACTCATAAAATGAGCACAAACAAATACACCCATAGTGAATACGTCCTTAGTACGTCGCAGCCGAAATTTTTTTCTATAAATCCATGCCCCCTTGAATAATATTGCAATTTTTTATGGAAAACTAGAAAAATATAATAACTAAATTTGTTTTTATTCTTCTTAACTTTGTTCAAACAATGAGAAGGCAATGTTTTTAAATTTAAGGCGAGCTACGTCAGGTTTGCAATTTCATAATATAACCTTCTTATTGTGTCAATAGAGTCAAGAATGTTCCACTATCGCGTCGTTTTATGAAACTTTTCAATTTTTCACGTTTCCCATTTTGATAACCTTTTCAATGACCAAATATAGCCCTTCGTAAATTTATTATTATTATTATCTTAATTTTTTTATAACACAGGCCGACAAAAATGACATCTTTTTTCTACCCAAAGACCGGACTATGTGACTCCGAAGGCTTTTGGAATCCTGAAACCGAATCCGTTACACACTAACTAACCATTTCAGTTTCTCTTCCCTTATTTGCTAGTTTTTCATTGTGGAACTGAAATGGTTAATGTGCGATATCTCGGAGAAAAAGATCGGTTCGGAATAATGGAAAATGGAAAAGGAAGATAAAAAGGAGTACTAAAGGAGGGCATTAGCAGTTTTTAGAAAGAAAATTTCTGATCATTTTGCCTCAAATATGACTAAAAATGGCCATTTTTGCACTTTCAGGTAAGGATATCTCAAAAATGTGAGGTATAGGAAAAATTCAGACAACGAATTCGTTTATAGGACACCAAAATCCTTCGGCTTCACATAGTCTGGTCTTTGGGTACAAATTTTGTCAGCCGGTGTAATCTTTGGTCGCTCACTTTTTGCTAATCTAATATGCAAAAATTTTACACATAATTAGTTAAATATTAACAATTTTGATTCGGAGAGACCTCAAAGTATATTTTGCATCAGGAAAAAGCAATACAATTTCAATAACCTTCTTTTTATTTATTTATTTATTTAGGAAATATAAGCCCAACAGTCGAATGA
>CAKNYM010051463.1:50198-107706 GCA_932195095.1 Andricus curvator
ATATATATATTTTTTGTATACTTTATATGTTCTTTTCACGAATATAAACTGACATATAAGAAATAATTGTGTCTATTTCTTTAATCTAGTATTTTCGACGACCCTTCTACCATACGTTCGAACGCGGACGTTCGCTTTATGTGGGACTCTGAAGCCCCAACTGAATGCTTCACCCCGCGTTCGACTTAGGGGGGAGGTGTCACGTGTCGTGACATATATATATGTTAATATATTTATTTATATATTTATCTATTTGCATGCTTACACTAATAAATACTCAATAAATATAGAGCGAATATTGCGGGCTGTAGAGTGTAGCTATATATATCAGCACGTTGTACGCTGTAGAATATAACTATATATATTGACCACGAGAGTAAAGGTATAGATTATAGACTATAGTAAGAACATTGTAATCCGAGCGTACACTGTCTAGCTAGCCATAGACGCATAGACTATAGAGCACAAAAGCACGTGGAGGCTGGAGGACATAGCTATAGATATACTGAAAACATTGTAAGCCGTATAGTATATCTATATACACGTGACGTATGCGTATACACCGGCGTCCCAGAATACAGGGACGTCGCCATAGGCCCTAAAAACTCAATCGACCAGCATGGGTCAGTCTTCAGTCATAAGCAAAGTGATAAGTTAGAAGTTATAGTTCACCTCTTCTCTATTTTTCTACGGTTTTCTCCGATTCGACTGTCCAGAGTCTAGTGTGTCAAACCGGTATATCTCGCGTGTTAGTGTGTGTGCCCTTGTGACAGTGTTGTGCACCGGGAAACCCGCATCTGGGAATTCCCATCTTTGGAATACTTTGAACCAATTCCTACCTGAATTGGACCCACTATTATCAACCATTGGAACACTTTGAATACCATTCAAGGATCCACCAAAATCTTGGATATCCAATTCATAATAAGATGCACAACCCCTTCTTCCACACCATTACACAGACCATCTAGATAACATTTGATTCTTCAATCGAATCAATAACCGGTAAGTCCTCATACCAATAATTCTAATTTCATTTATCTAACTCCTTTGGGCCATAATATATGAGTATCCTTTATTTTAAAGGTCCTGGCCAAGGATTAGAGACAAGTCTACAAGTCTTCCTTCAGCTTCTTGTGCTAAACTCTTTTAATCAATACATTTTAATTCTAATTATTCATAATAAATTGTTGAACTTATCTATAATTTATTTATTGGCTACTCTTTCCTCTTCCCTGTGCGAGATCTTCGATTTTAACTAAAACGAGGAACCTAAATAAAAAGGAAAGTATTTTGCGTTTTCCATGACGTAACAAATGTGAATAATGAGTTAGGAAAACATTTTTAAAAATACCGTTTTTAGTATGAATTTTACATAAAACTGCTACTTTGCATTTTTTGGACCATCTTTAGGGCAGGCCTGCCCATATAGGGGAAATCGACTTAATCGCCACATGTTCAAGTTCCACCACCAGTGCCTTCTTCTCAGGCCCAAAAGCTTGAGGGGTGGTCGCTCTCGTGAAGTCGAATGAGTAGAGGTCGGTGGTGGTTTTAAAATCCCATCTGACCAATAAGAAATTTTTCCGTATCTGAGCAGGCCTGGTTTAGGGCACAATGCATAACGATCGAGGGGGAGGCGGTACATTAGAAGTTATTGGGTAAAAATTATTCCTTGAACCTTCCTCACTTTACAAAAAGTTAATAACAAGTACTTTTTTTTCTTTCATTTTTTCGAAAACCGAACTGTGCAATGGGACATTAACTTGATTTTTGAACCAAGATTTCCAGCTTTCTATCACAATATTTGAGAAGTATTGAAGTAATGTGAACTGATGAGAAAATCCAACTATTTTTGGTTAAAAGATCATTATTCTCTATTGAAAAGTCTACTATGAAATTTTTGGTTAATAATTCATTTTTTCTTATTACAAGTTTTATCAATTGGTTCATGAATTTCTAAGCCAAAAAGACAAATTTTCAAACAAAGAATTGAATTTTCAATCATCAAAGTGCCTTTAACGAAATTGTTGTATTTTCAACGAAATAATTAAATTTTGAAACAAATAATAAAACATTCAACCGAGAAAAATGAATTCCTAACCAACAATTTTATAGTAGACTTTTCAACAAGAGATAATGAATTTTCAACCAAATGTAGTTGGATTTTTGATCAGCTCGCATTATTCCAGAAAATGGAAAGTATCAGTTTTATGTGAAATTCAGACAAGAACGGTATATTTCAAAATATTTTCTAAATTAAATATTCACATGGACAAGTGTCTAAAAATGAAACTCTCCGACGAAGAAGGTGTGGATCTCGGGACAGTAAGGGTACGTGGGTTAGCGTTCGCAAATGATAAGGTTGTTGTGACAGAGTCAATCGATTACTTGGAAAGAATTTTGAGCAAACTAAATACAAGTATGAAGAACATGGGCCTCAAAGTTAACTGAAATCAAACACAAATTATGTTCTTTGAAGGAAATCATAAATCGTACATTACTAAAGAACTTTGTGAGCTCCAGTGGTCTCATAAACCGCAAAATATATGGCAATTAAGAGAATTTCGTGTAAAAATTTTTTTTGTCAGTGTCAGAAGTTTCCGAAACATTCAAGACGTTTATTTTTATTGCAAATTGTGAAAAAGTCACTTGTATAATTTTTTTAGTAGCCATGTAAGGTTTTCGAAGTGCGATATTCGTATGAAAGGACGTTTTTAAATTTTTTCTATCATGTTCTGCCGTCAATGGCGACACTACGCTGAAAACACCAGTTCTCGCAAGATCACCGAAGTTAAGCATTGTTGGGCGCGGTTAGTACTTGGATGGGTGACCGTTCAGGAATACTGCGTGCTGTTGGCCTGTCGTGGGTGTGGTGGGCCCACATTGGTAGTAAATATCCTTCTAGAAACACTACCCGAATCGGGTAGAGAGGCAATGAACTTTCGAGTTCGAACTGCTAATCTATGTATGTATGTTCTGCCGCTTTAAAAAATCTCAAAAAATTCATGATATGTACTCGATATGTAAGAAATCTCTGTGAATTTTTTCACTAATATTAGATGGATTTTCAAGAGATCTTCAATTTCACGCCACATTCATTGAAATCCGTCAAAAACAATCTGAGATATGCGCAAAACAATGAAAAACCATAAACGTGACCTTCAAAGGTCATATTCAAGGTTAAAAGGCTGAAAATTTCAAGAAAGAGTTTTCTTTTTGTGACGTGCACTTACGACCAAGTTTGGCTGGATAAGGCTCATGGGCACTTTTCACATACTTATCCGGCTAGGCCTTCCAAACGGATTTTAGATATTTTACGATATTTTAACAAATTCTACGGAATTTTTAAAAGCTTTACAAAATTTCAAGGGCTTTCGAAAGAATTTAGAGCGCCATAAATACTTTAGGGTGTTTAAAAGGATTCCAAGGAAGTTTCAGAAGATTGAAAAAATTTCAAGCAATATCCTCAGATTTCACGGAACTTCACGATATTTCAAAGGATTTTATAATATTGTAACACATTTCAAAGAATTTGTTTAAACGAATTGAGGAAACTCAAGATATTTCAAATGATTCTAAAAATTTCATGGAACTTTCAAAGATTTCAATGATTTACAAGGATATAAAAAAATTAAATGCGGTTTTGAAGAAGTTCGGGAGATTTGGAACTTAGGACTTATTGAAATTTACAAGATTTTTCAGGATTTCAGTAATTTTAAGAGATTTTAAAAGTTTTCAGTAATATATTTGAAACAATTGTCCAAGACTTCCAAAGATTTGATAGGACTTTAAATATGTCAGGAGATTTCCAGGAATTGTATCAGATTTCATGAAACTTTACGGGATTTCAAAGGATTTTATAATATTTTAAGGTAGTTTTGAGAAAATCGAAATATTTTAGTGCATTTTAAATGATTGTAAAGAAAATGTTAAGATATTTTAAAAATTTCAAGGAATTTCAACGATTATCATCAGATTTCATGTATTTTTTGGGATCTTAAAGGATATTATAATATTCCAATTAAATATCATAAAATTTATACACAAGAATGAAGGGCTTTCAAATAATTCCTAAGATTTGAAGAAGTTCTCGAATATAACGTATTTGGATCATGCCAACTACCAGCGAGTCATATTGCGCAACTGTAATTTCGAATAATGAGAAATTCACAAAAAATTGGCAAAAATGCTGTTGAAGATATGTTTATTTTCTTTTTAAATGATTTTTTTACATTCTCATTCTAATGAGAAGGTATTGGTTTTATGTAAAATTTGACATAGTCGGTTTTCATCAAATCTTTACGTTTTGAGACCCCCTGAGCTAGAAAAAACGATTTTTACGAAGGTGTCTGTCTGTCTGTATGTCTGTCTGTAGCCACGATAACTTTCGAAAAAATGATCAGATTTGATTGAGCTTTGGCACACTTTTTTATGGCCGAAAAATAGAGAACGAGTTCGTTAACCAGCTATTTTGGATGAAAATCCAAAAAGTGAGCACATTTTGAAAATTTTTGAGACCACTTTTTTGGAAGATTTGAAAATTCTATGTACGGTTATTAGTAGTACGCAAAATGACAAACAAAATATTCTTATGACTTTTCGTGATAAAAAAAAACTACTGGAGTTATAGCATTTTCAAAATTCCAAAAAACAAACGAAAATGAACATTTTAAGCCGAAAAACGCACGATACGAAAAAAAGTCAAGAGGAGAAAAACGTTGATTCCTGAACACCCTATAATATATTCATAACAACTTTTTGAATTTTGTGAAAAATAAAAAATTCAAATTTTGATCGCACAAAAAAATAATGAAAAATCAAAAAATCCATTTTGCTGTGAAACTATGCAAGATACGAGAAAAGGTCGTTTCACCAAAATTTTGCACCCAAAAAAGATCTGCAAATTTCTTATCATTCACTTTTTGATATGACGCGTAGTTTTTGTTTTATTCGTAAGAAACAGCATTAAAAATAGAAAAATCAAATTTTCAGACGAATATTACCAGCTACGAAAAAATGACCGAAACAAAATTTGTTCATCCAAGGAAGAGGTACAAATTTATTGTGACTCACGTTTCGATAGGATGCGTGTTTTTTTTTATTCGTGAAAATAACATTGACAGTAAAAAAAATCAAATTTTTGAAAAAACAATGCAAGGTACGAAAACATATAAATGAACACAAATTGTGCATTCAAAAAAGACTTAAAAACCCGTAATCAATTTTTGTGGTAAGAATATATTGAAAATTAAAAATCATTATATATATCATTACTTTTCATTTGAAATCAAATACAAATTTAGTAATTTGTATATGAAGAACATATAACACGAAACACAAAGTGCGCGTTCAGTGTATTTACCAAATCGCACGCCGTAAGTGCGCTCAAACTTTTTTGTTTCTATCATACGGTTCAAATGATTTTCAAATCAAGTATCGAGCGCGAAGCGCGAGTGTCTGGATGAGAATGTGTTCCTTAAGGTCGATAGAACCTTGAGTAAATAAAGTTCCTTTTCAGTCTAAAATAAAAACAAATTTAACAATCACTTAATATGCAGAGGTTTTGATAATTTTATAACATTTGCAAACAAACTTTTTCTTTTCATCGAAGTCGAACACGAAGTTCAAAAATCTAGAGGAGCCGAGCGTAAAGCGCGATGTAAATACGCCCGAGCGCGTAGCGCGAGGTGAATACATAATCGAGCGCGAAGCGCGAGATAAATATATGATCGAGCGCGAAGCGCGCGATCCAACAGTCGCGCGCCCTAGGCGCGCTCAAACTTGCGAGCGCAGCGAGCCGCGCCGCATGAGAATGTGCCCGCGAAGCGGGCAGATTTTTTTTATTGAAAATGTAGCTGTTCACTTTCTGCTAGCAAATTTTTCTTTTTTGTTGAAAGTTTACTTATTTTTATTTAAAAATTGGTCTATTTTAGCTAACAATTCAACTACTTTATTGCAAATTCGTATTTTTTGGTTTGATTCTACTACTTTCAACCAAAGTAGATGAATTTTCAACTAAAATGATGAATTCACGAAAAATTTTATCATTATATTTGAGAAAAGAAAATATTTCAATTCTAAATCAAAAATAGTTGAATTAAATAATAAATAATAATACAAAAAAGAATTTCATCCAAAACGTAAAATTTTGAATGAAACAGGACGAGCTTTCTACAAAACAGTTGAATTTTCAACCAAAGAATAAAATTTTCAGCCAAATAGTTGAATTTTCAAATTAAAACCGATAAAGCTGTTGTATTTTATAACACATTTTACATTTTTAAGTTCAAAAAGACGATTTTTTTACAAAACAGTTGAATTTTTAAGGCGAGGTGAACTAATTCGGAAATATAAAAAAAACAAAAAGGTCGATTCAATTTCTTTCTAATTGTTTAAACAGTTTTTCATTAATTAAGTGTAACTTTTGACTAGAATGAAGCAGAAAAATGTATTTTTTCAAATTTGTCAACGAACTCGACAGGATTCTGTTGTATCTGGTATTTCGACCACACTTTGTATTACTCACAATTTTTCATGCAATTTCGATTTCTTTAAACTTCTTGTTCGATAAAAAAGCCAAATTTTGTCAATGAGAAATTGTTTCAAAGAATTGAATAAATAAACATATTATAATAAATTAAAAGCAACAAGAAAAATTCACAAGAAAATGTCAAAATCATTTTTCTCGAGAATTGCCAAATATTCGGCTTTAGAAATTTCTCCATTTTACTTTGGTACAATTTTCTAGTGCAATTTTTGAGGAATCTATACTTGGTTTATCACTTTGAAAAATGTTATAATCTTTTCAAAAAAAGTGAAATTTTTCACGTTTGCCCACGGGGCAACCAAATTCGTCGAATTTATATCAAATTTAAACTATAGATGTAGGGTATATTTTTTATTATTATTATAATTATGATACAAATAAACTATAGTGCTGTGCTATGTTTTAACAATTTATAATATTGTCATACATTTGGAAAACTGTATATATTCCTCCATATAAAATTGAATTTAATAATGTATACTCGTGCCACAATATTTCTCGTTATTCGTACCGATATTTTGGTACGAAAAGGCGCCTTTTCCATACATGGCTATTCGCACTGAAATATTTCAGGCATTTCTTTTTGGCCCGATTTAAAACTTTATAAGGATTATTTGTATACGTGTTATTTTAATTCAAAATATTTTTTTAACATGTGTGTAGTTTGTCCAAAAAAGTTCTGAAATCCGATCAAAGAAAAAGGACAAAAAGAAACTAATTTGCGAAATCATAGTTGCATTGGTCAAGTAAAATGAAAAAATAGTAATCAGCATCAATGGGTTACGGTTATGACAAAAATAAGTTTAAAAATGATATAGTAGAATTTAAAGAGGAGAAAAATATTGAAAGAAATGACTAAGTTTGTAAATGATTCTCATTTTTCCATTTTCAAATTAGGCTTGTAAACTCGTTATGTTTGCAGAAGGACGTAACGCTATTCACCAGTTTCGCAAGATTGCCTTCAAACTGTTCGAACGGAACAGTGGCAAATCATTGTTTTCCACTGTTGAGTAAATATTTCGAAAATTAAAAATGTCTTCATTGGTACAATTTTATACGTATAGAGGTAATAAAATAACTATGATAATCAGGGGCGCCAACCCGGGGTGGGCCCCCCCGCGCAGGTCCGACAATTTTCAAGGTTAAAAACTAATTTTTTAAACTGAAAATTAAACTATTCCAGATGCAGATTCATCAGTTGGTAGAAAATTATTCTACCTAGTTGAAAATTCATTTTTTTTTTAAATTCAACTACTTGGTAGAACTCCCTGGTCAAAAAATTATTTTATTGGTTAAAGATTCATTATTTGAGTCGAAAATTCATCTGATATATGACAAAAATACTTGGAAATTATCATCATGGCATTTTCAATTTCAATGGAAATTAAAAAAGTTATATGCTTTCCAGCATTTAAAAAATTTTCAAAAATTAGAAGAAATTATTTTTTTTTATAGATTAAGAAGTTTTAATCTAAATTTTCACTGGATATCAAATATATTTCAAAACTATTTACAAATGACCTTAATGATATTTTTCAATAAGAAAATTTTTTTAAATTTTTCTAGAGTTGATTTCAAACCAAACTTTGATCGAACGAAATCAAAGCCCAGAGCTCAATGTCTTTGCTTAGTAAATAAAATAATATTAAAAAACATACCTACTCCTTATATTCCGTTTCATTTTGTCTACATCATTTTATTTTTAAAAGAAAAAAGTCTGCCGAGCACAGACGTTTTGAGAATCGCCTTTGAAAACAAATTGTGAAACAATTTCAATTGCAATTTATGACGCATTAAACGTACGAAAACGAGCGCGAGAGCGTATCCGCGCGCCGCGCGCTCAAACATGGTGCGAAGTACCGCGCGCAATGCGTAACTATTCTATTTTTTTGTGGAAAATGTATCGTCTTGGTAGAAAATTTAACCTTTTTGATCAGAAATGCAACTCTTTGGTTGAAAATTGATATTTTTGGTTAAATGTAACTTCCTTCTGTTTAATTAAAAATAATTCTTGGTTGAAATATCAACTGTTACATTTTTCGATGAGAATTCATCTCTTTTTGTTGAATAAAATTCAACTACTTGGATTCAACTACTTGGTTTAAAATTCAACTGTTTTGTAGAAAATTCATGTATTTTGTTGAAAATTCCACTTTTCCGGCGAAAATTATTCTATTTCGTGAAAAAATCATATTTTTGTTTGAAACATTAACTATTTAATTAGAAATGTATCTTTTTTTGTGTTGTTGAAAACCTAACTATTCGGTGGGAAGTTGAACTAATTTATTAAAAATTAATTTATTATGTGGGATTCACTTCTTTGGTTGAGGATTGAACTATTTTGTTGACAATTTGTTTTTTTTTTGGTTAAAAATTAATTTTTACATCTGGAAATACAACTAATCCACTTTCTGTTGAAAACTTTTCCTGTATAAGTTGAAATTTCAACTATTTTTTAGGAAATTCATGTCCTTTGTTGAAAATTCGTGCTTTTGGCTAGAAAATTTCATTATTTTGCTGAAAATTCAACTATGTTGTTACAGCCATAATTTTTGGTGGAAAATTTCAAATATTTTTTAGGAAATTCATGTCCTTTGTTGAAAATTCGTGCTTTTGGCTAGAAAATATCATTATTTTGCTGAAAATTCAACTATGTTGTTACAGCCATAATTTTTGGTGGAAAATTGAATTTTCCTTTCAATGAAAATTCATTTGTTAATATGAAATCATCCAGGCCAATCAGTGTCATTGTTTACTTTTCATACGCGCTCTTGCTTAATTTTTATAACAATTGATATAAATAAAAACCGTCAATGACCATATTAAATTTATTTGGATTTTTTTCGTTATTCTTTGACACAAGATAAAAGTTGTTCTCTAGTGTTATTTTCTCTTACGACGAGCCATTATTTATTCACATACTTCAGAGCAATATATTTTTTATATAAATTTACGCCCCCTTGAATACTATTTCAAGTTTTTACGGAAAGCTAGAAAAATCTAATAACTAAAATTTTTTCATTCTTCTTAACTTTGTGATTCAGGGAGACCTCAAAGTATCTTTTGTATAAGAAAAAAAGCTATGCAATTAAAATAACCTTCTTTAGACACACAATTTCATACTTAATCAGGCTGATGCTCATTCGAAGCAAATAATTTTTACAAAGTTTCCTAAAAAATTGCAATTTTCTATGGATAATGAGGAAAATATACAACCAAGAAAAAATTTTGAGAACCAAGAGCAGAACTCTAATGAAAAGTAGCGCATAAGGATCCTGAATATGCAGAATTAATAAATATTTTGATGCATATTGATCCCATATTGATCCGTTATATGTTTAAGATTGTAAAAGAAGCTTATTTTTCTCAAAACTGTTAAAAAAATCAGAAGTCCATATTTTAAAAATGGAAACAGTCTGGGTCTCGTTATCAATGTCACGGTATGGCCTTCTTCTTGTTTCAATAGAGATAAAAAGGTTACGCCATTCCATCACTTCGTTTTCTCAAACTTTTCTATTTTTCATGTTTTTCATGCTGGAATTTTCCGTGAAATTATTATATACGCAGTTTTCATTTTGTTTTTACGAAGCAATTATTTTTCCACTAACGAATTTGGAAATATCTCGATAACTCGAATTAATAATTTTCTTACAATTTTTAGGAGCTCACTTTTTGCTAATCGAATCTGAAAAATTTCACTAGTAATTAATTAAATTTTACCCATATTGATTCATAGACCAAAAAACCTTAAAAATTCTCCTCGTGCCGGATGGAGAATATAGATTTTTTCAAATCGTTTTATTAATCTTTGCACAGTATAAAACTTCTCACTCTTATGACAATTTCTCTTACGCCGAGTCATTATTTATTCACTTATGAACAATATATTTTGTCATAAATCTTCGCTCTCCTACAAGCCACAATTTTGAAGTTATCAGAAAATGTGCTGTAGCGATGATAAATGGTATTTGAAAAATATTTCAGTTACTACCTATTGTGCTAAAACTTACGAATATTGCATTAAGCAAGCACATATTTATCAAGCTCAGTGGAATGATGATAATAAAATAATGGTCAAAAGTCCGGTTAACATGATAGTATGAATTACTTAATTGAGGCAGAACATGCTAAAAAAATAAAGCGTAGTTCCGAATAGCCCTTACCTCCGACTTTTTTTTTAAACTCCGTATATTGATGTATTTTGACCATTCTTTTAAATGTTAAATTTATATTTTTAATCATGGTTTATATTCGAAATAATGACCATTTTGAAAAAATATCATGACACCGTTAGGGCTGGATGATTTTTTATTAACAGATAAAATGTCGAGACACTTTTCCTCTTAAAAAAGACAATTTTTTAACAAAAAGTCACGAAGAGAAGTTTTCATTCGATCGGAAGATTTATTTTTTCTTTTAAGGGACCTAACCTCGATATAGATAATGTGAAAGTTTTAAATTTTTCTGAGCAATAAATGCTTTAGCCTTGCTCGGAGATACAAGGAATGATTTTGTAGACAATTTTTTTATAAATTATGAATTGGTAAATAAATGGATTACACAAAAACTGACTTCTTCAACTTTTATTCTCGAACAACAACAAAATTACCAATTTTCGACAAAACATGGATTTTTAACAAAGCGGTTCATTTTCCAAGAAGTAGTTGAATTTCCAACTAAAAAATATAAAGTTTCAACTGAAATGACGAATCTTCAAGAACAATTAATTCAATTTCTACCAAAATAGTGCAGCATTCAACCAAGTAGATGAATTTTCAACCAGAAGGATTACTTTTCTACAGAACAAAATTTTTTAACATAATGCGTGAATTTTTAACCAAATAGTTAAATTCCCAGCTTGAAAATATTATTTTTGAATAGGAATATCAATTCTCAATCCAAAATTGGTATACTTACATTTTCAGTTAAAAAAATTATTCTCAACAAAACCAAACCGCATTGCAATTTAAGAATTTTAAATTAGATTGAAATTAAATACAAAATCCTATTTAACGTCCAGTACTCAAGATAATTTATAGATTTCCTGAAAATAAAACAAGAATTCAAAGACCAAATTTGGACAATCACCAACAAATGCTCCTATCGTAATTTTTGAAAACAAAAAAATTTGTTTCTTTGTACAAAAATAAAAAAGAGCAAAGAAAAATAAGAAGGCAACCAACCAAATCCCCTTCCTTCTCTGTTTTATTTCTTTCGTCTTTTTTATTCATATAATTATCAAATCAGAATTTGAAAGCGTCTATAATATTGACCAGCGTTTCGGTGCTCGTACAGCATACATTTGGTTGGTTACCTTTTCATTTTTCTTTCCTACTTTTATTTTTGTACAAAGAAACAAATGTTTTTGTCTTTAAAAATTACAATGGAAGCATTTTGTAGTGGTTGTCCAAATTTGGTCGTTATATGCTTGTTTTATTTTCAGGAATTCTATACATTAACCAAAACGAATTTACAACCAAATGTTTAAGTTTTTAATAAAAAAGATAAATTTTGAACTTAGAAGATTAATTTTTTACCAAAAAAGAAATTTTTTTAACAAAATACGTGAATTTTACATCAAATAGTTTAATTTGAGAATAAAAAAGACGAATTTCTATCGACTGATTAAATTCTCAATAAAATAATGAAATTTTAAACTAAATGAGATTAGTTTTGTACCAAAAATATAATAGTAGGCTATTCAATCAAAAATTATGAACTTTTAACCAAAAATATTTGGACTTTATTAAAAAGTTTCTATTAATTCAATTTGCAATCAGGCGAAAAAAAAACAAGAAGCGTTTTAAGCGGGAAAAGGGGGAAGATTTTTAAAAACAGAGGAAACAAATTGTTCAAAAAGGAAAAATAGGAGAAATAGTTTGAAGTTTGGAATAGGAAAGTGATTTTTAAAATCATTAAGTTATTATTGAACTGTATCGTTGCAAGACAGGAGTAGGGGATGACCCCTGTTACCGACTGTAATTTTCAGCGCAAAACCACCTCCCCCCACAAATAGGTAACTTAGTTTATGGACGGCCTCTGAGGTACGATTTACTGATAATTCAAAACAACTGTCAGTGAAATATAATTAGAATCAATCTAACGGAAACACTGTGAATTAGTAGCGTTCGCCAATAAGTTACGAATTGCATTCAATCGATTTCAATGGAATCGCTTTTTACGGGGATTCAATACTTCATGATTTTTATTTCAAAATATCCATTCCTGTTGAGAAAACCCAAACATAGCCTGAAATTACTAAAACTTATAAGATTTTCTCATTATACTTGATGATTTTCATTTAAAAATGTGCTGACACTTTAATTAGGATCGGAATTTCTTCTAGCGCTTAGGCTTCAATTTGCATACAGTCAGTCATGAATAACCTAAGACTTGCACTACTAAGTACAAATTGTCCTTTATGTGACTAATAGGCGATGTGAAATTGGAAACAATGAAAAATTACATAATTATTATTATAACTGACCCGCTCATTACTATTTATTTTGTCCAAATAACCAACAAGAAAATCGTCTTGACAGGTGGATGACACTTCAGCCCGAACACTTGACGATACTCGAAATGAGAAAGGAACAGTTTTAAAATGATGAATTTCTCCTAGATTCTCGAAATGAATCTACGAAGCTCATTTTTGTTGCAACTCAAAACTACACCAATTTTGGCGTACTTTTGAGGATCGCCCGTTTTTCTGTGCATTCCCTTCTGACTTGCCATCTCTCCTCCGCCTGTCCTCACTGTCATGTGATTTATGCATAAAAGTATACATTGAAGGGAATAAAGGTTTTAGGATAGTCAAAGAAATTTTCTTAGGATTTCTGGGAAAATTTAAAAAGACCTTTTATTTTGAAAAATTAATTTTAACAGAATGTTAAAACATTTGGAAAATTTGAAAACATTTCGAAAAATTTAAAACAAAATGTAGATTTTTCAACATTTTGAAGTAAAGTTTTAGGGCTGTTTAATTATTTTGAGAGGTTTCAAGATAAAACAAAAATTTGTTTAAGATTCCTGGAAAAGCTTTGCATGATTTTTCATTTTAAAAATTTTAATTTTTAGGGAATATTTAAAATGGATTTCAAAACAATTTTTGATATATGAATAACTCTTAAATTTTGTGTAAAGAAGTTTTTTATAAACATTTAATCTTTTTATATTTGAATAAATTTGCTTAGGTCTTACGGTCAATTTGTTAATAAAACATCCAATCAGTTGACATTTTGTTTTATTAGAATAATTATATCATGCTACGTACGTTTCGACACTACTGTGTGTCTTTTTCAAGCAACCTGTAATATTACGGTGTAAAACGTGTAAAAAAGAGTTATTTTCTCAGAGTCAATACTAATTTCAGTGTCAATTTAAGTGTCAATCTCAATGTCAAAAATGTATAAAAAAAAATGAAGACAACTTTTTGGAGGCCCCAAAATTTAAGGGGACTTCAATCCAAATCACTACATTTTTAACAGTATTTTAGTTTCTTAATAAAAGTCTACTATAATAACAGTATAGGACGTAGGAACAACAAGGAATGTATCTAATTTAATCTCTTTGGTTGAAAATTCATTTGTTTGGGAAAAAATGGAAGTATTTCGTTAAAAATTGATTTTATTTTCTAAAAAACTCATTTTTTTACCTCAAATTAAACTATTCTATTTTTGTCAAAAATTTATCTTTTTATTAGTTTAAAATTCATCTATTTTGTTGCAAATTTTTTTTTTCAGTACCGATGTTACCTTTTTGGTTGAAAATTCATATATTTTGTCAAAAATCATTCTTTTTTCGTTGAACTTTCATTCTTTTGGTTGAAAATTAGTTTCTGTTTTATTGAAAATTAATTTTTTCAACTAAAAATTTAACTATTCAATTTTATACCTCATTTATTTCTTTATAGATATTTATTTTTCTAACTCAAAATTAAACCATTCTATTTTTTGTTGGAAGTTTATTTTTTTTTTATGACGATATAACCTTTTTTGTTAAAA
Source organism: Andricus curvator (assembly GCA_932195095.1). Classification (NCBI taxonomy): domain Eukaryota; kingdom Metazoa; phylum Arthropoda; class Insecta; order Hymenoptera; family Cynipidae; genus Andricus; species Andricus curvator. The sequence goes on from CAKNYM010051463.1 coordinate 64,749, forward strand.
ATTTAACTATTTATTTGAAAAATTCAATCTTTTGGTGAAAGATCCAGAAATTTAGTTCAAAGTTCATTTGCCTAGTTAAATATTTAAGAAATTTGTTTGAAAATTTGTTTTTTTTTGTTGTCAAAATTAATTTTAAAAATTAAAAATGTAGCTATTTTATTTTTTTGAGATACCGGGACGCAAGTTTTAATATTGGATTTCCTGAGTCGCGCGCGCAGCGTATCTCTTGTTATAAAAATGAAGCAAGAGCGTTATGAACAAACAAACAACGTTATTTATGGTATGTATTGGGTTTGCAAAAGTTTTAGAAAAAATTTTGACACTGGTTGGCCTGGATGATATCTTATTAATAAATAAAACGTCTACTTTGTTTTATCTCTTAAAGAAAAGGTATCTCAGGCACCTCTAGGTGCATACAGAAGTACTAGTGGAAACTGGACTAAAATAAAAAACTCATATATTGAATTCAACAACATATTTATTTAATCAAAACAAATATTCAATTTTTTTAAATTACTCTGACATTTATCAGTAGCATATGTATTTATTTCAGTCAAATGGATATGCATTTATGTCAGTCAAATAGTTCTTTGATCAGAAGAAATACTTTTTTGGAATAGCCGCCTTCGTTTTCTACGTTGAATGAAAAATTTCTTTTAGCCAAAAAAATTGATGTTTAATTTAGCAAAATAATTATTTCGGTGAAATAAATGCTTATTTTGTATGAATAATTTAATTTTTGTGATCGAATTTAACATTTTCTTTATTTAAAAAATTACATTTTATTGTAAACTCAATATTTTATTCATCTAAGAAAATGCTTCATTAGTATAAATGCATCAACTCTTGGTACCAAATAAATAGATTTTCAACTTAATTATTATTCTATGGAAATAAATAACTATTCATTTTATTTAAACAAACCTGAAGACTTAATTCAAGTGTGTACAAATTAATCTATTCAAATTAAAAATTTTCTTCAGTGTTTATAGTAATATACCCATTCGATTGCACCCCAACTGCGCTCCATTGCACCATCAATAACAAGTATTGCACCACTACGTTCACACAGTTATCGGCAAAGCAAAAAAAAAAGTATTAAATTTACAAAATTCTAATCTGAAAATACTTTAATTTTCAACGTCTTGAAATTATCCTTCATTCGAAATTTCAATCTGAAATAATTTAACTTCGATATTCTTCAACGAAGTGTCCACATGTTGTGAAAAAATCCAGCTATTCGTACCAAAATTTCGTTACGCGTAGCCACGGCCGTTCTTCGATTCAAATTAAAATTGTTCAATTTTGTTCCCTTTAAGTGAACTATAAGTGATAAAATTTCAACTCATGTATCCTGAAATTGTTCATTTTTCATGATTTTAGTTTGCAGTTCTTCAATTTTGAGAATTATCGTTTTTAAATTCTTCAAACACGTGTATTTTCAAATTATCTAATTTTAAATGCTCTTATTTAGAAATGGTACAAGTTCAATTCTTTTTCATTCCATTTGAAACATTGCACTTTTTCCAAATTTTACCTGATCTAGAATACTTCGAATTGAAACGTTTTCTATTAAAAATCGTTCCATATATTTCTTTTAATTCCAAACGCTTTCAAGTCGAAAGGATTAATTGCTAATTATTGTTTGGAAAATGTTTGACAACTTATATTTACAAACATGAAGCTGATTTAATCATTACTCTGACTTAAGTCAGAAGATTTTCAATAAATATAAAAGTTCATAATTCATATAAATAGATAAAAATGTTTTAGATTGGTCTAAAATACGTTTCTTCATTCAATTAAAAAATATATTTTTCTAACATCTTCATAATTCCACAATTCTTATATTTTTTACGATCCGTTTCGGAAATTAAATTTTTAAGCAGGTTATATTTGATCTTAAATTGGGAAATTTGTTGTTCAATATTTCGATGTCTTGCAAGTGATTGCTTCACAACAAGGAAATCAAAATTATGTACACACTTAGTCTATTTTTCCTGACGTCATTCAAATCAGAAAAAAATTTCTTCAGTGGCTCCTGACACACGCTAATTTGTTTACTCCACGTATCGATGATTTGATATTGAAAATCAGGCGCCTTGTAATCTTGTTTCGTGCTTCTTCAAATTCTTAAAATACACTTTAACAAAATAATATGAATAATATTGGTCTCTCATATCTTTCAAAGAGCTTTTATATTGAATTTCGACTAAATGAACAAATGAAAGGAAGAAAAAAAATCTTTCCACCTCAGCGTTTTAAATTTTTGTGAATCAACGAAAGGATTTTCTAATAACCTACATTTAACAAAGCAAAGTTATTTGAAGCTAATTTGCCATTATAAAATAAAAATAAAACATATAAAACAAGTCTTGTAATAAATAAGCGAAATTTCGCCCTTTCTATACATTTTTATTTATTTAAGAGCAAAAAAGTCTCTTTTCTATTTGAGAATAATTTAAATAAAGGTCTTAATTAGAATATATTTTATATTCTTTCAACAAGTTTCAACAAGATTTTCAAAAATGAATAATCCTTCATCTGTCTAACAGTATCTACACTCTAAATATGAATCAGTCCAAAATGACCGATTGCCAGTCAATTTTGACTGATACAAACAGTGCGGATTCGACGACTGACAGATCAGTCCTAAATTACTTTTTGAATCAGTCATTTTGAGTGACTGAGCAAATCAGACATTTTGAGTGATTTAAGCAGTCCTTCTGACTGATGTAATCAGTCATTTCGACTGATTTAGACTGTTTAAATCACTTGTTTCGTTTGATTTGATTAGTCATTTTAAATTATATAAACTGTACCTTTTACTAATGAAACCAGTCACTTTTGATTGATTGCATCAGTCATTTATGTCTTATTATAATTATTTTATAAAATGGAGGAATTTAATTAGGAATATTAATATACAAATAATTTCCGTTTATATATACATATATTTATTCAAACCATGTCGACCCCGTAAGTTAACCCCCTCTACATAAAGAACTGAAGTACTAATAATATAATAATTAATTCAATATTGCAGAGTAAAATGTTTAGGGCTGTGACTGAATTTTCAGACTTTGTGTTGGGCAGTTTATATAAATAGGACTCTATGAAATTATGAAAAAAACTTCAGTGAATTCGCGTAGCAAACATTCTTAACGTAGTGCAACTTAAAAAGGATATCAACCGCTTCTAGGAGAGATCCATTGTCGGCTATTTCTACTTTGTGGCTGTCTGTAATTATGAAATATTTATCTCCAGCCTCCGATTGAATACATAAAATGTAAGTCTGGATCCTGCCATGAGTTGTTTCCGACAGTTTTTGAGTAAACTCATCGACGTTTATTTCGCTCTGAAAATAAAAAAAAAACGTTTTAATCATGTGTATGACTATACATTCGAACTATATTTTCACTGTTGCATTTTAAAATAAAATTCTTATTCTTATTCAATTCATACTAGATTTTTTCACGACTTACCTTTCATTTTATCCAAAGTGTGCTGACTAAAATCGTTGTTCTTTAAGAAATCACAAAAATTGTTGACGTCCAGTTCTTCCATACTGCTAAATCCAGTCAGCGCATCAGATAAAATTAAGAAAGCAATGCATATAAAGCGTAAAAAATGTTCAGGGAGTGTACTTAAATTACGTAACAGCTTAAGTGGGGGGAGGGGTCGAGAGGTTTTGTTACGATCTCTTACGGTGTGCGATATATAATAGTTTAATTATCAATCAAAAAACATTTCAGTGGACTCTTCAACACCGAAATATGATTTTTGAACAATAAGTGAATTTTCTACAAAATCGTTGAATTTTCCACGAAAAAAGACGATTTTTTAACAGAACTGTTGAAGCTTGAACCAAACAGTTGCATTTCTATCCAAGAAGGATGAAATTTCTACTAAAACTGATGAATTGCTTATGAAAAAGATAAATTTTCAAGAAAATGGTTGTTTTTCCATCTAAAAAAACAGTTGACTTTTCTATACCAAAATATGAATTTTAAACAAGTAAATTTTTTACGAAATAGTTGAATTTTATATGAAAAACAGTCAAATTCAACCCAAAACACAAATTTCTGAGAATAGTTGAGTTTTCAATGAAAAAATACTTTCCAGTCAACAGAGAAAACAAATTGAAAACAAACTATTGAATTTTCAAGGAAAAAAATGAATTTTCAACCAAGAAGATTAATTTTCTACCAAAAAGACGAATATTCAATAAAACTCAGGAAGCTATAATTAAGTGCAATAAAAGAAAAAAAACAAAAAGGGTACTTAGCCTAATATTTCATTTACACTTCACTTTGACCAAGTTTCTTAAGTTTTGACTTTATCCTTCATGGTTTTTTTTAAATTTGGTTTGAAAAGTCAACTGCTTTTTTTCTAGGTGAAAATACAACCGCTTTTTTGAAAATTTGTCTTTTTTTCTGAAGGAATTCATTTGTTTTAGTAGAGATTTCATCTTTCTTGGACAAAAATGCAACTGTTTGCTTCAAAATTCAACAATGTTTTAAAAACTAATTCTTTTTGGTTTTTTAATTGAACTGTTCTGTTGAATATTCAATTATTTCATAGGAAATTCACTTGTTAAAAATTCATATTTTGGTATTGAAGACAAAGGAGGTCTTTTTTATATAGAAATTCAACAATTTTTTTGCAAATTTGTCTTTTTCTTAAAAAATGCAGCTGTTTTAGTACGAATTTCATCTATCTTGGATGAAAATGCAAATATCTAATTGAAAATTAATAAAAAAGGGTTAAAATGGGAATAATGTCACGTTAACAGCATTATTCGGTTCTTATTTGAATGAGTCAAATAAGAGAAGAACCTTTCAATACTTGACCGAATATAAATTTCATCAAAAATTATAAAAATAAACAATTATAGTACATAACTTTAAAGTTGAATAATTTTACTATAAGACATTGTGATAATGTTGTAAAGGCTTTATGTGGGTATAATTAGATGAGTATTTTGATTTTTTTATCATTCTGTAAATAATATCCATAAAAATAAAGTTTTTTCACAAAATTTAAAATAACTACTACCACAAATTCATTTAACATTTTTTCAGTTTCTCGGGTTGAGCTAAGGTAGTTTCAAAGATTTTGAAGGATTTCTAAATATTTGAAAGAATTTTAATGGATTTTGACGGACTTTTATAAGATTTCAAATGATTTCAGTAATTTTAAAAGATTTTAGATGCTCCCAAGAAGGCCTTTTAATGAATTTGAAAGGGTTTAAAAAGATTTCATAGAATTAGAAATATTGCAAGGGATTTCAAGGAATTCAATTAGCTTATATTTGAGTTCACGGGATTTCAAGAAGGTTTCTAATATTTTACTGAAATTTCAAAGAATTCACTCATATTAATTCAGGAATTTCAAAGAATTGTGAAATAAGAAAACTACAAAACTGCTAACAATAGAATTTTTTGTTTCATGTAACGGAAGATTTATGCTTACCTTTTTTGTTTATATATTAACACCGTAAAATATACCATGCTCAATATATAGAAACTCTCCTGGGACGGGAAAGCTTCCGGTTGATTCCTAGGACAAAGTCAGGGAATTCGAAAGCTGTTTTAATTCTGACGGTTGTTGGAGTTAAGGATGAGAATCTTTGATATACAAAACGGATAGGTTTTGCTGTAAAACAGATTAAGAAGTACAATTTGGATGTTATCTTTATTGCTGCTAACGCTCCAGGTATGTAGAGTAAATTGTAACGTGAAAGGAATTAAATTATAGCAGATATACATAGCACTGACTCAAATTATAAGATTTTTGATACTGGTGAATACTAATCATCAGATTCGTTTCTTCAATTTATTTTTCATAGATAACTTACAATGTCCTCTACAAGCCCTGTATATTTGTGTTTCTCCATGGAATTCAAAATTTTTTTTTGTGAAACAAAAATCATCAATATTGATAATAGCTAACAAGTTTCAAGAATTTAAGGTTCTCTTTTGGGGATTTCCACAGAATCCGATATTCTAAGAGAAAAATTAGCATATATTGTAGAAAAGGTACAAGATTTAGGAATTTAAGGTTTTATTTAGGGGTTTCCCATGGAAATGAATACTTTGAAGGAAAAATCATGAGGTACTGAGAACATCATACAACTTTTGTAAATGCAAGGCTAAATGCTTGAGTTTCCTTAAAAGTAATCGATATGTCCAGAGAAAAATCATCAATTTTTGAGAAGAGCTAACCACTTTAGGTTCTGTTCATATGTTGACAACAGAAAAGGATATTCGAAAATACAATTCATCAGTTAATTTATCTAAGAAAAAAGGATTACTTGTACCAAGTGAATTTCACTTGGCTGAAGTAAGTGAAAGCCCTGTTTATTTTCCAAGAAATATTTTTTTGAGGCAAATAAAAATATGCACTTTGAATGAAAAAAAGAATTTATTTCAGCCAGACAAATTTCAATAGAATTAAGTTAACATTGTTTGATTCAAAAATACGACCTATTGGTCAGAGGGAAATATTTCTTCAAATCAAAGAAATATTAATTAAAGACAAAAATATACATTTGAAACCAAATAAATTACTTATTGTTCCCAATGAATGTGCCAGGAATGGAAATGAATATCTTTTTGAGATGAGAATATGTGAATTGATGGAGAGAAATATATTTTGAAGTCAAGCAAATATTTTAGAGGCTCACAAAACTATTTTTTTCGCATCAAATTTTTGATTATTTGAAGCAAAAAAATATCCCACTGATTCAAACAAATATTTCTTTGGTCTAAACCATGCGCTAGTGCGATAAAGTAACATGGATATTAACATGGATATTGAATTTAACAACATATTTCTTTGATCTAAAGAAGTATATTCGATTGAAGCTGATTGTGCCGAATCATTGAATATTTGATTTGAAAAAATAATTTCTTTATTGGAATAAATGTTCATTTGTTATGAATAATTTAATTCTAGTAAGCACATAAAATATTTCCTTCAACTGAAGAAATAAATATTTATGTGAACACAATATCTTGTTCATCTAAATAAATGCTTCATTGGTATAAATGCATTAACTCTTTGTAACAAATAAATATATTTTTAAGTTATTCAATATTATTTTGAATAAAAGCATTATTACTTTGGTTTAAATAAACTTAAAGACTTGATTCAAGTATGCACAATTAATTGATTCAAATGCGTCCGAATCAATTCAAAGAATCGAACTCATTGAATCAAATAAATATTTCTTTCAACGACTAATCAGATTTCAGCGAATGTAGAACTTTGGAATCAAAGAAATGGTTTTCTTGAATATGAGAAATATTTGTTTGAATCAAGAAAATATAGCCAAAGAATTCATCTCTTTAGATCAACCAACGACATGTGTCTGGTTTAAATAGAAATTACTACTATTAAAGAATATTTTTTTGATGCTAAGAAATAAGATTCAAGTAAATGCATTTTCTTGACTCCAAAAATTCTTTTTTTTAGTGTAGAAAAGTTATGAAAATTAGGTTTTGCAATTTCAGGTTATCTTAACAAAAAAAAGGTATTTTCAAGGAAAAATCAATAATTACTTAAGAAAGTGAACAAGTTTGAACAATTTGAGCTTATGCTTATCCTTTTTCTACGGAAATAGATATTCACTGAGAAAATATCATAAATTCTTGAGAAAAATTGTTATTAAGCTTTAAGAACTTGAGGTCATTTATTTTTTGTTTTTTGAGATTCTGCTTGTGATTTATTCAGTGGAAAATGGTTTTAAAAAAAATTAAATCAATGAATAAATGAATTATTTTTAATATCGTAGTTATTTTTACGTCAAAAATCTTCAATTCATATATAGAATATAGTTACGATCCCGTTTCGAATTTTGGAAATTTTACTGGAGCAATGCAAATCTTCTCACGTTTTGCTAGCAGCGATGCACAGCGATGACAATCCGAAAAAATGTCAAAAATTAGAAAAATGATGTGATCCAGACAAACATTACTTAAATTTTTTTCTGAATTGTAGAAGGAAGTTTTTTATATTTTAAACATTTTGATTATTATTTCAATTCAATTGAAGATGGGCAAATTCTTCATTCTCAACGATCTCCTTCTGATGAAAGGGAAATTTTTTTTATTTGCAACATCTTTATTCAATTTGAAGGGAGGAAATTTTGGTATTCAATTAATTTCTGAATTAAAAAATGGACTTTCTGGAGTTTTGAAATTTTGGCATTTTTTTTTAAATCGAGAAAGGGAATTTTTTCCGGCTTGTTATAAAATTGCAAGGAACGAATTTTTATTTTTTTTATAAAGTAAAGATAAAGATTTTAAAACTAATTATTCAAAATTTAAAAATCTTGTTTGAAAATTTTAAGAATAAATGGTAATTACAAAGGAAGTATTGATAATTAAACGATTTGAATTTAAATTTAATTCTGTTTCATTTTCCTCGAAATATTGTTCTTGTTTTTAAATTTTTCCTAATATAAAATAATTTATATTATAACTTTTTAAATTTTAAATCGCTTAATTTTTGTTTAATTTTCAAACACTTACAATTCTAAATTATTAATTAATATTTCAAAAATGTTTGAAACTTAACATTTACAAATTTTTTTTGAGTAGATTTCTAAAATGATTATGCAATCTTAATTTCCATATTTTAAGCCTCAACAAGCACATTTAGTTGTGATTTTGAATTAAAAAATATCGTATCTATACCATAAGTTTAAGCACTCTTAGGGCGCGCACGTGTCGGATCTCGCGCTTCGCGTTATATTATATATTTATCTCACGCTTCGCGCTCGATAATTAATTAACTTTGCACTGTGTGCTGGGTCATTATACTTCCCCCTCATTTTTGCATAGGACTCTTGAAAATAAAGGACAACTGAAATTTATTGATTGTGAATTCTCTTTTTTTAACGCTCCTTCGGCTTTAACGAACACATTCTATTCACGTGTCTTGTGAGAAGAGAAGGTTGAAAGCAAATTTTGGGATTCAATTGAAAGATTTAATTTGTTTATTTGTAATGTCATTTTTCACGGTTTGAACACAAACTACGCATTTTATTAAAAAATGTATAATATCAAATTTGCAGCTATTTTTTAGGTGAATGACTTTGTTCTCAATTTCTTTCGCAGCTTGTGTCGTTCGTCCAATTTTATTTTTGTTATTTCAAATGTTTTTTACAAACAGAACAAAAACTAAGCATTCTATCAAAAAAGTGAACAGCAACAAATTTGTAGATCGATTTAGGGAGCATAATTTGTGTTCTTTCATCTTTTTCTGTATCTTGCATACTTTGACCGCAAAGTGGAATTTCTGATTTTTCATTAATTTTTGTACAATCAAAATTTGAATTTTTGATATTTCATGAAAATTCGAAAATTTGTGTCGCAATCTTGCGGGGTGTTCATTTTCGATTGATTTTGAAAATTTTGTAAATGATATTACTCTGATAATTTTTATCCATCGAAAAAAGCCATAAGAATAAATTGTTTGGCTCTTTGAGTACTGAGAATAGCCGTACATAACATTTTGAAATCTTGAAAAAAAGGTCTCGAAAATTTAAGATATGCTTCTACATTTTGAATTTTTTTTCAAAATGGCTGGGTAATAAGCTATTCCTTTTTCTTTACACCCGTACACGGAAAAAAGTGGGTCGTTAAAAAAAATCTGTGAACCAGCAGCTCTAACTATTTTAAATTGAACAGCAGCTTTTCGTCGGTGAATTTTGTTAAAATTACTATTTCGCATTCAGGTTATTTGAACTGACTTCTTAAAAGAGTAGGATGAACAATTTCAAATAGTAGGATGCACTGCACCACTTGGTAACCGTCCACACTCAGGAGAATAAGAGTTACTATTTCGTGTAGTATGCCTTACTTCTGTGAAGAGTAACTTTGCCGATTTCGCATTGTAACGCTTATATGTATATGTATATATGCACTGCACGCATTCTATACACGATTTATAAATATATTAGCTCGAAACTTTCGACAACAAAAATGATGTGAAACGTCGATCGATTTGAAAAGGAAAACATTATTTTATATATGATTATTACTGCACTTAATTTACGATTATTCTTACACAATTGCACGCACGGAGACTTACATATATGATCGCACGCTCAAACGCTTTGAAAAATCGCCCCGGCTGGGGAATCGAACCCTACCTAACTACCTAATACCTGTCCTAAAACCTAAATCTAGCGCACGTGTTAGTCAAGTGAGCTACGCAACCGCTTAAATTTTTCTGACAAACTCTGGGTCAAGCGGTTTCTCTGAGAAAAACGTGGCCAGCTAAGAAATTATAATGAATAATTACTTAAAAATTTTTTAATGAATCTCTTACTGATGATTTCTAATATTTTGTAACGAGCTTGGGAAAAATATTTTGCTTAGAAGTATTAACTCACACAGTAAATATATCATTAGTAATTTATATGTATATTATTATAAAATGAATTGAATTACAATTTTTAAAGATACATATTTTGTATTATTGAAAATTAAGGCTTGAAAAAATGTTTTCGAATGAAAGTTTTGGAATTTTGATTTGATTTTATTACCATCTCACTTTATTTAAAACGCAACATTCATTTACATAACTGATATATAAATAAAAAATAGTTTAAACATCACAATAATATATCAAATGCAAAATCGACATCACTATTTTAAGATGAGACAAACTTTGAATTGTGATTTAAATTTAAATTTTTTGCACAAATAAAATGTTTCTCATGAGATATGGGGATGCTGAATTAGAATAAAAACTGTTTAAAACAAACAAAAAATATTCGGTTCCGAGAAATTGATATCAGGGTGCACAGTCTTCCCCTGTTTTTCTTAGTTTCCTTTTTTTTCTTGAAATTCCCCTTTTTTCCCCTATTCTCAAAAGCCTTGCCCTTTTCCCCTTTCCTCTTTAAATATACGATATTTGAAATTGTACCCATTATTGAATAATAATTAAAGCAATTATAGCACTTAACTAAATTATTTATGAATAAATAAGGTACACGTTCCAATTTCAGACCATTAAAAATAAATACTCTTAAATAAATTTGAAGATGAAAGATTTTAAAGCAAGTTGAAAATGTGAAAACTGCCGACAGAAGTTATTATCCAATATAAAATTGGAACCGTTACAAAATATACTCAAAATTGAACTATTCCATTTGTGTTTGAAAATTGATCTTTTTTAGTTGGAAATTCAACTATTTGGTTGCATTTTCAAATTTCGTTCAAAAGTTATATTTTTTGGCAGAAAGTTGGTTAAAAATGTAACTATTTGGTTGAAAATATATTTATTTTGTTGAAACGCTGTCTTTTCGGCTGAAAATCAAACTACTTTGTTAAAAATGCACTTTTTCAAACTGAAAATGGCAATTTTTGATTGAAAATTATTTTTTGTATTGAAAGCTTATATTTTTGAGTTAAAAATTCGAGTGTATTATAGAAAGTACTTTTTTTGGCACGAAAATTCAATAAATAGGTACAAAATTGTTTTTTTTCATTTGAAAATTAGTTTCTTGAAATGAGAATGTAGCAATTCCATTTTTGGTTCAAAGTTAATCTTTTTTATTTTGAAAATTCAAATATTTGGTTAAAAATTTATGTAATCTGTTAAAAATTCGTCCTTTTTTTGTAGGAAAATAATCTTCTTGCTTTAAAATTCGACATTTTGAATACAATTTTTTTTCTTCTTTGGCTAAAAAATCTTTTTTGGTTGAAAACTCAACTCTTGTTGAAAATTCGTGTTTTTGGGTTAAAGATTCAACTGTTTTGTAGAAAATTGGAATTTTCTCTGGAAAATTCAATAGTTTGGTGACTTTTGAACAACTTTGTTAAAAATTCATTTCTTAGTTAAAAATTCATCATCTTAGTTAATGTTTTTTCTTGTTTGTTAAAAAGTAGGTTTTTTATCTAACAATTGTAATGTTTGGCTGGAAATTAACTTCTTCATTATTAATTCATATGTTCGTGTTGAAAAATCAACTGCATTGTAGAAAATTCAACAATTTGGGAGAAAATTCAGTTTCAATTGAAAATTAATTTTTTGAAACGAAAACATAACTATTCGATTTTCGGTTAAAAACTTTTGTTCCTAATTCAACAATTCAACTATTTTGTTCAAAAATTATCTTACTCGTTAAAAATTTAAAATTGCGAAAGTTAAAAATAAATTGCTTGCTCAGTTACAATTTTTTTTTAAATGTGCAAAAACATGTTTTTTTTGGATTGAGTCATATGCACACATTTAAAAAAAAGTTGAATATATCGAAACTGAAATTTATTCAACTTGAACCAAAGAAACATTTTTTTATTTTTCGGAAAAAAATGTTTGTCGTGAATTAGGATTTTTGGGATTTCATATCTTTTTTTTGCGATTTTCGGACGTTATAAACATCACGAAAAAAATGTTTCCCATGGATAAAAAATAATAACATGTTTCTTTGGTTCAACGTGACTCAATTTCAGGTTCGAATCAATCCAAAAAACATGTTTTTGTATATTTTCCAAAAATTTTCAATAAGGCAAATTTTTTTTTTTTAATTAAAAAAAATGGTTTAATTGTAAATTTTAGAAAGAGAACAGAAGATATTAACCGATTTCAATTGTTTTAAATTTAGATTGAAAGTATTAATTATAGTAAGGATGAAATGACAAATCTTGGAAAGAAATCTAAAATGTAACTTTTCTTACGAAAAGGTTGTTTGTTCTTTTCGACATATGAAAATAAATGTTTAATCTTTCCCCTATTTTCCCCTTTTTCGTGCAATTTGAAGTAGTAATGCTGACTTCAGACTTTGTATATTTTGAGATCACTATCTCATGCAGTATCAACAACTATTTCAATTGTTTCTTGTGCAATGCGAACAAGTAAACTTCAAGTTAACAATACATAAAAGTGAATCTAACTATCTACTTTTTTCCGTGTATAAAGTGTGCCAAAGGGCAATCCCATGGGATAATTTCTTCAAATGTTACCGTGTTTACAGACTACAACAACCACATGGACATTTTTCACATAAAACCAATATCTTCTCACTAAGATGAATATGTATACCATTAAGCCATTTCCCTTTCAGGGTAGGCGTGACACTACCCGATTCGGGTAGTGTTTCTAGGTGGTTAGTTTCTTGTAGTAAATAACTACTACAAGTGTGGGCTCACCACACCCACGATGTGCCAACAGCACTCAGTTTTCTCGAATGGTCACCCATCCAAGTACTAACCGCGCCCAACGCTGCTTAACTTCAGTGATCTGACGAGAACTGGTTTTTTCAGCGTGGTATGGCTGTTGGCGATATAATCATTATAAAATAAAATCGCATTAAATTTTTTCATAAATTCCTATAAAATTCTTAATGTTTTTCTATAATTTCCGTAAATTTACAAATCTTTTTTGTTTTCATTGATCCGATACGGAAATTTAATTTTTGGAGTTTTGAAAATCATGAATAGGTTTCACATTATCTTACACGCCTCTAAAAAAAATGAATAATAATTTTTTGTCTCATCCTCAAAAGACATCTTAATTAGATGTCGAGTAAATGAACAAATGAAATGAATAAAAAAAAATTTCTCCAATTCAGCCTTATAGAATTTTGTGAATAATGGAAGGGTTTTCGCAATTACCTACATTTAAAAAAGAAAGGTTAGTTAATTAGCAATGTTTGGTTAATTATAATTTTATTCCGAAATTTCTATTACAGAAATATCACATAATCAAGATAAACATTATATTATTATTACTATCATTATAGATATAAAGCGCGGCTGCATCCAACTTTATTAGAAGTACTCGCATTCGCCTGGACACTTGGCCAGGGGAGAGGAAAACTGCAGATAACCATCTTCCCGAGTACAGCATGCTTTCCGACTGTCAAATCTTACTGTTGACATACGATATCATTGAGTTTACATAGTCATCTATCTCGATGCCCGCGACTTGCCCGAGTCGAGATTCACCGCACAACTAATGTCGTTGGTTGGGATTTGGATTTCGTTGCATTAAATGGCTTTGGTCCGCGTGAATACCTAATACTTTTTCTCGGATGTCTCCGAACCACCAGGTTGGGGGAAGCATAGCTCCATAAGCTATTCCCTGTATTTTGAACGCCAGAAAATATGCTCCGCCCATACAAACCTCGAAGGTGTGAACAGTTTTTTCGATGATTTCGGTTTTTGTCGGACGGTTATTTTTTAAAGTTCTAAGTTGCACATCGATAATGTCACCTCTATGCGTCAGGACCATAAAGTCTATCTTCGAACAAGTGATGAACCATTTTGATGAGTTAGGATTGAGACGTTTTGGATTTACTAAAAAAATAAAATGAAGATTTGTCATTTCAAAATGTTTAAAAATCAATCTTTCAAAGTTTTTAACAAATGTTTCATTATAAACTACTAGATCTTCTGAATTACTCGCCTTAACTGAAGCAGTGTAATTATCACTAGTTGCATCAGTATTTTGCATTACCACTGGTGAACTAGTTATTTTCCGACATTGAATGGTTGAACCAGTAAGTGACTCAACTGAAACAGCGTTACTGAATCTACTAGTGAAGCCAAATGATAAAGATTCAACCAATGATACAGCGTTCTACGCCGCCAAGACATGAACATCCAGTCTCCGTTCGCGCGTGTCGCTGGTCGGGTCTTTACATTTCTCAAGTGAAAACAAACTTTATTGTTCACTAGTGTTGGTGTTAAAAATGTTGTGGGCCTGGCTGCAATCAGCAGGGGATGTAATACCTTTCGCTTGAAAGTGGGGAGGCCCTTGGCTAATTGGGTGTGGCTTTGAGCGACGCGATACTTTGTTATATTATTACTTTATTATATTGCAGCCCGGCCATCATTCATTTTTGTGAAAGGAAAGTGCAGTTTTTGAAAGATAATTTTGCTAGGATTAGCACACAAGTGATAAATGATGAGTATCATAATTAACCACTGATGGACGACGAAGCATAAAACCAGATTACTACAGATTCTGAGTAACCAGTGAATTTCACTGATTAAACCATTACAAAAATAGCATTGAGTGAATAATTTAAATTTCCATAATTTTCAGTGACACACCTCGGGCTGTTTTAACCAGGGAGATTTTTCTGGGAATCAGTGAGATTTCACTTGTTTGTTCTTAGAGAGTAGGTGCAAACTCAGCTCCTAAAATTCTCCCCTTCGGGTACTAGGTAAACCAAAAACTTATGCTATATTCATTTACCTGATATATCAGAAGCACGATCCGGTGGAGGTGGAAGCTTAACTCCCAAAATCTGTTCGTCGTCATCCATATTCATTTGTTTTATGTATACCACGCATTTTACGAAATATCCGTCCTCCTCTCCATAAACATCTTTTACATAATAGTCGGCTTCTTGCCGATATTTATCGGTTGGTAGAATACCAGATGTACCATCCTCAAGTACACAGGCCTTCGGCTCATATAGATCTTCTGTTACCTTTCTTAGAACCACAGTGATTTTCCTGCGCTTATATGGTATGTCTATGCGTGGGTTAGGGGGTCGACCATGTAGATGACTATACGGCGGAAAATAATCACGTGGCAAACTATCTGGCGGAAAATAACCATGTGGCACCAGATGACCTGCTGCGGGATGTTCCGGCACCAGATGACCTGCTGCGGGATATTCTGGCATCAGATGACCTGCTGCGGGATATTCTGGCATCAGATGACCTGCTGCGGGATATTCTGGCATCAGATGACCTGCTGCGGGATATTCTGGCACAGTATTTGATAACCATGGGCCTTGACTTGAGCTAGAGGGTTGAGAATTTCGATGTACACGAGGAGTCATCTGATAATAATCTAGCGGGAAAGAAGCTTCATCATCAGGATGCCACATAGCATTCAATTCTGTAAAAAAAAAGATTATTGTGATTTGAAAAATGTCACACGCGCTGAAATAAATTCGAATTAGGCACGTTCTATCCTTGGAGTCACAGATTCTCTCGTCGACCAATTAATTATGTTGCTTTTAGAGGGAAAAAGGTGAAACCTATTTGATTGATTTGCAGAACGACATTTTTTACGAGTTTATACGAATTTCAGTTTTGTGCTTAAATTTGCAGAAAACCTTAAAATTTTTTAAAGGCTGTGTCTAGTCGCCCTGAAAAATTAGGGGGTTGGACCAATATTATTTATGTGGCCAGTCACAGGGGTGCCTTCGCGCCCCCACGAGACGTTGGAAAAGGGGTAGGTGTTTCACCAACGTTATTTCTATGGTCAATCACAAGGGTGCCTTTCCGCCCCCACGCGAAAATTCGGGACGACTAGCCCAGATTATGAAAAATATTGCACTATTCGTCCCGAATTTCGGGACGACGAGACACTGCGTTTTTTAAAACCTCTATGACATTTAACCCAATTAAGATATTTGAGATTTATTTCCAGAATGTCATAGCATTTATCAATTTTTTTAAATCAACAAGAATATTTTAAAAAGCTTTGATAGTAGCAAAATAACTATAAATTTTCAGAATTTATGAAATCCAAAAAAATTTTAATTCGTGACGTTTTATAAAATAACAACAAAAAAAAAATGCTATATAAAAAATTTACTATAAATCTTCCAAAATGTTTTAAAATATAAAAATAAAGTTTCCAAAACACATCGATTTAAAAATTTTTTTAAATGTTTGAATCTTTAGAAATTCTCAAAATCTTTAAAATTTGTAAAATTCTAAAAAAAATTTGAGTCTCTACAAAAAATTTTAGTACTGAGGAATTCACCATAAATTTCTAGAAGTGTCCGAATTTGAATTAAAATATACATCAAGCCTTTATTTTTTATCAAGCATTATATTAATTATGAAGAATTTTATTTATTAGACGACTATACTCAGCCTTAAATAAAAGTGAAGTTTGTAAAATTCTGAAAATTTTTAAACTTAAAAAGCTCTAAAATTTTGAGAATTTCGGATAATTTTGAATTAAAAAATTTTTAATAAATTTCAACATTCTTAAAATTTTGTAAGATTTCAAAAAATTGAAAGAAATTTTTTTTTTATTTAAAAGATGTGAGACATTTTCAAAATCTTGAAAAGAATTTAGTTTTTTCGAAAATTTCAACATTTTATACAATTTTAAAAATTTGGTAACATTTCAGAAATTTTCAAAATTTTAGGCTTTTTGAGAAATTTTTCAAAAATTTTATAAATTAATATGAGATTAAAAATAGTTTCTAAAATTAATCGATTTTTGAAATTTTTAAACTTTTCGAAAATTCGCAAATATTAAAAATCATTGAAAGTTTAAAATTTTTGGAAATCTTTGAAAGTTTGATAATTTTCAAATTCGTTCGAAAATTTTAAAAGTTTTGGTAAATAAAAAATTACCTATTAATTTCCAAAAAATTTATAAATTCATATTGAACTAAAAATAGTTTTCAAAATTCTCCGATTTTAAAAAATTTGAATATTTTTGGTAATTTCTTAATTACCAAAATCTTGAAAATATTAGAAATCTTGTATGATTTTTGAGATGCTATAAGATTTAAAAAATAATTCAATTTTTTGATATCTTGAAAGCTTGAAGATTTTAAACTTTTTTAAATGTTTGCAAATGCTTAAAACTTTATTTTCATTTTCGCAGAATTTTCAGAACTTTCCAAATTTAAGAAATTAAAGAGTTTTCGAATCCTTAATTTTACTTTAATATGATATCAGGAAATTTTCTGAAATTCATGGTATATCGCTTAACAACTAAAATATTTGAAATTTTATGACATTTTTATAAAATTGAAAAAATTTTATAAAATTGAAAAAAGTAATAAAAAAATGAACATTTTTTGTCAATTAATCAAGTTTCCGAAATGATTTTGTTAATAAGAAAAGTTTGGAAAATTCTCAAAATTGTTAAATTTTTATAAATTTTCAAATATTCTCTAAATTAATTTGAAAATTTGTGAATGTTCGGTAATTCCCAAATTACCAAAATATTAAAAAACGTTAACAATTTTATAAGATTTTTAAAATGTTATGAAGTTTCAAAATTATAATAAATTTATAAAATCTTCATAAAAATTCATATTTTTTCGGAAATTTCAATTTTTTTTTTTCAATTTCACAGTTTTGCCCAGAACTTAAAAACATAAGAAAGTTTGTAAGTTTTTAAAAATTTTATGAAACTTCAAAAATAATTTAAAAAAATTTAAATCTCACATTTTGAAAATATTTTGAGAATCCTTGAGATTTAAAAATTCCAAAAATGTTATTAAATTTAAAAATTCCAAAAATTTTATTAAATTTTAAAATTCCAAAATTTTTAGGAAAGTTCAAAACTTTTATGAGATTTAAGGAATTTTTGAAATTTTTGGTTAACAAGAAATTGATTATAAATTTCCAAAAATTTTATAAATTCATATTAAAATAATAATGAAGTTTTCAAAATTAAAAAAATTAAAATTTCTTTTAAAGTTTCAAAATTTTTATAAAATTTCCAAATTTTTATATAATTTTTATAAAATTTTCAAGTTTCTATGAATCTTCAAAATTTTTTATAAATTTTCCAAATTTTCATATTTCCAAATTTTTAGAAAATTCCTAAATTTTTATAAAATTTCCAAATTTTTATATAATTTTTATAAAATTTTCAAGTTTCTATGAATCTTCAAAATTTTTTATAAATTTTCCAAATTTTCATATTTCCCAATTTTTAGAAAATTCCTAAATTTTTATAAAATTCCTAAATTCTTATAAAATTTCCAAATTTTTATCAAATTTCCAAATTTCAATCAAATACCCAAATTTTTATGAAATTTTCAAATTTTCATAAGATTTTCAAACTTTTATAAAATTTCAAAATTTTTATAAAATTTCAGTAAATTTCAGAATTCCTAGATTTTTATAAGATTTTCAAACTTTTATAAGATTTTAAAAATGCTAAAAATTTGTGTTTAACAAGAAATTGACCATAAATTGCCAAAAATTTCCTAAATTCATATTAAAATAAAAATAAAGTTTCCAAAGTACTTCGTTTTTTTAAATTTGAAAATGTTTGGTAATTCCTAAACCACAAAAAACTTTACAACATTATAAATTTTATAAGTTATTTCAAATGTTATGAAATTACCAAAATAGTAAAAAATCTTGAAAGCTTAAGATTTTGAAATTTTTTAAAGGTTTTAAAATCGTTAAAAACTTTACAATTTCCAAAATTTTCATAAAATTTTATATTTTTTCTAAAATTTCTAAATTTTCATAAAATTTCCTAAATTTATAAAATTTACCAAAAATTTCCAGAATTTGCCAAAATTCATATTAAAATAAGATCAATGTGCCAAAAACTTGAAAATATTAGAAATATTTTCAATTCAAATATTTTATAAAGGTTCAACATTTTTATAAAATTTTCAAAGTTTTATGAATACTCCAAATGTTTATGAAATTTCTCTAAATTTTCCAAATTTGTATAAAATTTCTAAATCTTTATAAAATTTATAAATTCCAAAAATATTATTAAATTTCAAAATTCCAAAATTTTTATTAAATTTCAAAATCTTGATGAGATTTTAAAAATTGGCAAAATTTTTGGTTATTAAGAAATTGACCATAAGTTTCCTGAATTTATCACAATATTCATATACTTATTTTGAAATTTATATTACATTAGGCACACTTACCCAGAAAATTGATTAGAATTTCTATTATGAAGAGTAGAATCCCATTGTGGATCTTCATTTTTCTCAGTTTATCGAGACAGTTTCCGTGAACGATGAATGACAAATAGGGAAGAATTTCACCGTGCTATATATACTAAACAGTATCCTATTACTCAACCTCATGATAAGACGCAAAACCTTCAAAACTATTAGAATTGAGAACCCGGCAGTAATACTACGTCGCAGAGGCAATAAAATATCTTCAAAGCCACATGAACGAAATAGCAAATAAAAAAATTCACACACTTTGCAATCTATTTTTTTTCCCCTTATAAAATATCAGGCTACCGGTAAAATTTTTGTCGGGGTGTGTAGTTTGGCATGATGTTAACTACGGTTTAATTTGTAATATTTAATTTTTTCTGCATTGGAAGAGGATATTTTTTATTTTTCATTTAAATTTCTATAAATTTTGGGTTTTTCATTATATTCTTTTGAATTCGATAAAGCAGTTTCTTCAATCTTTAACATTTTGATTAATATTCGTATGCAGTTTAGGTGGGGAAGATTCTTTATTTTCAACATTTTTTTTTACGATGAAAGAAAATAATTTCTTATTTTTAACAGTTTTATTGTATTGGTATTTATCAGAGTTGTTTGCGTTCTTAAAGAGGAATCTCTGCAATGGTAACAATTGTAGAAAATTTGTATACCTATGTATAACGTAATGCTTTTAAAAATCAAATCCATAATCATCATGTTCTAACGTATTAATTATTGATGGTTTGCGTCTCAAAAATAGCAATGACTTTGATGATGACACATAGGTGGACAGATGAAGGATTATTCATTATTGAACATTTCGATGAAATTTATTTAACGAATATAAAATATATTTCAATGCGAAAATTATGCAAATGTTCTCAGTCATTTCCTACAGCGCATGAATAACATATTGCGAATCTTGAAAGTATAACTCAATAATTTTCTAACGCCTCTACACGTTTCATAGCTTTAGATGTTAAGTAACTGGGCTTTGTCAACACAGAAAAACTAAGAATAAAATTTGTTGCAGAAAATTTTTTAGAGCGATAAAGTTTTTTTCAGTCAACTTCGCGTCTTTCAAAATGCATGTGTTTGCCAAGGAAAAAAAAAAGAATGTTTAACCGATATTTGTGTAAAGTTTATCCTTTGAAGTTAATTTTTGTTGCAAAGAATCTTTCGTTGGTAATCGATGTAAAGTTTATCTTCTGTTTTTTCTGCGAATGTAAATTATTACTAAACCCTTTGAATGATTTACAAAAATTTAAAAGGCTGAATTGGAAAGATTTTTTCTTCCTTTGATTTGTTCATTTGCTCCAAATTTCATTCAAAAGTTCCTTTGAGGATATGACAGAAAATTATTATTTATATTATTTTGTAAAAAAATATTTTAATAATTTGAAGAAACACGGCATACGAATACAAGGCCTGGTTGTCATTATAAAATCATGGAAACTTAGAGTAAACAAATTTATCTGTGTCAGGTGTGGATTGAAGAAATTATTTTATCATTTGAATGACGAACGGTAAAATAGACTAAGTGTGTAAATAATTCTGACTTCCTCGTCGTGGAGCAATAACTTGCAAAGCATTGAAACTTATGAAAAAAAATTACCGAATATAAAATCAAATATAACCTGCTCAGAAATTTAATTTTCGTAATGGATCGAAAAAATATAAGAATTGAGAAATTATAGGAATTTTAGAAAAAAAAATTTTTTTTAATTGAATGAAAAAACTTATTTCACACCAACCTAAAACATCTTTTATATATTTTTTTAAAACTTTTTCTCGGGTGAACCCGGTTTTTCGTCATAGCCACGGACTGAGTCAAGTGACTGATGAGATGAGGATGTTATAAGTTATTTTAATACGATGTTTGAAATCATTTGCGATGATGTTGTAGGTACAAAATTAGGAGTATGGTGTAGTTTGCAGTTTTTCTTTACCGCTGTTATCCTTACACAGCGGCCGTGAGTGTTGGAGGTGACAACAGTCGCCTCTGGATGCTTTCTTAGAGCTACCATGAACTTTATTTTTATATTATTTTATAATAATATAATTTTTTATATTTATATTTTTATATTATTTTATATATTTTTTTATTATTGTGAGAAGTTGTAGGCTCCGGAAGCTACGATCATGGTTCTTTAAAAGCAACCAATCCCGACGCAACTTTGAAGCCTTGGTAGAGCCTGCTCAGCTCGAAAAGAAGTGCTTGATATTTCGCCCGTTTTTCTTCCTCCTTTGCCGTGATATTACCATCGGCTGGTGCCGAGAATTCAATCACGTAAATGATCTTGTTCTTCAGATCTTGGAGGACAATATCAGGCTTCGTAGCACTGATACGTTGAGTGGTCGAGAATGAGAAATACCAGTAGATCTTACACTGATCATTCTCCACAACGGACTCGAGTTCCCCCTGGGCGTATGGCAAGACGGGCAATAGATCAACACCATAGAAGTGCCTCAGATGGTAATATAACACTTTTAGAGCCGCATTGTGTCTCTCTGTGTACCCGTATCGTGCATATTTTGAGCATCCACTGAGAACATGTCCAAGTGTTTCTGGCTCTTGCTTGCACGCTCGGCAGTTGGTATCGCCTCCAGGTATATTCATTATGCGCTCGCGGTAAACTAAGGTGTCTATAACGCCATCTTGACAGGCAAAAAGAAATCCCTCAGTCTCCGATTTTAATCCAGAAGACTTGAGAAACATGTTGGACAGACCCATCGAGAGCTCTTCTCTACGTATAATGCCGTAGAATTTACCATGAAGGGGCTTGTCAGCATGTTCTCTTAGTAGAAGCGTATGTTCTGCTTCCTGTACACGACTTTTGAGCACCAAAGGTGTTAGTGATGCTAGGCCATGTGTAGTGTCGCTGGAATCAAATGGGAGGCCAAGCTCCTCTCCGGCCCTATCTGCGGCACGATATAGAAACGCCGCAGCCTTGATGACTTCATGTTGATGTACTAGTCGCATAAGAAAATCTGTGCTATTTAGAACTGAGCAGGCTGTAGCCAGAACCGTTCTGCGATGAAGACACTCTAAGCTCAGCAAGCCTCTACCCCCTTTATCTCGAGGGAGATATATTCGAGGTACGGAAGATCTAGGATGATGACTTCGATTGATTGTCATCATCTTGCGTGTGCTTCGGTCAAATTGCTTCAACCCATCGACGTTCCATTTTACTGCACCAAACGTGTAGAGCAGTATAGGAACGGCCAGCATATTGGTCGCCTGGACCTTATTCTTTCCAGATAATTCGGAAGCCCAAATTTTTCTGAGAAAAAAAAGTGTAAATATTAAGTTATAAAGATTTTTCAAACAATAATTAGGAATCAATCACTTCTCAATTCAAAGTATTTCAGATCAGGTACAATTTGAAAAAAGTACAATGTTTCGAATGAAATGAAAAAAAATCATTTTGTATCATTTCTAAATAAAAACGTTCAAAGTTAGATAATTTGAAATTGCATGTTGTTGAAAAATTTAAAAACGATAACTTGCGAAATTGAAGAACCGCAGACTATAATCATGAAAAATAAACAATTTCAGAATAAAGGAGTTACAATTTTATTATATATAGTTCACTTAAAGCACACAAAATTGAACAATTTGAATTTGAATTGAAGAACGGCCGTGGCTACGCGTAACGAAATTTTGATAAGAATAGCTGGATTTTTTCGGGACGTGTAGACACTTTGTTAAAGAATCTCGAAATTAAATGATTTCAGATTAAAATTTCGAAAGAAGGACGATTTCAAGGTGTTGAAAATCAAAATATTTTCAGGTAAGAAGTTTGGAAATGAATAATTTAAAATTCAAAGGAATTGAAATTAAGATTAAAATTATTCTTCTATTATTTATTTACTCTTAGGAATTAGTTATTTTTTCGTTTTTTTTTAATTTGAACTGTGTCAGGCTACAGAAGCTTCGATTATGGTTCCTTAATGCAACCAATCCCAATGCAACTGAAACGTGTACGTCATCCACTCCTGTTCCTGACATTCTAGATAGAAGTTAGGCCAGAGCGGAAAATTTACGCAAGAGACTACGTACAAAACTGTTCCTTGGAGTTCCGTCTCTAGCCGCAGATGACCTTTCGCGGCAGACGACATAGTTGGAAATGAAAGTTTCACCTCTGGATTTTTTTCAGAGCTGCCAATCTTTGTAGAATATTATAAGGAACAGTTTTGAAGGACCAGATAAAATGATCCCACAAGAACAGCCTTTTGCATCCGGCTCGCTATGGGCTGAGTCTGGCGCTGGCAAGCCGTGATTTTATTAAGTTGGCTAAGAAACGAGGCTTCCAAACCTCCGAGACAGCCGATTATGAGAACGACAAGGAGGACTTTGTAGCCTTGGTACAGCCTGCTCAGCTCGAAAAGAAGTGCTTGATATTTTGCCCGTTTTTCTTCCTCCTTTGCCGTAATGTTATCATCGGCTGATACCGGGAATTCAATCACGTAAATGATCTTCGTCTTCAGAACTCGGAGGATAATATCAGGCTTTGTATCACTGATGCATTGAGTGGTGCAGAATGAGAAATTCCAGTAGATCTTACACTGATCATCCTCCACAACGGACTCGAGTTACTCCTGGGTGTATGGCAAAACGGGTATTAGATCAACACCATAGGAGTGGTGAAGATGGAAATATAACACTTTTTGAGCCGCATTGTCTCTATCTATATATCTGTAGCATGCATACTTGGAGCATCCACTGAGAACATGACCAAGTGTTTCTGGCTCGTGGTGGCACGCTCGGCAGTTTTTATCGCCTACAGGTAGATTCATAATGCGATCGCAGTAAACTAACATTTCTATAACGCCGTCTTGACAGGCAAAAAGGAATCCCTCAGTCTCCGATCTCAATCCAGCAGACTTGAGACAAGATAGCGTCCTTCCACTAGCCGGTAAGTATCTTCATATACTTGCTGCCAGAAGAGTTAAATCTCTTCTCCATTAGGAGGATTTTTAACGGCACATGCCGTTTTATTAAACAAACGGGCAGGATGAGAAGAAAAGGTGCAATTTACCTTAATCCACTTGACTTGACGCTCAAAGCTCTCTTTCGCTGTTGAAAGAGACAATTTGTGCGCCCATTGCTGCTTGATAGTCAACAGTTTACACTTGTTCAGCGTGCGATTTACTTTCCTTAAGTTTCCAGAAAGTTCCCTATCTTTTAGAGTTAATTTTTCATTTGATGTTATGTAGCTAATCACGCACTGAACATGTCATGCCTGCCGTCTCGCCGTTTCATTTTTAAACTGGAGCTGTGCAATACGCTCGCGAGTCTTACTCGTGCGTACTGAAGTATCGTCACTTTTTTTCGCTGAGCAGGGACACCACCTTTTCCTGAACGTTCAGGTTCTAGAGATTAACATCTTCGGGGAGCATATCGAACAGAGCAGTATTCGCTTCAGCTCATTTGTCTATTTTTAAGAAGACTTTTTGGTGGATATTTGATCTCCTAGTTCTCGTTTTGGCATGATTGGCCATGCGCAAAGGTGGTCTTGCTGGAACAAGTGGTATGTTCGCTGGAGGATGTTGCTCTTCTTCTTGCTGATAAAGACCTTCATATCCCTTTTTGCGCAAAAAAGGTACCTGATCTCTTAAATACTAGGGCGCTGTATGAGCATGTTCCGGGTGCATATAACACGTGGAAAAATTCTACGGAAAGCGTTCTACGGAAATTCCATGTGAAAATTCTACAAACATTTCTACGAACTAATTTTGGACTAAGTTTAACTTCCGGTGGTCAGCTGCGCTCTCGGAAATCACATTCCGGACATCACACCCTTGACCCAGGTATGCGAACAACATCTTCTTCGAGAAAATTATGCTACCCACGTCAAAACCTTGCACCAACTGTGGGTTCCTCGAGGACACGAAATTGAAGCAATTTTCAGGGGTTGAAAACGCATCTCCTTCGAAAAAGTCTAGTTTTTACAGTACTTCAGGGTGCCTGCAATAGGTTCCTCGAGGACACGAGATTGAACCAATGCCGCAGGGGTAAAATACGCATCTTCTTCGGAAAAGTCTGGCTTTTACAGTACTTCAGGGTGCTT
The DNA here is from genome assembly GCA_932195095.1 of Andricus curvator. Classification (NCBI taxonomy): domain Eukaryota; kingdom Metazoa; phylum Arthropoda; class Insecta; order Hymenoptera; family Cynipidae; genus Andricus; species Andricus curvator. Next base: position 90,483 of record CAKNYM010051463.1, read on the forward strand.
GAAGGCGGTTTCTCGAAGACACGAGATTAAATCATTGCCCCAGGTGTGAAAAACGCCTCGTCGTCGGGGAAGGGCGGTTCTTGAAGCAGGAGTATTCAGTAATTTCAGATCAAACATTTACAGATCATGAATTGAAGTTCGTATTCGTTGATTTCACGCGCTTGCTCATGTCTAATTTCTATGATCTTGTCCCATCACGTTTGTTTTGGTTCCTTTTCATCAACATTTGTCCACTTCATTTTTTCTCTAATAACTTGCACATAATTGTAAAAAAAGTGTCTTCGAGATACATGGAAGTATAAAGTGAATTGAATAAACACCTGGGGCGTCGATTCAATCTCGTGTCCTCGAGAAACTTACTGCAGGGACCCTAAAGTTCAATACGTTTTTTTATTGGTTCAATCTCGCGTCCTTGAGGAAGCCACTCCAATCCCCCTAAAGTATTGTCAGAACCAGACTTTCTTGAAAAAGACGACATTTTCACACCTGGGGCATTGATTCAATCTCTCTTCTTCGAGCAACCCACTCCGAATGCCCTAAAGTACTGTAAACACCAGACTTCCTTGAAGAAGATGTGTCTTCTACACCTGGGGTATTGATTCAATTTCGTGTCCTCAAGGAACCCACTCAGAAACCCTAAAGTACTGTAAAAACCAGACTTCCCCATAGACGATGCATTCCAAATTATTTTGTTATATGAAAATGAGTCTCTATTTACACTTGTGTCCATCTGTATGAAATACGAAATATCAACGCAAACCAGGAGATGGTCGGATGTCGTAGGTAATTGAAGTACTTCAAAATTAGCAATCAAATCTATAGAGCCAATGTTACACACGACAAGATCGTTAACACCCATACCCTTAAATCCAAGAAAAGTATAATGCCCTGGAAAATCTTTAGGAAATCTCCCATTTAAGATCATCAATTCACCGCTCTCAAGAATTTTAACAAGAACCTCCCCCTTGCGTTGACGTCAGAGTCCAATAATCGTCGCTTATACAATGCTGCAGAATTTTCGGGGAGGAGTAACCCTTCCAGGTGATTTAGGTTGCCGACACGTGCATTAAAATCGCCTCCTAAGAACATTGGTAAATCCGGACATCCCGATAGAACCTCGGAAAGGGCCTCCTCAAAAGTCTGCTCGAACGGCTTAACATCCAAAGATGGTTTAAAGTACACATAACCCACAATAAATTTAAATTCCCTCCGCCAACATTTAACGAAAATACATGTAGATGAAATTAATAAAATTTCATAGTTGAATACAGATATGTTTATAAACATTACTAAACCCTCACTAGGGCGACCATCTCTAGCAGAACGCTGTGCATTACTTACAATAGCGATGTGATCAGGGATCCATTCAGGAGATTTTAAATTCGGTGAAGTTACCCTTGTCTGGCACAGGCAAATGATGTCCGAGCTAAGTAGGTAGTTTGCAATGTCAGAAAAGTTGGAGAGGCCGTGAGCATTCCAGAATAAGATATGAAATTTGATGCCCTTACGAGATTGACATAAGACATCCTGGTTAACGACTTCATTCTCTGCTGCAAGTTGTTAAGCCTTACCAGGCTTAGTAGGTTTGTGACTCTTAGACTGAGGCTTCTCCGGCTTTGAGGCAATTTTTTCTATAAAGGAGTCCAGTGAGCTATTCGATCCATCCGTTGGGCTTTTTGGTCGCGTTTTGGATTTGCTTCTTGATGAGGATTGAGTTTCAATCGAAAGTTGTTCATTTCCCTTTTCTTTTAGAAGGGATTCGACCTCCAGGGGAGAGAGCTGACGGTCCTCCAGCGTAATATCGCTACTCTTAACGAACACGTTAAAACCCCCATTTTTTAGCTTGGTTATAGTATTATATAAGGCTTTCCTTTCTTGTCTTTCCTCTGGTGATCTGTCAAGTGTGACAGAAAGGTTCAACTCTTTGAAACTGCGGGTTTGTTGAGAACCTCCTGCTTCCATCTGCCAGAATTGAAACGCACAAGTACGGGCCTATTGCCTTGTGTCCTGCCCAGTCGATAAATGATATCAATATTCGTTTCATTAAGTGAGAGACCAGCGCTAGTGAGAATATTGAGTACAAATAAGAAGAAGTCCCTGTTAGACTCTTCGTCGTCCGATAGGTTGTGAATCAGGACATTGCAGGAGCGGGCTTGTCGCTAAAAAAAACCAACCTCTCTCTTGAGTGAACTACATTTTTCTTCTAATGCCTGATGACTCTCTTTCAGCTTTTCATATTGTGCTTCAGTTGTGCTGAATTCCATTTTTAGAGCATCAAAATGGGACTTCAATTGAGCTGTGTCTGTTTTTAACAGTTTGACGTCCTTTTTGGTTTCCTCTGTGTCGGCTTTGATGGAGTTTAATAACTTCAGTACATTTGCATCGCCACTCATTTTTGTAAATAGTAGCTACTTTGAAAGCGGTAGATAAGAGCAATCGATAACAGCTGTCACCACACACACACAGCGCACCAAGCCTGGTTAAATCACGCACACTACTTAAAGGCAATGCGAAATTCATAAAAATGTTTGTTCTAGACCACAAGTTCCTCATAAAGACACAAAACCGGTCAGAATTCTGACAAGACAACACAAAATCAGGAGCGAAAACTTATACCAGCAGGTATCGCAGTACAAAACCAATGCGATAAAAACCAAACAAAATATCTAGCATTTGAGAAACTAGGCCAAATCAAGAAATTCATGCGCTTTTTGAAGGTTTCCTTGAAAAATCGAAAATTCCAATTTTGAAAACATAAAAAATAATTAAAAATTAAAAATTCCATATTGCGGTCATAGTATGCAAGATAAGAAGCAAGATGCTATGTCAAAAATTGTGCACTCAAAAAAGATTTACAAATTGGTTTCGCATCACCTTTTGATAGGACGCGTAGTTTTTGGTTTACTCGTATAAAACCTCCTTAAACCTACACAAATTTTTGTAGACAAACGATACAAGCCACGAAAAATTGAAATGACAAAAGTTTTTCACCCAGAAAAGAGCTACAAATTTTTCATGGAACTTTTCTTGATGGAACGCGTAGTTTTTGTTTTAATCATAAAAAAATAATATTAAGAGAAAAAAAGATTGGAAAATCGACAGAAAATCCGAAAAAAATGCATAAACAAAACTTTTTGTCAAAAAAGATCTACAAATTTTGTATAAGCTTTTGTTTTCATAAAATCTGGACGTTTTTGGATTCACAGATAGAAACAAATAACGAGTGCGGTAACCGGACATTTTTTACCAACGGTTCGGTTTTTACCCACCAAAAATCGTTTAAAAATAATCAAAAATTCCTTTTTCAGCCAAAAAAATCGAGATATAAAAAAAATGTTGAGAAGAAAAATTGTTCAACTAAAAAAAATGAAACAAATTTTCGCATTACAACTTTTTTGATGAGACGCTTTTTCGTTTTAACCGTGAAAAATGTTATCAAAAATTGAAAATTCCATTTTACTGTCAAACTATGAAGGATGTGAATGAAATGATTTAACAATAATTGTTCGCCTAAAAAACATCTACAAATTTGTTATTGATAATTTTTTGATAGGACCTGTTGTTTTTGTTTTAATCTTGAAAAATAACTTTAAGATTCAACGAATTAAATTTAAGGAAAAACGACAAAAGGTGAATAAAATAAAATGTTTAATAAGAAAATTATTTGTCTAAATAAGATCTCAAAATGTGCTTGTGACTTTTTCTTGATAGGATGCCGACTTTTTTCTAATTTTAAAAACAAGACCATTAAAATACGTCTGTTTCAATGCCAATACGCATTTGATTGAAAAATCCCCACTTTTTGGGATTTCCAGAGAAAAATAACTAAGTTTCAAAAAACACGGTGTACCCTTGCTCCTAATCACTGCACGAAAAAGTGTTCTGCAGGTGACTGTGAGTAGACTCAATTTGCTGCGATTTAAAAAAAAGAACAATGTCCTACCTATAATAAAGTCATAAGTCATGACCCCCCAAAGTTGACCATTTTTGCCTGTTTTCGCGGGCAAAAAAGTTGATTTTAGTTTTTTCAAAATAAATCGTGTCAAGTTCAGTTTATTGCGCTAATGATACTAGAGGATGAGAAACTGGCAATAAGAATCTGCGTACAAATCAAGGAAATAAAGTCTTTTAGTCCTTTTATTCTGGGAATTGCAAGGTTTTAAGAATTCATTTTTTTTTTTTTTGCATTTTTGACTAAAAACGGCCGCATAATAAATGAAAGTGGAGTCAATTTCGCGTAGGTTCGAAAAAAGAAAAGTATCCTAGCCCTCATAGGTCATGAGATACGACCATGGAAAGTACACACTTCATGCATACCGTGGTGGAAAAATCTTCCTGTATTTTTTTCGCTGCCTTTCTGCGATCACGTTTGCAGATAAATGCAGATAAATCTTCCTTCTTTTATCTGCAAAACTCCCTAATTTCCCTGCTAATTTGGTCTTAAGGATATTTGCGTGAAAATTAGTATCTAGGGAAAAATTATTTGCAGCGAAATGCAGAGAATCGGCAGACGAATGCAGGGAAGCTCTGCTTCTTTCTACAGTTTCTCTGCCAAATCGGTCTTACCGAGATTTGCGGAAAAATGACTGAGAAGAAATTTATCGAGAGGAACTGCTCGCAGAAAGAAGCAGACAAAATTTGCTTCTTCCTGTAATTATGATTCTTCCTGTAATTTATTTGTTAATAAGGTGTAATGGAGACTTTCAGTAAAAAGAATTAGAAGAAATTCACCAAAAAGCACTGCTGGTAGCAAACAAACGGGTAAAGTCTGCCGCTTCCTGCAGCCAAAAATTTGTTATATTTTTAATTTATTTCCCGGAAAAATTACAAATAACTGTTTGAATACTTATTGAGTGACTGTAATAACAATAATATTACCCTAATTTTTAATTTCCCAAGTTTTTAATGTTAATCACAATAGTTCAATTCATAGTTCAACAACATAGTTGAACTTTTAACCAAACAGTAACATTTGCAAACCAAGAAGATGAATTTTTCCAAAGACAGTAGAATTTTTAACGAAAAAGATTATTTGCCTACCATAAAACATAAATTTTTAATCCAAAAGGACATATTTTGTATGAAAAAGAAAAATAGTCAAATTTCCAACTTATAAAGATTAGCTTTCAACCAAATGGTGAATTTAAAAAAAAGCACTAAAACCTAACCATAAACAGTCACATTTCCAATACTGCTGATATTGTTTTTAATATAACATACTTCAAACATACGAATATATATGAATTTTGATATACGTTGTGATTTAATTTGAAATTATCAACAAAGTATAGTAAAAACAATACGCATGCACTGGGAAAAGGTTACTTGTACTAAGTGATTTTGTCTTGGCTGAAGTAAGTGAAAGTGCTGATTATTTGCAAAACCTTGAATTGAAAAAAAGATTCACTTCTTCCAAAGAAATTCTAATAGGATTACGTTAACGTTGTTTGATTCAAAAGTCCGATCTATTTCCCGAAGGAAAATTTTTTATTTGAATCAGAGAAATATTAGGTGAAGTCAAAAAAAAAGCATTTTGAACCAAATGAATGACTCATTGTTCCCAAGGAACGTGTCATGAATAGCAATGAATATTTCTTTTAACTGATCAAATGCAAATTGGTGAAATGAAATTCATTTTAAAGTCAAGCAAATACTTAATAAACTCACAAAACTATTTTCCTACATTAAAAATCTTGAATATTTGAAGCAAAAAATATTCGACAGATTGAAATAAATATTTCTTTGGCCTGAACCATGAGCGAGTGTAATAAAGAAGTTCCTACTTTAACACTTTTATTCAATTTCGAAACTTTTATAGAAATTGAAAAATTTCTGGTTAATAACAAATATATCATAAATTTCTAAAAATTTCCTAAATTCATGTGGAATTAAACTGAGTGTCTCATCATCCCGAAATTCAGGATGAGAAGTGAAATATTTTTCACAAGCTTGGCTAGGATAAAGTACCTAATCTTTGGCGCGAACTTCAGGCTTTGAGAAAGAAAGTAATGCGAAGAATGGTATGTGTGATAAATGTAATAATAATAATAATATATACAGTGAAAATTTAATAGGGAATCGAACACTGAGCTTTATTCACCTCAATACTTATTAGAAACTGAAAAAACAATGAAGATAAGCTCGGTAGTGTACAAATAATGCAATTGTTGGCACCCCAGTCATACGAAAGCGAAATGGTTACGGAATTATATTGAACTGAACTTTAATAGTATAAATAAGAAGTGACTATTGAAGGAAAACATTTTTATACTTCATTTTTTCATTTATAAACAAATAATCTGGCCTAAATTACTAAATTATCTGCTTCTCTCTAGGGCGAATTCTTAAGTGCTGATCCTTGTATTCTTTTGACTGCTTCAGCAGAATCAGTTTTTCGAAAATCGATTTTCTTTGTTATTAGTGTCTTTGGCTCTTAACTTCGTTTTTCTGGTAACACCTTAAGTAGAATAGGATCAGGAGGATTTTTAATATTCGAAAATAGCTTTTCTTTATTCTTAGTGTCTTTGGTATTCTTTTTCTATCTTCGGTGAAAATTTCATTTCAAACCAATTTTTTGTACATTTTTGGGTAGTCGCTTTGCAACTCAAATCTATTCTGACATTAAATCAGACTACAAAGCACGAACTAATTACCATTTTTAAAACAAAACTACTAACATAAGTTGATCTAATTTGTTTAAAATTCTTTTTTTTTGTGCTGGTTCATGATTTCAGTTGATAAATATTTTTCCTTCAAATTCAACTGCTTTGTTAACATTTTTTTAAATTATTATTCAAACTGAAAACTCAACTATTCCATGTTTGGTTGATGAATTATTTTCTCCAGTTGAAAATTCAACTATTTGATTCGAAATTTCTGTGTTTTGTTAAAACTTCGTCTTTTTTGGTATGAAATTAATCTTCTTGGCGACTGATATTCACCTTTTTGGTTGAAAATTCATGTATATGTTAGAAATGATTTTTTGTGTGTGGAAAATTAATCATTTTGGTTTTAAATTCATTCCATCGGCTGGATAATTAGTTTTTTTCATTATTTCAACTGAAAATTTAAATATTCATCATGTTTGTTTAGGCATCAATCTTCTCCAGCTCAAAATTCACCTATTTTTTTGAAACTTTGTGTATCTTGTACAAACTTCATCTTTTGTGATAGAATATTAATCTTTTAGCTAATTAATTTACCTTTTTGGTTGAAAATTTCCTTATCAGGTCAAAAGTTCCATTGCAAATTTAAATATTTGGTTACAAATTCATGTAAGTTTTCAAAAACTATTCTTTTTTGGTAGAGTATTACTTCTTTTTTATTAACAACTAATTTTTCTTTTGCTGAAAATTAGTTTTTTTATTGAAAAGTAACTTGATTAACTAAAAACTTAACGAAATTTTTTGACGAAAATTTTGTTCACAGATATTTAATTTTCCGATTGAAAATTAATTTGTTTGTTTAAAAATTTAGGTTTTTCGTTAAAAAATTACCTTATTTGCTCAAAAACTTATTTTTTGAATTGAACATTAAACTATTCTATTTTTTTTTTTTTGAAAATTCATCTTTTTTAGTTGAAAATTCGTCTATTTTGTTGTCTTTTTTTAGCAATATAATCTTTCTAGTTGAAAATTCAACTATTCTTTCGTTTCTACAACACTTCAATACATTTTAACACTCTAGTGACAAATTAAAATATTTTTTTAGTACACATTAAATCTGTGCTATTTAATAAGTTTATCTAATTTTCTCTCACAGTAGTTACCTCATCGCTCTCAGACACATACATTCGGTTTTCTTTATGAAACACTTTACATTCTAGAACTCCTAGTATGGATTTTGGAAATCCCATAACAAATAATTAAATTTAATTCTATTTTGTTAAAGCTCCTTGGGTACGAACTTTTCTACATTAATTTCAACTATATCATATGAGATGTATATTGTATCTATTTCTGTACATTGGTATGGGACACCTGATTCAGATATAGCTCAATAATGTACAATTTTTATTTTAATGATTTTTTAAATAATAGTTCCTTATTTTGCACTAATTTTTATTCTCAGATACCCTGAAAAATATATCATTTTTATTGCCTTGTTTTCATAATTGAAAGAAGTTCGCATTCTATGAAAGAAAACAATGATGCTAATTAACATCTTATTGCACTTTAAGTCGTTTTTCCAAAAACTTAATTTGTTTATTTTCAAGGTTATTTTTTACGATATAAAAAACTACCCATCCTATGAAAACATAATTCACAAATAAAAATTTGTAGATCTTTTTTGAGTGGACAACTTTTGTACATGAATTCTTTTCGTACCTTGTGTTGTTTTTCCAAAAATTAAATTCTTTTATTTTTTATTTTTTATGAATAAAACAAAAATTACGCGTTTCATCATAAAATAGTTATCAACAAATTTATAGATCTTTTATGGGTGTACAACTTTTGTTTATTAATTTTTTGCGTACCTTACGTCATTTTTCAAAAAATTTCATTTTTTTTATTTTTCCTTTTTCGTATTTTTGAAAAATATCTAGAAGATTTTGTGGCACTTTTTGTTCATGTTGAAGAATTTTAGAAAATTTTTAGGAAATGTTTGAACCGTTTTAAAAGATGTTTAGAATTTTTGCAAAACTGTCTTGAAACGTCATTTTTTTGAGGGTGATGTAACTTGCTGTCATATAGGTCATATAGTTTTGACTGAAAATAAAAACGAAGTAAAGGCTAAAAAATTATTTCGCTCACAAAAAGGATTTCTTACTCATTGAGAAATAAGCTATTAATTTTATGAATAAAAAAAATGTTGAAACATTTTATCAGACTTAGAATACGAAGGTTTTGAATTATTATCATTATTATCAAAATTTATTGAATTTAGGGTAAAAAATGATTCAAGGGGAGGCAACAGCATCTTTGAAATAACAAAAAAATCATATTAAATTAAACGTCTTTGGTTCAGAGAAATGGGTTTTTGTCGCAATAAGAATTTTTGGATGTTGAATGTATTGTTTTGTTTTAAATTTTGTTCGCACTTTAAATATCAGCAACTAAAAAAAATATATTTCACAATGCAAAAAAACAATACAAGAACAAGCTTTTTAATACCAGAGTAATAACTTGAAAAAACTACTATGCACATTTAAAAAAAAAACTTGCATTGAGACACTTTTTTAAAATGATTATTATTTCGAATATAAACAATAATTTAAAAAAATACATTAAACATTTAAAAAAATGGTTCTTTCATCAAAATGTTTATTTACTATATTCTTAATAAGTGAATTGATTAAAAAAATTGTAATTGTTTAAATTTAAGAATTTTCTAGTGTCAGGAATTCGACAGTGTCGGATATTTTGTAATTTCCGAAATTTTCTATTTCGTCTATTTTCTTTTTCGAACATTTTTTAATGCCGAAATTGTATTTTTCCGGATTTTCCAGTCTTTCCATAAAACTAATGATTAATTAACAAAAATCCCAAAAAAGAACAAATACAAAATTTAAAAATAAGAATTTTCAACAAAATATGTGAATCATTATTAAAAAAGTTAGATTCTCAACCAAAGAGATGAATTTTGAACTAGAATGATAAGTCTTTGACCAAAAAAGTTAATTTTTCGAAAAGTAGTTTAATTTTTAAACAAATAGTCAATTTTAAACGAAAAATTAATAAATTCTCAATAGAACATATAATAGTTTGATATTTGAAATAAAGGAGATACGAAAAAGGATGAATTGACCAAAATTGTGCACCAAAAAAATATCTAAAAATTTGTTATTAATTGTTATTTTATTAATCACACTACTTGATAGTTTGCGCAGTTTTTATTTTATTCATAAAAAAATATATTAAAAATAAAAAATTAAATTTTTCGAAAAACGAGGCAATGTACGAAAAAGAATAATAGACCAAAGTTGTACAACCCAAAAAAAGATCTATAAATTTGTTATTAACCATTTTTTGATGGAACGCGTAATTTTTTTTTCAATTGCAAGAACTAAAACTAAACATGAAAATAATTAATTTTTGGAAACACGACACAAGGTGCGTAAAAAATTAATAAACAAAAGTTGTTCATTCAAAAAAGTTCTACAAATTTGTTGTAAATTATTTTCTGATAGGATGGGTATTTTTTGTTCAAATCGTAAAAAACGACCTTGAAAATAAAGAAATTAAGTTTTTGGAAAAATGACATAAAGCGTAATGAAATGTTAATCAACATGATTGATTTTTTATAGGATGCGCACTTTTCTTTAATTCTGTAAACAAGACAATAAAGCACATATGTTTCAAGATCGATGCATATTATGAATTGTAATAATATAAATTTATTGGAATGATACATTTTTCAGGGTAGCGAAGGTACATAAATAAATATAATATACATTTGATATGATGGAGTTGAAATTAATGTAGAAAAGTTCGCACTTTAGAAAAAGTCGAGTGCGTAGCACAAGATTCGTGATCAGAAAGTGTTCATTAAAGCCGACAAAAAATTTCACTCGTAAAAAAAATGAAGTCAACGTAAAATGTTTATTTTGACTAAGTCTTTTTTGTTAACATTATTCTTTGAAATTTTCAATCGTTCTCGAGATAAACGTGAAAACGATGATTTTGATGGGGTTTTCATGGGTTTCAACATTAAAATCAAAGCACCAATGTTTACTGTAATTTTCGTAATCAGCGCGTCAAAATACATAAATATACGGAGTTTTTTAAAAAATCGGAGGTAAGGGCTATTCGGAACTACAACCTATTTTTTTTAGCATGTTTGGTCTTAATTAATTAATTTATACTATCATGTTGAGCGGACTTTTGACCATTATTTTATTATCATTATTCCACTTAGCTTGATAATTATGTGCTTGCCGAATGCAATATTCGTAAGTTTTAGCACAATAGGTAGTGACTGAAATATTTTTAAAATACCGTTTATCATCGCGACAGCACATTTTCTGATAACTTCAAAATTGTGGCTTGTAGAAAAGCAAAGATTTATGAAAAACATATTGTTTATAAGTGAATAAATATTGACTCGGCGTACGAGAAAATGTCATAAGAGTAAGAAGTGTTATATTGTGCAGCGATTAATAAGACGATTTCAAAAAATCTATATTCTCAATCAGGCACGAGGAGAATTTTTAAGGTTTTTTGTTCTATGAATCAAAATGGGTAAAATTTAAGTAATTGCTAGTGAAATTTTTGAGATTCGATTAGCAAAAAGTGAGCCCATAAGATTGTTAGAAAATTAGTAATTCGAGTTATCGAGATATTTCCTAATTCAGTAGTGGAAAAATAATTGCTTCGTAAAAACAAAATAGAAGCTGAGTATATAATAATTTAAGAAAAAATTCAAGCATGAAAAACATGAAAAATAGAAAAGTTTGATAAAACGAGGCGATGACATGGCGTAATCTTTTTATCTCTATTGAAACAAGAAGACGGCAATACCGTCACATTGATAACGAGACCTAGTCTGTTTCTATTTTTAAAATATGGCCTTCTAATTTTTTTAACAGTGTTGCGAAAAGTAAGATTCTTTTACAATCTTAAACATGTAACGGAACAATATGGGATCAATATGGATCAGAATATTTATTAATTATACATAATCATTATCCATAGAAAATTGCAATTTTTTAGCAAACTTCGTAAAAATTATTTGCTTCGAATGAGCATCGGCTTGACTAAGTATAAAAATGAGTGTCTAAAGAAGGTAGCTTTCTTTCTTATACAAAAGTTACTTTGAGGTTTCTCTGAATCGCAAAATTGGTTAAATTTAAACAATCACAAGTTAAATTTTACAAATTCAGGGTGTCTAGCGATCCTTAAGAACAAAATTCCAGGTCTTTTCCAGGTTTTCCCGATCAAGAAATTAAATTTTTCCAAGTCCTCTTTTTTTTACATCAAATAATGAAATAAAGGTTTTTCATACATATAAAAAAGAGCCATTCCATTTTTTATTGGCCAACAATTTCTAAAGAATGCCGAACCATAAATAAACAAATTCTTAATTTTTTGCGAACATGAGTCGTCTTTGTGAAATCTTTTGGAATTTTTTAAAGCTTTTGTAAAATCTTTAAAATCTTTGAAATCTTTGTGTAACTTTTTGAAATATTTGTAAATCTTAATGAAATATTTAAAATATTTCCGAACTCTTTCTTTAATCTTTGTTTGCGAAATCTTTTGTGTTCGTTTGTAATCTTTGATTTTTTTTTGAAATTTTCTGAAATGTGTCGAAACCTTTTGAAATTACTTAGAATTTTTGAAATGTTTTGAAATCTTTGAAATCTGGTGTACTGTACCCCTGTTGAAATCTTTGAAATTCATGAAATCTTTTGAAATCCTTATGAATTCTTTGAAATCTTTCGTAAATCTTTTGTAATCGTTTCAAATCACTCGAATATTTGAAATCTTCTCAAAAATTTTTAAATTGTTTAAAATATTTTCAAATCTTAGAAATATAGTTAAATGTACCATTTTTAAAATCTTTAAAATCTTCTGAAAGTTTAAAAATCTTTGTGAAATGTTCGAAATCTTTGTGAATTGTGTGAAGCCTTTGAAATCTTTGTGAAATCTTTTGAAATCTTCGTGAATTCGTTGGAATTTTTTTAAGTATTACAAACGATATTTAAAATCTTGAAATCTTTGTGAAATCTATTGAAATTTTTATGAAATCTTTCTTAAATCTTTGTTTGGAAAATCTTTTGTATTCGTTGAAATCGTTGAATTATTTGAAATCTTTTGAAATGTTCTAAAATGTTTTAAAACCTCTTGAAATTGTTTCAAATTTTTGAAATCTTTGAAACCTGGTTTACTGTACCCTTTTTGAAACCTTTGAAATCCTTTAAATCTTTAAAATATTTTTGAAATTGCTGTGAAATCTTTATGGAAATCTGGTCTGCGCGCCTTTTTTAAATCGTTCATATCCGTGAAACCTTTATGAAATGTTAAAAATATTTAAAATATATTGAAATCTTTGAAATGTTTGGAAATCTTTAGAAATATTTTGTAACGTTTTGAAATCTGGTGTACACTCAAAAACCGAGTGGTCAACCCCTCAAAAAATCCGTTGTATAACCATGGGTTATTCTAATTCTGCAAGTGAATTAACATCGAAATTTTAAACGAACAATTTTTATAATTTCAAAGTTGAATACCACAACAAAATTTATACTTCAATGTTCTATATTAGCGGAGAAGAAATAAAAAACTTCTAGAATTATTCACAATATTAAAGTCTGTTCTTTGCAATCTATAAAATAATTGGTACAGTCTAGAAAAAGTGCTTTGAAATCTCTTTATTCATTCTGTAATAAACAAAAGATAAATTATATCTTGATGAATAAAACACTTTTCAGTAGCAAGATTTTTTTCTAAGCGAGATGTTTCTTTCATAATAGGTTAAGAAATTCAAATTACTCTTTGCATTTCATTAAAATTACTATTTAAAAAGCGAACAAAAAATAACTAAAGTTCAAGGTTCTCGTAAAAAATTCAAGGAGATTTCCAGGTTTTCAAGGTTTTCAAGGTCGCTAGACACCCTGAAATTCGATCAGCGAAAAGTGAGCGACCAAAGATTAATAGAAAATTAATAATTCGATTAGTCGAGATATTTCTTAATTTAATAGTGGAAAGCAACTAATTGCCTAATGCAAATGAATAAATTTACTAAGGATTGTATATAATAATTTAAAAGGTTATTAAAATGGAAAACGTGGAAAATAAAAAAGTTTAATAAAACGACGCGATGGTGAGACATTCTTGACTCCATTGACACACTAAGAAGGTCATACTGTGAGCCTGATATTGCCTGTCTCCAATTGAAAAAAATTGCCTCCTCATTGTTTGAACAAAGTTCAGAAGAATAAAAAAAATTCACTTATTGAATTTTTCTAGTTTTCCGTAAAAAAATTGAAATTATTCCAGGGGGCATGGATTCATATAAAAAATATATTGCTTAAAAGTCTTGGAATAAATAATGGCTCGTCGTACGAGATAATAACACGAGAGAAAAACTTTTATGTGTCAAAAATTCATTAAAAAAATTTCAAACAAATTTCAAACAAATTTAATATGCTCATTGAGGGTTTTTATTTATATCAATTGTTATAAAAATGAAAAAATACCGTTTCTGAACAACAAAAAATGTTATTATTTCAGGTATTGGTTTTCCAACTTTCAGGAATCCACACTGTTTGGCCTGGCGATTTCTTATTAACAAATTAAAAGTCAATTTTTTTCACCTTTTAACAAATGGTATTTCGGTTACCTCTTAGTGCATACAGAAGTATTAGTGGCGAATGGAGAAATATTAGTATAATCTAAACAAGTATTCAATTGGAAAAAAATTGGCCAACATTTTCGATTGAGAAAGATCATTCTTCCACCATAAAAGATGAATTTTTAATACACAAAAAGAAATTTTCATTAAAACAGTTGAATTTTCCACCAAAAATGATGAGTTCAAAAACACAGTCGAATTTTGAACAAAATACATTAATTTTCTACAAAGCAGTTGTATTTTAAACCCGGAAATTTGAATTTACAACAAAAACGTTAATTTATCATCAAACGGTTGAACTTTCAAATAAAATTATGAATCTTCAACCAAAAAAAAATTAGTTCAATTACCAACCAAGTAGTTGAATTTTATTTAAAAAAAAGATGAATTCTCAACGAAAAATGAAACAGTTCATATTTCAAGTAAGAATTATTTTAAATTAAACGAAAAGATGTTAAGTTCAACCAAAAATACTAATTTTCAGCAACAGAGTTGCATTTCTAACCAAAACGGATGAATTTCGTGAAAAAAGACTAAACAAAATACCGGAATTTTTAACCAAAATAGAGGCGTGCAAAAAACTATTCGATATTTGGTTGAAAATTGATCTTTTTTAGTCAAAAGATCAGCTATTTGATTGAAAATTTATGTATTTTTTTAAGTCTTTTTTGGTGGAAAATTCATTCGTTTTGGTTAGAAATGCAATTCTTTGGCTGAAAGTTAGTATTTTCGGTTGAATTTAACTTCTTTCTGTTTAATTACAAATAATTCTTTGTTAAAATATCGACGGTTACATCTCTCGTGGAGAATTCATGTTTTTTGGTGGGATAAAATATCACTACTTGGTTGAAAATTGAATTACTTTTATTTTTTGGTTCAAGATTCATAATTTCAGTTGAAAATTCAACTATTTGTTTTTAAATTAACTTTTTTGTTAAATATTCTAATTTTCGAGTTTAAAATGCAACTTTTTTGTAGAAAATTCATGAACTTTCTTAAAAATTCAACTTTATTGGTGGAAATTACTCTATTTGGTGAAAAAATCATATTTTTGTTTGAAAAATTAACTATTTAATTTATTAAAACTTCATTTTATTTGTTTGATCCACTCCTTTGGTTGCGAATTTAACTATTTTGTTGACAATTCGTATTTTTTTGATCAAAATTCACTAATACTTCTGTATGTACTGAGAGGTTCCCGAAATACCATTTGTTAAAAAGATGAAAAAATGGGCTTTTCATTCGTTGATAAGGAATCATCCAGGCCAACCAGTTTTTCTTTCTGAAATTCCTGAAACTGATGCAAAACCAATACATAACATTAATAACATTTTTTATTGTTCAGAAACGGGTTTACTGTATTTTTTCAACAATTGTTATAAATTAAAACCCCTGAATGAGCATATGACATTTGTTTGAAATTTTTTTAATGAGTTTTTCATACAAGATGAAAGTTTTTCTCTAGACTTATTTTCCATTAATTATTTACAAACATCTCAGAAATATATTTTTTATAAATCCACGCAGCCTTGAATAATTGCAATTTCTTATAGAAAAATAGAAAAATGTGATTTAAAAAAATTCGTATTTTTCTTAACTTTTCTTAAACAGTCGAAGGGCTTTTTTCAATTAGAGTGAGCCTACGTCACGTTTACAATTTCATAATATGACCTTGTTATTGTTTCAATAGTGTTGATAATGCTAAACTAGAAAATATCTCGGATAATCAAATTATTAATTTTCTGAAATTTCTTGAAATCTCCTGAAATATTTAAAGGCAAATCAAATCTTTGGAGATCTTGGAAAATTGTTGCAAATATATTTCTGAATGTTTCTAAAATCTCTTGAAATAACTGAAATCCTCAAAAATCTTATAAAGTGCATTACAATCTGTTTAATGTCCCTTGGGATCTTCTAAAATATCCTAAAACTTTACAAATCCCACAAAATTCTTCCAAATCTTCCGAACTTCTTAAAAACCGCATTAAAATGTTTTGAATCCCTGTAAATCATTAAAACCTTTGAAAGTTGCTAGGAATTTCTTGAATCGTCTGAAATTTTTAGAAATATCTTGAAACTTCTGAAACTTCCTTAAAATCCTTTTAAACACCCTAAAGTGTTTTCGATTCTCTGAATTCTTTTGAAATTCCTTGAGATTTTGTGAAGCTTTTAAAAATTCCTTGGAATTTTTTCAAATATCGTAAAATATCTAAAATCCTTTCGAAGGGCCTAGCCGGATAAGTATGTAAAAAGTTCCCTTGAGTCCTTTGAAGGACATGTTTATGGTTTTCCAGTCTTTTGCGCATATCTCGGATTTTTTCATTGATTTCAATGAATGTGGGATGAAATTAAAGATCTCTTAAAAATGCATCTAATAATTTTTTTAACAATTTTCTATATATTTTTGAGATTTTTTGAAGCGATAGAACATGGTAGAAAATATTAAAAAACGTACTTTCATACGAATATCGCCCTTCGAAAACCTTAAATGAACTGTTCTTTAGTTATATACGATTTATGATTTCCTTCAAAGCCCATAATTTTTTTTTCATTTAAGGTAATTTTGAGGCCCATATTTTTTATACTTGTACTCAGTTTCCTCAAAATTATTTTCAAGTAATCGATTGACTCTGTCATAAAAACCTTATAATCTGTGAACGCTAACCCATGCATCCCTACTGTCCCGAGATCCACACCTTCTTCGTCAAAGAGGTCAATTCTTAGACACTTGTGCACGTGAATATTTAATTTAGAAAATATTTCGAAATACACAAGTTAATCTTCGATTCCACAGCTCGGTTTTCGAAAAAATGAAAAAAAAAGAAGTACTTGTTATTAACTTTTTGCAAAGTGAAGTTTGGTCACCTCTAAGGAAGGTTCAAGGAGTGGAATGATTCTCCTGCATAGGGCCAAAGGGGTATTGATGCCAGTA